>CAJRST010014446.1:6413593-6547976 GCA_907169785.1 Menidia menidia | reverse complement strand
GTAGTCTGTCTGAGCTCGCCAAACAGGGCTAGCGGTCCCCACTGAGCCCAGAGATAAATGGCCAGGACAGGCCAGATAACATGACAGAGCACACATGCTGCAGCGTGCTGACCATCACCTGCTATCGGGCTGATAGGGGTAGTAGGAAAACAAATTAAAGAATTTAGTGGACTTTTATTGAAGAACGTAGCTCAAGACGTGGACGTGAAAGTTCCTATCAAATATGGAAGTAAAATGAAAAATAAAATAAAAAAATCTTGTGTTGCATCTCTGTCTTAAATCACTGACAGAAAAATATAGCAAAACTGAGGGTAAAAGACATCTAAGGGGAAAGATTCCAATTAAATATGAGAAATTTTTTAAACAAAGATTAAGGTAAAAATGGGAAATCTAGTGCTGAAATCTAGACAGTGTGTTTAAACCCTGTCTAAACACCCTGTGACAAAACCGTGTGCGGTAATTCTTTAATTCCCCGTTTGACCCTGGGCCGAACAATGTGCATTCATGAACACGCGAGCAGCATCAAACGGCCGTGAACTCGCCATGACAGAGTGTTGAGCTCCCTGAGAGAAAACTCAGGGGTGAAATCTAGGGCTGCGATTATGCGAGTGTGTAAGTTTGACCTTCATAACATCATATAAACAAAAGGAGATGAACAGATACGCGCAGACGAAAACACAAAAAGAACGGAGCGAAAACAGAAACCGACAGAGGAAAGACTGAGGAAAGACATGGACACCGTAGAGAATCAGAGAAAGAGGAATGACACAAACTGAGGAGCAGAACATTAATCAACCAGAAAAGTTAATAAGAGTGAAGAAACTATGAGGAATAAATCAAGTGGGATTTTTTTTTCTTCCTTTTTTGGAAGAAACCTTTCCAACCATTCTGTCAAATAAGCTCATTTGCTAATGTGCAGCTTACACTATACAGGCAGTTCAGGCTCCCTCAGTTTATTAAAAACACTGTTCCATTTCTGAGCTTTTTTTTCACCACATATAAAAAAAAGGCTTCAGATCATCTTTTACATTTGATACAGCCAAGAAATCAATGTCTTTTTGCAAAACTTGTGTAAATGTGATAACCGAGAAAAACACTTTGTTCTCTCTTCACTATGATGAAATGTCAGGCTGGGATCCTGATACCTGCTCCTCACACGATGCTCCATGGGAAAACTCTAAAACTTTGCTGTACACGTCATCTATCCCAAAGTCTAAGTTTCCACATTTTGAAAAGAGCACGGAAATAGTGCACGATACATTTTATATGTCTTCATATTTATTTTGCAAGATGAACTCTTGTCGGAACTAAATATAGAAATATCTCCAATTTGAGGGCCCAGCTGCTCAGCATGCTTTGTGTTTACATCGATCAACTTGGTCCACTTTCCTCAACATGCAGCACACGTGCGGGTGTAACAAAGGAGTATTGTTGCTGCTTCGTGTTGGAAAATTATGGATTTCAAACATGGGAAACAGAAAAGGGGAAGAGGCTAGAGAGAAGTATAAGAACCGAGAGGGGAGAGGAAAGAGACGTTGATGAAAAACTGGAGGTCTTGATTGTAAATCTGAGTCCTCATCCAGGTTTGTTAGACAAATAAATTTGTGAGCTTGTGTGAGTCCAAGTCATTCTCAGCAACCACACAGTGTTTGTGATTTTCCAGACAACCTCCGCCTCATGCAGCAAACTCTTCTGGACGTTTTGGTTTTCTTTTGGGGTAGTACATCCACTTCTCTGCCCAGCGACCCGCCACTCAAGTTGCTGCAGCACAGCTGTCAAGGACTGAACCGCTTCAGCGTGTGTTCTGCTCTAAACAACGCTGTAACTCAACACAAATGTTGCTCATGCAAAGCTACAAGAGGAAGAGTGGAAGCTGCATTCAAATGAGCACATCAACAAAAGCAAAGAGTTGGGAGGCTGACGCTGATCTCAGAACGGGTCCATTCCCTCAGCACCTTTCTGAAGCCGTCCCCTCACATCTCTGAACCGGTTCTACAGTCAGCTCTCATTTCTAATCTCCCTCATCCACTTTGTTGTCTTTTCTCCCTCATCTTCCTGTTTTTGCCTTTTTACTCTCTTTGTGACCTTTCTCCTTTTCAGATGATTCACCCTCTCCTCTCTCCATCCTGCTACTATGTCTCCTTTGGCCTTCATCCTCCTCCCAACTATAACTTATTTTTCATCTTAATTCTCCATCTTCATTGCTTATTTCTTTAAACTTTTGCAACCTTCTTCTTTTGAAACTGCCTATCACTTCTTCATAAATGTCCCATCATGTCAAATGTCTCTAAATCTTTTTAAAGCCGTCTCCTCTTCCTTTTGCTCTTTTTGTTTCTCCCTTATCATTCACCCCTCTGTGACCTTGCGTCTTTTTCCTTTTTTTCTCCATCACTCTCTTCCATATGTGCTTTTCTCTTTCCTGTCAAAGTTCACACACTTCCTGTCCCCCTGCCATAGAGACCCTCAAACACACACGCTCAGAGAACAGAACCAGTTGACCCTTTGGCCATGGCCCGGTCACAACCCCTAAAGCCTGGCAGACACACACAGCTATGCACACACACACATTCCCCCTACCAAAGTGCAACTGACCCAGTTGTGGCCCAGTCTACACCTCCATCCATGTCGCTTTTGCTCAGACTGAGATGATACACGCGAATTCTCTCAGCAGCCTGGTTGGAGCGAAGCCAAGCCAAGGTTGAGGCCTCTCTTTTAACGCATTCACATGCCTCTTAGCACATAAACAGGCCAATATTTAACCTTACAGTCAACTGGTTTAAAAAATAAGAAATAAATCAACGTAAGAAAAAAAAAAAGCTTTTTTGACAAAACCAACTTCTCAGGGATGCATTCGGAGTCAGTATCATTAAATAAATATTAAGAAAAATCAAGAATACACTTAACTGAAGCAAAGCTGGAACTGGTTTCTGTACTAATATCTCGAGCTACTTCACATGTGAATGATATCTAATGTTAGCAGCCATATGCGACTGGCAGGCAGAGATTACAAGTAGTTTATGACGGTGGAGGGAAACAAGGTATAACCGTGTGTCGAGAGTGAGAAACTAAGATAAGAGTGGACTTACCAACACAGTGTAGATATGCAGACAGCGGTACACGGGAGAAAAATCTACCAAATCCTGAGCTCCTGGCACCTGCAGAGAAACAACAGACAATCAGAGAAATCTATGCACAGATGAGACATATTTATTCTGATGTAAAAAACCAGTGTTACAGTCTTTTTTTACTTTAAAGTACTCCAAAAATTAAGAAAATGCTCAAAACAAAAACAAAATGGCCTCTGGAATACCAGACACAAACATAAATGTCTGATTTTTGTAACTTTGAACACTATTCTATGAATAGTCTCCTTCACAGTAATATTCAGTAAATGGCCACAGCTGTACAATATTAGGATTAAAAATATACACAGACTATTTTTGCCAATTTGTCTATTATATCAGACTGTCTACAACCCAGGAAACGTATAAAGATTCTGTTTTGTACAGCAAATAAACTGAATCTTAGCTTTCCAATTCTACTCTGCATGTTAAAATCACTCAATCACCATTTAAGGGCAAAGTGAAGGTATCTGATTCTCTAACATTTATCAGGATAGCACTGGGAAACCGCTTTTTGTGTTTCTCACTTCTATGGTCCCATTTGTGTGTGCTAGCCACTTCCTAATCAAAATGTCACAAATTCAGTGCTCAGGTAAAATGAAATGAGATGGCGAGTGAAGAGTTAGTAGGTTGGTAGGATTTACATTTATTTGACTAAAGTCCCAATAATCAATGTGGGATTACTTTCATTGGCATTAATTTCAATGTAGTTTGAGTGAAACAACAGTCCCTCCTCCTTACCCACATCCTTTCCCTTCTGAAAAACAAGGCGAGTGGAATTTTACTCCATTTTTACAATAAATAAATAAAATCCAGAACACATAAATTGGGGTTTGCTCTTTTTAACCTATATTGGTTAGCTTTAATACCAACATAAGTTGAAGAGTCACTGCCACAGTGCAGGTGTGATGAGGCATTAAAAAGGGGCTCCTGAAAGACTGATGGAAGCAGGTACGATGCATTCTTTCTTTTTTTTTTTTTTTTAAATAGTTGATGAAATACAAACCACAAAAAAGTTAGGGAAGAAAATGAGAAGTAAAAAATATAAATGACAAATAAGAGAAATACGAGAGAGACAAAAAAGTTGGACGGTGAAACAAAAGATTTAAGAGAACTGGGAGTCAGTGAGTCAGAGGACAGTAAATGCAGGGAAGGGGAAGAAGGAGAACAACAGGGCAGGGATGGCGAGAGGGGACGGGCGGCTGATGGTTGGCATCTTTGCTGGCCATCGGCGCCAACATGGTCATAACCCCAGTGATCACAGGGTCAGGCCTTTGTTCGAACCAAGGTCTTCCCGTGAAGAAGGTTGAGTCGAGTTTACAGGACGTAAAAAAGGCCACGGGGACCTTAAAACCGAGAGCTAGCCCGGGGGTGACAAGTTCAGCTCTATTCTCCTCACTGTCATTGTACTTTGCTTCCCTTGAATGTGAACAACAAAGGCAGCAGAAAGGAACTTTGATCCAGCAAGGGATGACCTGAGGAGTTCAGTGTGAAAACACTTTGTGGCCATTTTGAAAGTTCACCGTTTGAACTTTCCTCCTGAACCGTTTGCCGATCATTTTAGGGCAGCTCCATGCGAGATGGGAAAGGAGGATCTTGTGGTAGCGCTCAAACTCTGAAATTTAAAATCAAGCACTCTAACCAAACAGCAGGCGGCTTTGCTTCAGGACATCTGCTAAATTATGCAGTAAGTAGCTGTGGCTGTGTTTAAATACCATGCACTCTCTCCCCACGGTGACATTAACAAATCAGCTCACTCACAGCCAGCAACAAAAATAGACCATTTGTTTATTTAAATGACAAAATTCTGCATTTCTTTTTTCACTGTTATACTAACAGAGCTAACTCATCAAGTACTTCATGCTGCACTGCAATTTAGAGCAGAGCGGCATATAAATCAAATAAAATTAAAAGTGAGCTCATGTCAGTCTTGGTGAAATATTAATGTGTCCAAGCCGTTTTTTGAGGACTATATACTGCCTCAGAACTAAAATTCCCAATGACATCGCCAACCACTAACGGAAATGTCACCTGGGACACTGGGTCAACCTTCATGATACCCAATCACTGGAAATACAGAAAAGAGACTTTACAGAGAACAGGGGGGTGAATTGAAAACAAAAAGAGATAAAAAGATTTTAGCCGGGGAAAAAAATGGGCAAGTCTGGTTAGTGAGGAAAGATGGTTGCGGAAGAAACAGAGAAACAGATTAAATTAAGTCAAAGTTCATCTAAACTGAAGACATTAGAGCACCCTTTGCCTTTTTATCTTAAGTCCTTGTTTCTTTGTACCGAATCCCAAGAAGTGGGACTTTTAATAGTTCTCTTGGTTTTAGGAAGGTCTTTCAATTTTCAGTTTGAAATTGAAAGTTTGCATCGTTTCAACCCAGGCCTTTTATCTGACCGTTCACAAAGGAACATTTTTTTAACCACTTTTAATTAACTAGCTCTTAAAAGCTCTTAGCTCAAAAGTTGGTATGTCTCTGAATGGTGTGCGCTGTGTGCAAAGAATGAGCAAAGAAGAGGCAGCATGTCTACAGATACATCTACCTCTGAAGAACCTCACCGATTTTGAGTCATATTCTTGTGGTATTTGTCCAATCTAAAGTTCACAAACTGGGAGTTTGTATCCAAAACCAAATGCTCAGGTTTAGTGTGGTGCAAAGGTACAGAGTCACCTCACATTTCTTTGAAATTGGAAAAAAAGTGGCCATGCCACGGTGCATTTCAATTCCCGCATAAATAATGTGGACACAATGGGTAGCATGCCAAAGGGCTCATATGAGCAGAGCAGGGAAATCATAAGACAAATTACGGAAAAGGTTTTTCTTCATGTTTCCTATGAGGAAAATCTTTAAGTGTACTGGTAGAGTTCTCACTTCATCATCCTCTTCATCCTGCACATCAAGAATCCCTGAGTCTTGTTCCGACACCGGGCTGCCACCATGTCCATCGCTCTCTGCTCCCGTCAGCATAGGCTCCTTTCTGCTCCGCCAGCCTACCAGGGCTCTCGGCTGCATAGAGACAAAGCTGTCCAAAGAGCGCTGGAGCTGGGCCTGAGCACAAATGTACATCACAAGGCCAAGAAGGTCAAATTCAGCCCTTTGGGAGGATACCTCCTCTTCCCCAACATGAATTGTTTGTGTCCATGCCAGTTATTTCCTACATTTCCCAGAACCCTTTTCATGTTACACAGCAGAGGATACGGAACTTTTGGCTCAACTTCAGAGCAAAATGATGGAAGCTCTTTGATTTTGAGGGTCTGACACCAAAAGCAGATGTGAACTGATAACACTGACACACCCACCGTCTGCTCCACCGAAGCCTACCCACATGCGCTCCTGCTACACATTCACAGCCCACACCGAGCGAGAAACACAAATAAAACACCTAACGACTGCAAGTTCAGAATTACAAGCAGCTGTCGAACGGATCTTACAGGGAAGCAACGTGTTAATCCTCTTCACCAAGACAACTGTACTTCTTTTGTGTCTTTTTAAGAGTTTCTTTTCCTGAAAATTTGAGAAAAACTTTTTTACATTTACAAATGATGTTGAGTCACTTTTTGAGATGTGCGAATTGCTTTCGTCATGCCGTGTCCAGTATAAACATCTGAGAATACACCAGAGGGAAAAAGGCAAGACAGGAAAGGAAGAACAGGAAGAGCCAATGAAACAAAAAATTACTCCACAATACTAAAAAGCCAGGATGGTAAAATTGTTCCTTGCTTGTTAAAACCTAAAGCCCCTTATTAGAAATCATTATTAGTGGGTTGTATATTCTGAGCTGAACCATACAACCAGTCCACCTTATTTTCACCTGTGGTAGATAGTTACTTCATACAGAATGAGCAATGAGCAGGGCAATGAATCACACTAAAATGCGTACTTTAATTAATTCAAATAGGAAAAGAAGTAAAACTGGAAATATTCTCATTAGAACAATGCGTTATCTGATGCAAACTATCCTGTTTCTGCGTCACTGTCTGGGGAGGATTCTGGAAAATGATATATTTGTCTCCAGCAGTGATTAATGAGGATTTCTAAAAATACACATAAAAGACAGGAAGTTTTTGTTAGAAATTAATGGGAGCTTGTATCCAAAACAAAATGAAAACAAAGAGTAATGCTCAGTATTTGTAGCACTGTGCAAAAGTCTCAGGCCACCTCCAATTTCCCAATACCTGCAGTTCGTTACATTTTCTGTGGATGAATTGAAGAACCTCCACACCCCCAAAAACCTTGGTAAATCTGAACAAATTGAGAAAAAAAAAACAGTGATTAAAGGCATCTTCAGAAATGGAAGAAAGGCTGTCAAGAAACCATTTTGAAGGCAAAGAGGGAGAAAAGACTGAGCTATGCCAAATGAGACAAAACATGGACTGAAAATGAGCACCAACAGGTCTGATGGAGGAACAAATCCGCCCCAGAGCCCAGACCTCAACATTATTAAAGCAGTGTGGGATCAGCTTGACAGAAAACCAAACAAAAGGCAGCCAACATCCAAAAGGAGAGCCTTGGAATGTCCCTCAAGAAGCCTGGGGAACTATTCCTGAAGACTACTGAATAATGAGCGTTCAAGGTCATTATTATAGTGCAAACTCCCGTCTTATTTAACATTATATGTCAACGTATTTCAACAATTCCCTGCACCTTTTCCCCCAAGGTGGTTGAAGAATATAAATACTTTGGTTTTCATCAGGAAAACAGACTTGACTGGAGTGAAAAAAGGCTCAATAACCTAATCAAGAAGGCTGGTTCTGTTCTGGGACAACTGTAGAACCTCTGGAGATGATATTGCAAAATGGGATTGGGCATAAAATCAAGAACATTATGAACAACCTAAACCATCCTCATCATGAGACTGGAACTTTAAAACAAGGTCTCCTCAGTCAGCGGTTTCTTCAGATTAGCTGTAAAACTGACAGCTACACAAAATTTTCCTGTACACAACCATCACAATCTATAATAACTCTTTGAGTTGCTTTATCATTTTTTTTCCTTCTGGGATACATAAAAAAATAGTTTTTAATTTAATTTAATTTTTAGAAAAAAGAAACATCAAATATCTCAAGTCTCTGTTGTCCTCGACTTATTTCTATGGGAACAACCTTGTTCTAGGGGGGAAAACCCCCTCAGTCATTAGCTGAGAGCATCCTTCCATCACGCCCAAATCCGCCTCAGAGCTTTGAAAATCGGATAGCTTCCTCTGCTCGGGTGGCGCCAGCACGTAGACCACCATGTGGATTTAAATCTGTCGAACGGGACGTTAACAATTACGTCAGAGGCTTTAAGCTTTTTTGGGCCATTAATGACAACCGTAATGAGAAAAACTGCTGTCCGTGAAAGGGTGGACAGGCACAAACCTGGTAGAACAATATCAGTGCTGCTGGAGGAATACAATGCCATCTTTGATCTGATGCCCGCAGACATACACTCACACAATTACAAGACAAATGAGTCATTTAAAACAATAAGTGCAAACAAAATCAGGGGAAAACTCATTCCTCTGCATAGGTTTGCAGGAAGAGAGGGAGGACACTAAAATGTTCAAAGATGTGCCCTTTCTGAAAAAAAAAAAAAAAAGGAGGCTTTAACCAAATGACGGGTGTTTACACGAATTTCAAGTTTGAATTAATGTTAAGGAAAACGGGGAAAAAAGCATAAAAAGAGTTCTGGCCACAAAAGAAATGGAAAAGATCTGAGAAACATGGTGAAGAGTCTTATTAAGAGTTTATTTTCTTGACATGCCCGCTTTTCTTATTTTCACATGCAAATCACCTACACAACACCTCACTGAGCAAAGTGCCCGAAAAGATTTCTTCTGAGCATATGCCATTCTGCAGCCACAGACGTCAGCATCTACGTAAAGAAAATCCACTTGGTGGTTTACTTCAGCTGCGGTACTTCAGCAGGTGTATTTGTGTCTTGTGCTATCCACTGACACACTGCCAGGTTCTGTTGCAAACAGAATCCTTTTTGACGTGTCCTTTGTTACACGAAGGCTTTTAGGTGGGTACTTCAACCACAAGTGTGGGAATGTGCGTCATGCCTAGGCCGAAACACCCTGAGAAACAGGGAATAGTGGAGAAGGAAACACTTCGGAAAACAGAATTGGGATGAGGAGGACAGGAGGTGAAAGGAAGGTGGAGAAGGAACTGACATGACAGGACAGAATGGCGGACACGCATTTTGTATTCAACAAAATACTCACTGAAAATAGACAGAGGAAGAAATGTCTAAAAAACAAAGCTGCAATTATTCCTTCATTGACCAACTAACCAATCATTTATTATGTACAGGTACCAATTTGGAGAGGACAAAATCAATGCAGTGATGAAAGTCAAGGACTGCCATCATGCAACTCTTCCGAAAAGCA
The DNA here is from genome assembly GCA_907169785.1 of Menidia menidia. NCBI lineage: Eukaryota > Metazoa > Chordata > Actinopteri > Atheriniformes > Atherinopsidae > Menidia > Menidia menidia. The sequence continues at coordinate 6,538,477 of CAJRST010014446.1, read as the reverse complement.
ATTTTCAATAACATCCTTTCATTCAAATTAAAACAAATTGGTTTATATTTATACATTTGTTTTGGGTACCTTTTAAATGCCCTGTTTGTTCCTTATGTTGTAGCTTTGGATTCAATACATAATAGTGCATTTTCAACTTTCTTGAGTATGAAATAAGCCTGTTCAATTTCAGTATCTGAACATGAAGCGCCTGGGAACGAGCAGGCTGTGCCATCACCACACCCCAGGGTTTGTAAAGGTGTTAGTCAAGCTGGTGAAGGTGCGTTTTCTCATAAGTGACTGAGAAATATAAATGATTTCTGGAGACAAAAGCCTCAACATAGTTAATGAAGTACGCTACTCACATTTAGAAAACCCATCCTAGGCTCTTAACTCTTAGACCACAGTCAATGCTACAGTTCTAAACATCATTAATTGGCATTTTCAGGTCCTGTTTAAATACTGTTTGCTGTATCACAGAAAAGCACTGGCATGTGACATCATAAATACTCAAAGAAAAGTGAGCAGATTTGCATACAATCAAAAATCCCCGCGATTCAATTTCTCGCTAACGGTTAAATAAGATAATTGATACCAATCAAATATATCTACTGAACAAGAAACTAAAAACAGTAGTATGTTGTTTCAGCTTAGAATAAAGTCGGGACGAGGGGAAATTATTAATAAAGCTCCCTAATGAAAAGGTTCTATCTTGCTTATTCAATCTGGCCTCAGCGGGGTTAGGTTGACAGCTCAGGTTTTGATGTTATATGCCTGAACAGATTTCACTTTTTTTTTCTTCTTCTTTAAACTGTTTGCTGATCAGATATTAGCTGATCTTACTCAAAGATCACAAAGGTAAACTTTTTTCGTGCCATTGCTGAAAATCAAGCTGACCCACACTCACAGCTGCTTTCAGTAAAAGAGATAAATAAATATAGACATGTGACCTGGTTGAAATGAGTCTGATCAGGATCAGCAGCAAAAAGCTGACTGGGACTTGCCTGTTATAGATCGCCGTTTGGCACTGAACTGTGGAGCTCTATTCAGCAGACAACACACACATACAAGCCGAGTGACACAGCAACCCCTAACAGTCTATTTTAGTTTCCCCTGTGATGGTTCAATACGCCGACCCAGCGTGTGCCCTCCGCCACCCTTGCTGCATGCACACGCATGTGTGTGTTCAGTAACTAGATACAGGTAATCAATCTTCTTCCACTTCACAGGCCCAGCAATCTGTTTCCCATTACTGTGTGTGTGTGTGTTGAAGATTGTGCGTCTCACTGAACACACAGCAAAAGCTCGGGATTCGTCCTTTCCTGAATACACAAGGAAGAAAAACAGGAGGGAGGGAGATGGAAAGAAGAGGGAATGGAAAGAGTGGAAAAGAGAGAAAATGACAGATCTTGAGTGGGGGGGAAATGTAATGTGACGGGAAAAATAAAAGTGGCGAGTTGACAAATTGCTGAGGAGATATGAACCAATGAGAAAGACATTGGGAGATGATTCGGTATAAAGTTCTCTCATTTTCGTATCCTTCAAGTCTTAAATCATTCTTTCTCATCCTTTTCCCGACATGTTGTCACCCATCTCCTCCTCTGACCTTTCTGACCCTTTTCAGAGAACCCGCTTTGATGAAAGAGGATCCAGGAAGCCAGATGGAGTAGTATAATTAAGAATAAGTGGACAAGAAATACACAGGGAAAAAATAATAAAACCAACAAGAAGAATTCTGCCCTGGAGAACTCATTCATCTACGCAAGAAAGTGCACCTGCACAGATCTGAATTAACAATGTTCCATTATTGGCTCCTTTATGATCATTCTCTGCATAAGATCCCTCCAAATTAATCTAAGCTCAGACAGTGTGCAAGGATCAACGTTGTGAGGATCTTAGTCATGCCTGCCCCTTTGAGCATCTCTGATTCAAACTAGTGTAAAATGAGTCAGGTTCCCGAATAATGACCATCTCAGTTTATATCTACCAACAGATTTCTTGACCCATCTCAAGAAGGTAAGGTTGTCAGAACAGGGAGGCACTAGATGAGGAGCACAGACCAGGTTTACTTCAACCTCCCGATTGGACTCCCCCTCACCTTTGCAGGGTCTCCCACAGAGCTGTTGCTGTGTGCAGGGTGGCTTAGCACTCACCTGCTTGCCTTTAAGCAGCAGTTTGTGTTTGATGATGACATCATGTAAGGGATTTGAACAAGCCCTTTCAACTACACTGTTATCACAGACCAACAGCAGGTAGATCTGTTATCTAAACCTTAAAGACACAAACCTTATTCCAAACTTTAGGAACTTCTGAGTGTCAAAACACCCTGAGAAGCTTTAGACAGCAAAAGCCACATGAAATGTAATTTTTGAAAATTGGATCCACACCACATTTGGAAGTGGTTTGAAACGTGATTCCAATCTGATCTCATTTTAGATTTACCTCTTCCTCTTTTAAAAAAAACTTTCTATACATCTAAATCTCTTAACTCCACCTCTTCTTTGTCATCCACCCATCCTCTTTCTTCCTTACACATATTCTCCTTCATCCTTTGATGCTTCCTTTTCTCCCACCCCCCCAACCCAACTTGCCCCTGATCCTTCTTATTCTCCCTCTCTTTCTCCATGGACATGTGGCAGCAGACAATAGCTCCATTGTGAACCATTCACTCTCCTCCATCTCCTTCTCCACCTCTTCCTCCTTTTTTCCCCCCAATCTATTTATTTTCACATCCTTGGTTGAGGGAGCTGTAACAGGCTGGGTACAGAGAGTTGGAGCTAATTTGGAACAGAGCAGGCCAGAGAGACACACTGTCTGAGAGAAAGACACAAGGAGGAAGAAAAAGCGAAGGAGAACGAGAAAAGTGGGAGATGGGGAGGGCGGGGGCAAAAAATGAAAGGAAGAAGAACTACATTCCCTAACACACACAGCTCTGAGGCATCCGACCGAGGGTGCACACTGTGCCGAAAAACCTGATACAACATCACAATTCAAGTATCAGTATCAGGTCTGCTGGGGCTTCCGTAATCTCCCTTGTAATTAGTGGTCAGGGCAGTTAGTGGTTAGCTTCTTCAGTGTCTACAAGTGGATTTCCTGAGCCTTGCTTCTCAAACTGTGGCCCAGATACCCCCTACCTAAGGGTCAATTAAGGGTTGTTAGTCTGCACATGTGATACCAGGGGGCTATTTGTGCCACATATGGGGGGCATTTACAGAAGACTTCTTGCTTATTAACTGTACTTTTTCCATGTTTAAGAGTTCAGAGGCATCACGGCATCAACAAGATGACCAAAACCTCATCACGCCGAGTAAAAACGTGTTTTTGCCCACAAACAGAGGATCTGTAGAAGAAAAAAGCTCTACCCCAGGTGTTTCAGGTCATTTTGTCAAAAGTTGCTTGTGCCTTCTGTGATGTTGGTGGGAAGTGTTTAATCTGACATGTTTCATCGAGTAGGTGTGAATGCGGTGACTGCAAAGGCCACAGCACACGAATGACACAGTTTTCAAACTTAAATCATTCCCTTTAACCCCGATCTGCATCGGCTGTGCTGCTCTAAACGTTAGCATACAGAGCTTTAAAAGCCATCATCAATAAGAAACTTAGGCTTGCTTAATAAAGCGATCTGCTAGTGACATCTAGAGGAGGAATATTCAGTGCACCTAAACTTGAACAGTGAAATATCTGTGATAACATCAGATTGTCTCTCCAAAAACGGTATCATGTTCCCTACCATTACTGTCAGCAAAAGACAGATTAGAATGGCTAGAAGCATCTAGTAATGTGATATTTCACAAGATTCTCAAAATCCTCAGTGGTCAGCAGCAAACACAGCCAGCATTAGAAGAAGAAGAATCCTTTATTCGGCCAAGAATAAACACAGGAATCCCACTTTTGCATTTAAACCATCTGTAAGTAGGGAGCTCAGCCAGAACATTGAGCAGCTGCAGGTGAAACGCTGGTCAAATCAAGATGTTTCTTCAGGCTTTAAGGAACATCACTCGCTCAAAATTATTCTTACCCCAAACATATCTTACACAACACCAACAATTTCTCCGATCGGTTTATTCCATCTGGAAATGTAAGTAAAACAAGACATTTTGCTCAAGCAGATATGGGAAGAAAAAAAAACATTGATGTTGATGTTTATACTTTCTATAGTAACTCTAAGCCTTTACTGCATTCTCCACTGGATTCTGAACCACTTTTCTCCAAAGGAAGCTACTCCAGTATCCATACATCCTTTTCACAATCCTTCCATCCCTCAATGCAGGAACCAAAGCCTAGAAAGAGTTCCAGCGAAAAGATTTTCATTTCCAAAAACAGTCCCTGAGAGAGCTTATACATTTGAGGCTTACTGGAGTCTTCTGGGATACGTCTTAATATCCAGCATTTTATTTCCACTTTTTTGTCACAAATATCTGTGAGCTCCAAGATATAAATAATTCTATCTGAATTGTAAAAAAATGTTTTTAACTTATGTTCTTCTGAGACAATTAACCCTGAGTCTTACTGCTGCGTAAAAGATGATTCAGAAAGTAACACAAAAGGATTATATTTTTTTTCTTGGACCATGGGGCCAAAATTCTCATCCACAGTTCTATTAATGCTCTAATGTCCAAGTAGCAACTAAATAAGTTTCAGAAGAGCCGTGCGGCTTTTTTTCCCCATTCTTCATATGCTCATCTGTCTGCCATCAACTGTTCCTTTCTTATTCCAATTGCAGCCCTTTATCTTTGCAAAAAGAAATAAATAAATTAAAGACATGCACATAAATGAGAGGCCTCCATTTGAGCTATGTGTACCACAAAGAGAAAAAGCTCACAGACACACTCCTTAAAAACGTCTCTGGTCTTGGAAAACAATGAAGTGACTGCTGTTTAAATGAGAAGCTTCGGCGTCCGCTGCTGCGCCATAATGCTTGTTTACTGGAAGTGGAACCACAGGGCTACGCGCACACACACAAACACACGCACACACATACAGACACAGCTTCTGATTGATAGACAAGACACGAACAACAACAACTTGTGGTACAAAGTGAGAGAGGGAGGTCACCAAAACTGCTCGATGGTGGAGACAAGAGCAGCCAGCAGAACATGCCGATTTCAGCAGCTAAATCAGACGGGTGCAGACCCATGTTTAACGGTTAGAGCAGGGGTCGGCCACTCGCCACCCCTGGGTTAAAGGTCCTCAATCCAGTCTAGCAACCAGCAGTTAGGAGAATACGTCTCCCAGGCATCCTGAGAGAAACAATGTATTCAGAAATGGCATAGAGTCTACCAACAACATGAGAGGAAGGCCATTTCTCAGATACAGCCATGCATCTGGATGGACAGAGGACGACAGCCCACATTGCAAGTCTGACAGTGTCTGGGTAAAAGTCCTGTGTATCGGTCTGCGGCATGGCGCAGCTCATGTAGAAGGCCCTCTCGGTGTACCTGTTTCATGGCAGTCTCTCCTATCTTGTCCGAGTGTTTCCGAATGCTCTCCAGGAAGTCTCTCAGCTGCGTCATGGCCGTGTCCCGGATCAGCGTCCTCAGTTTGGGGATGTTTTCTGCCATGATGGAGCAGAACCGGTATTGCCCCACCCTGGGAAGACACGTCTGTTCCAGTTGTTCCAAAGTTCGCAATGCAGGGTAGTACCTACAATAAAAAATAATTACAAAAACCCAGCATATATTCATCCTGGTCAAAATTTGGGTTGATCGTTTCAGTCTATGGCTAAGTAAGTTTATTTTTGCCTGTAAACATCAGATTAAGCTTTAAGTATACACTTTACGTTCAAATGTCTGGATATGGAAGGAGACACGTGGGAAACCAACAGCACACAACAATAATACACCACCCTGCCAGGCAGAACACGCAGAGAAAAAAACATCTGCATGCACTCGCACACAAATAAATAAACACACTCCAACACACCTCAAGGACATTTAGAAACACAATATCTCCCAAAACACTTCACTGCATCTCAAACACTTTTCTCTCTCTCTAGGAGCACTCTGTGTTGGCTGACCTCTCCCTGCTCTCAGAGCAGCAGCCACAGGACAGGGAGAAGAAGAAAAACACAAACAAACGACTAATTTATGACCAACCAGACTCCGGGCTACAGGTCAGGGTGAGGGCAGGGAGGGAAAAAGATAGACAGCTGTTAGTTAAATTCCTTTTTAAACAACAATGGCTCCACCTTGTGGTTGGTAGGTTAAAAGTAAAAAAACAAAAAGAAAAGAAAAAGAAAAAAAAGGATTATCACTCTTGCTAAAATGTTTGAGGAATAAAGTAGACTACTTATTTTTGGTCTACTCACTCATTTGGCTTCCACAAGAACTAAAATGGAGTTTATTCAAATGGATCTGAGTCCTAGGTGGTTGTATGTTCATGGAAAATGAGAACCAGTCGTGTTTTTGTTTCAGGCTTAAAAAAAAAAAGAAAACAACGTTGGTATATGAGGTGTTGAGCGGTAGTGGTTTGACCACTGCACATACAAGCATTACTCTTCCAATGTTCCACTTTCTGCCAATCCATCCATGACTAAAAATTTTATTTCAAGGCTGGTTTTATATTGTTTGAACTCCCTTCTTGCATATTCTGAATTCCTCGCAGACCAGAGAGAGTTTGAATTCTGCACAGATCACAGTTTGTCTACTTATCCATGCCAATCAGTGTCTCAGTATCATCTCTGTGCATTTAATGAAATCAAAATGAAATTTAAAAAAACAGAAAGAAAAAGAAGTTTTTCAAACGTCTTGACCTGAAGCTGAAAACAAAAGCAACGATGAGAATGCATTTTCGATGTGGCACATGGTGCGCCACTTATAGCTGCTGCCCAGAGCTGTCAGAGTAAGCTGTATGTGGATGTGTGTGCTAGGGAAAAGTTTGTCTTGTGTGATTCATGCAGATGCCTATATTCATGCAGAGGCCAGAAAAATGGACCTCATCTCCATGTTTCCCGTCACTCAGCCAAGAGTGACAGAACAGCTGTTGGAGCTGCGGCCTCATTTTATCTAAAAGCAAACTGGGTTGGCCTCATACATTTCATCAGTTAATTATGTGCTTCATCTGCATATAGACTAACAACCATTTCATGAAATTCTTCAGTGTATTTTTTCTTTTACAAAGCCAAAATCCTCTATGAATTAAATAGCTTTGTAATGCATTTGTGTTTTGTTAGTACATAAATATTTTGAAAAAGTTGATGCGGATGATCCAAATGATGCAGGTCTGTCCTTTTTTACAGGGTTTTGAGACACAAAATTGGAATAAATGTAGATGTGTGAAATATATTGGAAAAAAATTATAAGAATGTTTTCTTAATATAACTAAAACTCAGTCAGTGTTAGATGGCAAATGACGATTTTCGTACATCACAGACAATTGGTTGTAAAAAAATAAACAAAAGGTGACCTACCTTTTGGCCCTCATTTGCTCCTGAAGTCTGCTGTACATCTCCAGAACTGAGGAGCACAAAAAAGGTTTATGAATGTTTAAGAACGGGCCCAAAACTACCTCCTTTTAATAGCTGAAATAAAATAAAAGACTAAGTCTGGGGGTTTAACCTGGCAGGCAGTGTGTCAGCTTGTCTATGGTGGTAGCGATGTTTCTCTGCTGCACACGGCACTGTCTGAGCTCCTCCATAGAACTCATGAGCTGTCGACAAGAGACAGAGGACCAAAAAGAACAACTGTAATTTTGTTTTTCTGCAGCATAGGTCCCTTTTGACTGGACTGAGTTGGTTCATGTGCATTACAAGAACTGAGGGCAAGTTTTTATCTTTTTTTCTCCTTTGAAAAGTAGCCAGCCTACCTCTTTCCCATCCTCCTGCAGACGCCTGTTGGTTTCAGTCACCTGACTCTAAGAGACAAACAGTCAGATAAGATCATTTTTTGCGTGTCCTCATACACACCCTCTCCCACAACTCCCATTACCTTCAGCTTCTGCGCCTCCCCTCGTACTTTCAGCAGTTCTGTGATGGAGTCGACAAAGCCCTGGAAGTGATGGTTGCACATCTTCTCAATTTCTCTGTCATGGTTTCTGATGCGTGCATCAAGCTTTTCCATGAATAGGCCATGTTCCTGACCATCGTACACCGACCTGGACGAAAAGGAAGAGAGGTCTTTAGGGTAAAAAGGTCCGAAATAAACAGCCCCTTACCCTTTAAAATTGTCATTTTGCCTTTTTCTAGTTCAATTTCAGCTCTCGTATTCCTCCCGACAGTCTGATCAGTTTGATTAAAATGAAATTGTTTTGTATCTAATATGGAAAATGGAGGGTAGAGAACAGCAGCAACTACAATATACATCCACTAGAGGGCAGTGTTTGAGTGTTCTTCATCTTCACACATCATACCATCAATTAACATGAATGATGAAGATGCTTGAACATCCAGTTCATCAGGTGATAAGAGTTACATTCATTTATTCTTGCAAAAAAGATGATAAACAACACCTCCACAAATCCTGTCATTTTCTGTGTATGTTGGCCATTATCCTAGACAAATATCTCAATATGGAAAAAACTGAGTTCCCCATATCAATTATAAAATGCTGACAACCTGAAAGTCACATGTTTTGTTACAGAATTACTTTGGTCGTCGGTTCTGCTATAAATTGTGCAAGAGCATCATCTTCAGACTTCTTCTTGAGTGTTTTCTGTCAATTCTGAAACTAGCCTGTTGCCATGACATAAAAAACAGAGAGAACAGCACGTGGCGACGGGGAATTTCTAACAGAGCAAGAGAGTTACGAGTTCAACTGACTGAAATCTCACCTGGGGAGGAAATTAAATTGATTTATTTTTAAACCGATTGTTTTTTTTACTAGTAAAGCTTTCTCTTGTCTATAATATATGACAGTTTGTTTTTTTATCATTCAAGTATCATTGAAGTAAGTGTTGCTGTGTGTCCTATTGCACCGTTTTCCAAAGCAGCCACACAAAGAAACATACATGGAGATAAAGCCAAATGTGTCTGGTGTAAGTGGAAAATGCTTAGCTGTAATAGCGATCACAGTTCTTCCTGTGTTCTTTCCCTTTCTAAAAACACACACCTGTGTACAGCTAGGACTCCCCCACCCTTCCTCCCTCAAACCAGGAAATGCCCAACTTGTACAATAGGGAGCAATGAGGTCTTTCTTTAGCCACAAACAAGCATGGGAGGCCACACACAGTGGGCTGACTCAGAGAAAGCCATGTCACATAAAACGTCAAAACATAAAATGTCGGCAGGCTGGTCATCATTTGGGACACATATACACACAATATCATAATGGTGTCACATTCTTTACAGTCCTAATTTATTCTGTCACCTTTAAAGTTCTTCAGTTTCTCTTATCCTCATGGTTCTTCCTGGTTCCAGGCTGGCAAGAACCAATCCCCAAGCTCATAAACTGACCCCAGAAAAACAAACCCTTGGGTGACATTGCAGTGGATTTGCTCATTTGATTAGAAACTACACCAAGGACGAGACACAGTTTATTAAAACCTATGCTGTCCAAGAATGACTAGTTTTAACAAATGCTACTTTTAGGAACTTTTTCCTGTACTAACATAAACTTCTATCCTTCGTAAAGTTTTCAACAGTAATAGCTGAAGAAGGCAGCAATTTCTATAAGTGCCGTGGTTACTGTTGGAAAAGAACACTGCTGCCACAAAGATGTTCCAGAAAACTGCTCAGTTATGACATAATTGTAAACAACTGCACCGGTGTGTGAGCGTGTATTGAAGCCTTTTTGCTGACTGCTCAACAGCTCACTAAATAGGATCTTAACCCACTTAAGAGATCGGCAACCACCGAGGGTGAATGAATTGCTATGTGCATTCACACAACCCTGACTGGGTTGTGTGAATGCACAATTTTGATTTACAAAAGGCTCTTTTTATATTCAAGTCATCATAGACCATATGAAACACCAAGAGACTATGTGAAAGTATGCGTGCATGCATGTCTGAGTAAGAGTTTAACAAATGTGCCGTATGAATATCGTAACATCCAGTTATTTTAAACATGGCAGCAGGAATTATTCCAACCAACTACACCACATTTATACTGTATCAACAGAGAAAAACTGCAGACAAGAGTGGCAGTAGAAGAGAATAGAGTGCAGGTCTTGTGAACAGATGGTGTCAGTCTCAGCATGTTATAAAGAGAAAGCGTGTCTGCATGCTGGAGGTAGGTCTGCTGACTGCATCCATTGAGGGGTTCTTGGTTGTGATCTACCAACGCTGCATGAAATGTCATCAGCCAAGTTAAAAAAAAGACAAACAGCCAACCAACCGATCTCAGAAGATTTCAAACACACCTTTTCTATGCTACAACTAAGTAGTAACTACAAGAAGGACACGTCCAGACTGGACAAACTGATCAGGCGGGCCGGCTCCGTGGTCGGCATATAGCTGGACTCTCTGGTGACGGTGGCAGAGGCCAGGACACTGAACAAACTGATGGACATCATGGACGACAGCAGCCACCCTCTGCACACCGTCATCAGCAGCCAGAGGAGCCTGTTCAGTCACAGACTGCTGCTTCCCAAGTGCCGGACTAATAGACTTAAGAACTCTTTTCTCCCCCACGCCATCAGACTGTACAACGCCTCACTGGGGGCGAGGAGGTGACACAGGACAGGGGGAAGAGATGTTAGATACACACAACTCCTATTATTATATACACTGTACTTAATCTGTATTTTTTGTATTTTTTATTTTATTTTTTTATTTATATTTTTTGCTTAATTTAAATTTAACTTAATAACTTAATACTTTTTGCCCTTTAAGCTGCTGGTAACCTTAATTTCCTGAGGGAGTCTTCCCAAGGGATCAATAAAATACTGTCTAAGTCTAATGTCTGTCTAAACTTTGCAAGCGGTAGCCAATTGATTTCATATTCTAATGTTGCAAATATGAAACTGCTGCCTAATTTCAGCAGCCTAGTGGAGTGCAGGACATCCCATAAGAGCTCACTGTTACCTCAGCCCTTGTCAGATTGCTTTTTTAATCTTTTTTTAAACTTAAGTTTCCCTTTCCTGTCAGCATAGCCTACACAAGTAAGCACAAAACATCTGCTTTGTTGCTATGGTGACCTGCTGCATTTTTTATGTGGTTGAACTAGTCTGCACAATTTCTGAGCTGCTCTGAAAGATTCAAGAAAAACAGACAGCCAATCAGAATTGAGAATTTATTATGCTCACTATAATGGAAACCCACAAAATGAGCACCACCGTAATGCCCTCTATCATTAATGGCTACATCTGTGCAAACACACCAGCTGCACATTGTTTAACAAAGGGTGGACCTCCATACACACACTCACACATCTTTTTCTGCTGTTATTTAGTAACAGTGATCGGGCCTCTCGATTGGCCGATAAAATTTGTTCATGAGGCACAGAGCACATGTAGAAAGGAGGTAAACGCCAGAGTCATAATAATCAGGAAAGGAGTCAACATAAGCAGCAGACAGAAACAAGTCTAAAAAAAAAACACCAGCTTAAAACTAACCTCAACATCTGGAAAAATGTCTTCCAGCATCAGTATCTAGAAACGGAAGTTAACAGGATTTTGATGAGCTTACTTTTTCTTTAACCTTTTATATTGTGATTCACTGAACATTTTCTTGACACAAGACATGTTGTCAGGTTTGGAAATGGGTGAACTAAATCCAACTTGAATGAATAAAATATATATACTCTCCTTTGAGCAGCCCATTACAATGCCACCCTTTATTTTGTTTGTGCGCTGTGTTTCCAAATGGTTCTCTTTAATAGCCATTCATCGAGAGGGTGTGAAAGTGATGTCATCAAACATGACTGTACTCTGGTTAGGCATGGTTGCGCCAAACTGCGTGGCAAAGAGACAGCATGGGACCTGTTTGAATGCCCTAAAAATATAGCAGACTAGCAGACTAAAAAGGCTGAGGGGTTGTTGTGTCAGCAGGTTCAAGAAAAAGTCAAAGGCTTTTTTTAGTGAAAAGTTAATGAAAACAGCTGGAAAATGCAGATCTGCAGTGAACACTTGAGAAGAACAGCTGAGTCACTTCTGGATGTGTGCAATAGTGTAGATAGAGCTGTCAGACGGTGATCAGATGACACTAATCTACCGCCTGGCTGAATTTGTCAGCATCTTCAGTGTAAAACAGCGGGGATGGCTCTGTAAAACTGTTCCGTCATGGCTTCATCCACAACAGCCCCCTCTGACTTTCTAAAAAGCCAGTCACCACCCATGCTTTCACAGCTAGAACATTTCTGTGCTTATACAAATTTCTGCCCTTGAAACTGCTGGCCTGTGTTTCTGTTCTGTAATGCGAGAGTGCTTTTGCTGATAATAGCTGATGAGTGGAAAAATAACTCCCTCATTGACGGTTAGGAAGCGGAGGCACAGAGAGAGAACAGAGAGACAAAAGGGGAACCTTCTGTGGTTGATAAATGATGACTGACTATTTGATGATCATTTACTGTTATTCAAGTACTTTTAAACAGATCTGATCACTGACTGCAGATTATGCAGCGTCAACAGTAGCATGCAAGTGGACTCGTCAAGAGTGACAGTGATGAAACCATGCTCTCTTAAAAAAGATGTGGATAGCTATGTTTATCTCAAAAAAGTCTGGTCAGGTCCTGTGCTGCTTCCTTGCGCTAGAAGCTGATGGAAATTCAAATCCTCTGAGGGAGTCATCCAAGAGGGATCAATAAAGTTAAGTCTCCAAGTTTAAATGGGAAACGTAAAAAGAAATGGTAACAGAAAAGAACATCTGTGGATGGAAGGGCCAACGTTTTCCCCTCAGATCTGTAGTGGGTGTCACATAGGCCATAGGCTGAAGCCTGTATCGTTCAAGTTCGCTCCACCTATTTAGGGACTACTAAATGACACCTGCAAAAAAATCCTTAGTGCATTTTGAGCTCATAACCAAAAGTTCTCCAATCGCTTTGCGCCAGTATTTTTACAATAATTACTTAAAAATGTAACTATATCGGTAGCCTGATCACACCGGTAAAGTACGCTCGAATCAAGCCGTCTAGCCGTTAGCCAATCAGAGCGCGTCCTTCAGGTGCGCTCTCCCATTCAGAGGCGAGAACAGAAGAACAACAACAAACCATGGCTGCTCCCGTGGAGCAGCGCGTTCCCGTTGATCAGACAAAAAACGCAAGAAAAATGAGGATTATATATGCATCACACACATATAATCGGTAGAAAAAGAACGGACACAGCCACTAACAGTTGTTCGTGGAAGAAGCTGGTCGTATGTGCACGTAAGTGTATTGACGGAATTGACCGCACGTTGGCGGAGGGACACAAGACAAAGAAAGGTAAATTGGTCCAAGCAGAAACTATAAATACTGGTGATTAGATCATTTGCAGACAGCATCTTTGTTTGTGGCTTATAATAAAAGCTAAAGTAATACATTTGTTGATAAAAAAAATGCATGTGTAATTGGTGCCAGCCCTAGCCTGCTCATATCATTATGAAGTAGATGTATGAAGGCTATGTGTAGGGCCTCAATAATAATAAAAGCCATTATTATGAACTTGAAGTGATGATAGGCAATTAATTGATTTGTCAAATAATGGTTAGATTTTAAATTTGTCACCCAACTACCAGTTCAGTCTGGTAAAACAGAGAAAATGTATTTGATATTATTTGTTGGCAGCTGGTTTATGATTGAACTTTAACTCTCTCTTTGCTAGGGAGTTTGGTTAAAGCAGCTGAAGTGAAAATGGACGAATCCATCCTCAAGGATGTACGTGGAAAATATTGTGTCGCAATTGAAGTCCGGTAGCACAAACGGTGCTGCAAAGAAAGTTAAATTCAATTCAATTTTATGTATATTGATACTAATGATGATGATAGGAGTTATGACAGAAATAACACTATGCAGAGTAGTAGCAGAGCAGGAACACGGGGCAGCAGGAAACTCCCAATCACAGATCCAGACTCCACAGCTCTAGGAACACCTGCAGGAAGTGATAGGAGGAGACTCCTATCCCTCCTATGATTTTGATGATTCATAGTTTCTTTGTGTTTTCTATTGTAATTCTCAAGTCGTAACAACCCGAAGTGATCCTAAAAAGTTTAACATCTCAAGGCTTGCTGGGTCCAACAAAAGTAATTGTTTAAAAACAGAAATGTCTTTGTGCCTTCTTTAATTCCCTGTACATTTCCATATTATGTCTTGCCTCAGAGGAGTGAATTCACAACCCTCGGGTTAGCTGATTGAAACCATTTCATTTCTGAAAACCAATTTGAATATTTATCCATAGTAAACTGAATTTTGTAGTAAATGTGAAAAAAACAATATTGTAGCTTATAAATAAGAGTTCATTTTTTAATGTTGTGATATTAATACTTTCCATTGTTCTTATAAATAATCAATAATTATGATTATTATTATTATTATTGTTATGAGGCATCTGAAAACTTTACCCATTTTCAAAATCATGTCATCATTGCTATTGCCATTTGTCAATAGTTACTGAGTGGAGATTTATAAATGGTTAGAATCGGTCTTTATAATTATATATGTACATGTATAAAATTTGGGAGATATCAACTTTGGAATGCTTAGTGCTTGGTAGAATTGTTCAAAAGTAATTGAAAAATTATATGTAGGCTACTTATTCTCTCTCAGTTTTTCTGAAGATGATTAATTCTCTCTGTAAATATTCATAAATGTTGCAACAAACAGAATAAGTAACTCTTGTTGGTGTGGGGATGGAGTGGTGATGGTGGTTGGGGGGGGGTTGTTACTATTATTTTTGTTATTATTTGTTCATTAATTCCATGATTGCTTAAGTTGATATCAGATCCATTGAATAAACTATCAATTTACTTGAAGATTTTTCTAGTTTTTATTGTTATTTCCGAACATTTTGCTTCCAATATTGTAATTGGTCTGCTAGGTGATAAAATTCACACCACTTTAAATAGTTATTAATTAACCAGACACAAAGGGATATCTTTCTATTAGAGTTTTTCAATTTAAAATTCAAAGAATTGCAGTTTTCATGTGCAATAAATATATATTTTGGGAAATTGTGAAATTGTTCAAAAGTGTATGTTTTCATTTAGAATAACTCCTTACTTAAAGCACGCAGAACATTGCTGCTTTAGAAGCTCAGAGTAAGTATGAATGTCTGTGGGAATAAAACATTTGAGTATAATCGCATTAATAATAAAAAAGTTACAAGGGTTTGAAAATGGTAGAAGACCCAAAATCGTCACTTTTTGGGGTAAACTGCCACCTTTGGCACCCATTTTCTCAAATACTGGCAGGAATCCCATGGAGAACTTTTTTTCCCAGCTTGAGTACAAATTTAAGATTGGAAAAGTGCTATCAAAAGTAGTCCCCAAGTTAGTGGAGCGAAATCCTATTTCTAGCCACATTTTGAGCTTCAGCCTATGGCCTAACAATGGCAAACAGAGAGAGGCAAGTTTAAGTGTGTCACAACAATGAGACCTCTTGTTGAATGTTAAACAAACCTGGAATCCGGCTTAACACAGAAAGTGTCAAACTCAACTCATAAACTTTAAAGAAGAGCTGAGCGTTGAAGTAAGCACAAAGTGCGAACTATGTTTAAAAAAAATAATAATCGAGTGTTTTAAATGTGAGCTGTTAAATATATACAATAATAGCTGCGAGTGGAGGAAACACCCAGTGTCAGGGGGAATGTTGTAATCCAAGGGAGTTGGCTGACTGATGATCCCAGGTTCTTCTGCTATCAGGGAGGAATTTAGCAGCTAGCCTCGACCTGCTCTCCACTGCTGAGGGGAAACAGACACTCAACCAACTCATACTGCCACCCTGCTTTTAAACGGAGTGATGAGGAGTCTAAAACCCTGTGAAAAAAAAAAAATGTTTCATTCTCACCAACATCTCGTACAATTTGTTATTTGTGATGTTTGGGAAAAATGCTTCAGTTGATCTACAGCTGAAAGTCAAACTACTTTCTACTTACATGACGACTAGCACTCTAAACCTCCATTATCTACTAATGCGGTGTTTGTGCTGCTGTTCACAACAGCAGTTAAAATGGGTTTTCTGAGGGGGGGGGGGGGACTTATTCATGGAGGTCAGGGTCACACTATGCGTCTACTACAGACAGTCCAAACATACACCACTTCCTAAGCAGAAAGTTGTTCCTTTAGAAACTGCACACAATGTGTTCTGTAACTGTTGACTGCTCAGATTAACCCTGATGCTTTCAAAATATATATATGTAGTTGAACTTTTTCAATTCTCACTCTTTTTTCTGCATTTAACTGATCATTCACTGACGCTCCCTCCAAACATTAGATATTAAATATCTACAGTGAAAAAGTCGGCATACATAACTGGACATAAATTAATTGTGTACCTTATTTAAAAAAAAACTCCAGAATTCATTCAGCTGCTTTGCTTCCATATGATCTGAAGGATCTGAATTTCTAAGCATCTCAGACAAGAGCAGCAGGATTCAAAAGGGCCCATCAGGTTCCCCAAGGAATATCAGAGGATATAAATTATAAATGACTGTACTCTGGACTCAGTGTGGACCATGTATGCTGCTTTGTGATCCTCCAGCTGTTTAATGAGGAAAGAGGCACCCCATCCCAAGAGATTTGAATATTTCTATACAGGTTAGTCACATTTATACTCAATATCAGCATCACTTGAGTCTAATGCTGATTTTTGAAAAAAGAAAAGAAAAAAAGAAAAATCTTATGACAAACATAAAGGAGTCTCCATCTGGACAAAAAACTCTCAACAAAATAGAATACAAACAGCTCGTCTTCAGCTTTCATTTCATTTACCTACGTTTCACGGGAAAAGTGTAAAGGGAGTAAGATGGACTGGTTTAAAGAACCACAGACAGCATGCAGGAAAACATACAGTCCAATAACCGGGAATGCAGTTCCCTGTGACTTTAGAGAAGCACGCCTGTCCATGTCTAATCCTCTATCTTCACCCATTTGCATTGAGTGCAACGAGCTCATGGTGTGACTCAAAGTTTTATGGCAACGTTTCTGGTCTCTCATTGGTTTCTGAAGCGAAGAATCAACACTAAAAAGCCTTTTTTTTCCTTTACATATCTATCTCACCTGTTTGACAAAAGACTTGCTGTTGTACCTGGCTGTGCTAAACCACAGGAAGTCAAATTATGGCTGGCATGTAGCAGCGTTACTTCCTCACAGGATTCATTCATTTTTGTAGAAATGGATCTAATGTAATGGTAACTTTGCTTTTAAAACCAGAGGATAACATGGAATGCAATTGGTCAAGCCGGTACCAAAGTATACTTTGGTAACGGCTTACTTACACCTACTTTTAAAAGTGTGCAGCATTCCTTTAAAAATCCCCTGATCAGAAGAATTTAGACAGTCACAAAATAAATTACTTAAAAACTCAATCACAAAGGCAAAAGACAACAGAATAATCACGTACATAAACAGATTTTACTGTAAAGCCAAAAGGGGCCTCCTATCAAACTCCTTCATACATCCATTGTGACAAAAATTAAGACAATGCTGTACGAGACAGTTCCAAATATAAACTGACCCAAAATATTCAAAGCGGGCAATTGTGCACTGTGACGTGTAGAAAACTAAAGAAGGAGGACAGGAGAGAGACACTGGAAAAGATGAAACATCACATAACAGTGTTTGTCGAAAGAAAAATAATAATCCTGCTGTCTGCCTGTCTAGTTCAACATAGCCCCCAACAGCATGCAAAAACTCAAAGAATGTGGCAGCCAGAGGTGTCACACGAAGCTGTCAACCAATGTTAGACCCTGGATCTTTAGAGGGCCGCTGACATGCCCACTCTGGCTTCGGCTCGATGCAGCCTCCCATCAGTGCCAACAAAAGGCCTAAATGGCAAATCTAAATTAATCTTAGGTGCTGTCGTTAAGCTATATGGGCTTCTCATCCACTACTATTGACACCATTTATTTAAACAGCATGCATGCCAAACAAATTAGACATTGAATTACTGAATGTAGATGTGGATATTCATCATCAGATTCTTTAACCTGTTTGCCTAAATAGAAGTCAATCTCTTGTCTATTTACATATTGTATTTATGAGCCAAATGATCTCAATACAGCAAAAAAGACTGTCCCGATTACCCACAACAAACCAACTTACAATGTCCAGAAAACAACCAGCACAAAGGGATAAGATGACAAACACATCTGTAAACACAGACCACCTTTGATAAGCCTTCTATAGCCCAGTTCCTCTGCTGCATTCCCCCTCCTTATTCACTCCCCATTTCCTCTTTGAACAATCGGTGCAAAGACAGTTGGCCAAGAGCTCTGTGTCTTCACAAGCACAACATGGTCATTCCTAAAGGCTGCCTGCCCATGATTCATTTGACTGATTCACATATAGGAACAATTAGGGGGGAAGAAATTGAGTAAAAAAAAATTGCAAACCAGTCAGTCATTTGAATTTTCAACTGAGGAGAAACAAGTCTGCGAGAGATTTCACGTAGAGATGCAAACAATTCATGCTGCATTTACACCCTATTCTCTCTCCTAATTATCAAATGACAAAAACTGACAAATTATTATTTGCTTAATTTAAACTAAAACAGGTGACAAATGCCGTTGACTGCCGCTTTTTGTCACGTCTTCCGACAAACAAATTAGCTTAATTAAATCACAAGCCACGACAGTTCTCATTCATTGAGAACGCAAACAGAGGCAGGGTTTGTCAAGGCTGCTGCACTTGACACTCCCTGATACACTGAATGGTAGCTGTTGCTAACCGATTAAAAGCGACTTTAAAAAAAGAGAAATTAAAAAATTATGGTAAAAGTAAGTGACAATCCAATAGTAACATGAAAAGCCGAGCGTCAAGCCTCCCTTTAACAGTTCACTGTGAGCAGAATGCCAATTAGTTAGCAGAGGGCGCTAATATTAGCCTAAGTTGGTTAAATACCTGTGGACAAGTTCATACTGTTTATCGAAATATGGTAGAACAATGTCATGGCAAAAAAATATCCGACCAGTTCAGTCAACAAGCAGTATGTGTTAAAAGTTTGGACACTGGTGTTAGTGATGGAAATTACCTAGCTTTGATGTTTGCTAAAGTTAGCTGGATAGCTGTCCGACAATGGATGCATGTGTGTTAAAGTTTTGAGCAAGCTCTCGGAGCTAGTCGCAGCTTGCTGCGCTCCAAGAGTGAGGCTGTTTTCATGGGTCTGACAGGGACAGCCTCGAGGGAATTACTCACCGGAGCGTCGGCCCGATACAGTTGGTGTCTGTGCTCTCGATTTCCCGAAGAATACGTTCGTGTTCGGCAGCTGTCTCCACGCTCGCCATCCTGCATGTTGCTCTGGACAGTTCCGAGCTAAGCTGAGTGGACTGAGGGCTCTTTGCGTCACACTCGGAGGGTTGGTTCGATGTCAACACCCAACAGCCCTCGCGAGCGGGGATTCGTCATTTCTCGAGACTTTCTAGCGTTAATGTCCTTGCTTTAAGGCTCAATGGAAAATTTCTGCCGTAATTGAATTGATAAAATATTGTTTTTGAATAACTTAAATTGATCCAAATGTTTTACATTCTATTAAATCAACCCCCTTACTTCTCTCCCACGTCATTATGTTGTAAAGGTGCTGACTATTATCAGGTGTTTGCGGTGCTGTGCTTCACTGTAAATTGATTGGTCAGTTATGCACTTGGAAGGCAGCTCACGTTGTACCGTATAAAATTAACTAAAAATACCCCCCCCCCCTTTTTTTTTGGGTCTAATGAAAAAAACTACATAAAAATAAACGGGATGCCAAGCTTGTACAGGACCTACAAATATGTTTACGCTGTCTTTAATTAAGGCTCATATTAAGCAAAATCTATATGAAATAAAAATGTACATGTTGTCAATTACCTTGTGTTTTCTAGAAGAAAAATCTAAACAAATATTGTACAAGTATAAAAGACACACATAACGTAATGCTCTCAAGTATTTGCTCAGATTTGTCCAGCCCAATTTAGTCAATTTATGAAATAAGAAAAAAAGATTTTCAAAATAATACAACAGTTTAGCAGCTTTAATAAGTGTAGCTCATAGAAAGTGTTTTTTGGTTTTAGACTTAAGGCTTACTTGTTGTGATACTGTATCACATTACACTGCAAACCTACGAAATATCAGCCACTTCATTTGTTGTTGCTGTTTTAAATAAACCAAAACCAAAAAGCTTTTATTTTGGGCCAATTTACATAAATATCCGGTGTGCCTTTGTCTTAATGTGCCTGACTTAGTTCGGCTAAATTAAGTAGGGGTCACACAAGAAAAGAACCCGGAAAAATCCAGATGCAGGTAAAGTGGTTCAAAGAAAACATTTAAAATTTTCGTAAGTGAAGACATGAAGAGTCGTAGTCTTCCCAATTGTTAATTAGAGGCAAGATGAAGGTTGACAGAGTTTTGCTAGCTTATGACAGCTAGCACACTTGTCACCTGGGGGGATCAGAGTCCGATCACTGATAAAAGCTCTTTTGTAAAGCGTCCATTTTACTCCCTGTTGTTTATACAAATACAAATGTTATGTGTGGGGCCTGTGTAAACTTTCACATAATCGCGTTTTGTAGGATTTGCCTCATATGTAAATACTGGAACCCAGTAAGTCCATGCCCGTTGCAAAACACTGACACTGTATTGGTGCGTCCCAGCCTCAGAGAAAGCTGATCAACTCAGTGGACAGATGTGTGGATGAGGCTCTCTGCGGCATCGTCAGGGCCTCTGGGGGCCTGTCCCTGCTGAAGGGCCACAGAGTTGTCCTTCGCTCAGACTTGGACAACCTGAGGGGCAAGGTGGCGCTGCTGTCCGGAGGGGGGTCAGGGCATGAGCCAGCGCATGGGGGTAGGTCTACCCACAGTAAAATGGCACCCGAACACCTTTGACATGGTTTGAACCCTTTTATTTTGTGTCCCCAGGTTACATTGGAGCTGGTATGTTGTCCGCAGCTGTGGCAGGAGGAGTGTTTGCATCGCCCCCGCCCACCAGCATCCTGGCTGCCATTCTCTCCTTGCACAATGCAGGTGATGGCTTTTTTAGTTCAGCGTGTTTTTGCCCATTTCAAGTTCAGTTGAATGAGAAAGACTAACAACACTCGTCCATCCTCAGGAGCTGCTGGTGTCCTTCTCATTGTGAAGAACTATACAGGTGACCGCCTTAACTTTGGACTGGCTGCAGAGCAGGCCCGTAACCAGGGCATCGCTGTGGACATGGTGGTGGTTGCAGAGGACTGCGCCTTTGACCAACCCAGTAAGGCTGGAAGAAGAGGCCTGTGTGGCACTGTCTTCATCCACAAGGTGCATGACAAAAAACTTTTTTATTGTGTCGCCACATTACTGATTTGTCATAAGCACATTAACGCTGATAGATTTAAAGAAAAGCATCCAAAAACACTCTTCCCAATTCCCATGATGCATTGTTGTTTTGTTTTTAATTTTTACTGTCCATTAATTTAAATTTGCCTGTTTAATTTTCTGGGCTTAGTTGGCAGGTGCTCTGGCAGAAGAAGGCTGCCCATTGGACCGGATTGTTTCCACAGTAACAGAAGTGTTGAAAGGGATTGGTAAACTAACCTCTCTCCAATCTTTTCCACCCCTCAACGATTGCCAGAGAGGCTGAAGTAATTTTCTGGGCTCTTGTATCGCAGGTACTCTTGGGGTCAGTCTGTCTCCATGCAGTGTTCCGGGCTGCCTGCCGTCATTTGACCTGCCCCAAGGGGACATGGAGCTGGGACTAGGTGAGGGATGAGGAAAAAGGGGGATCAGTGCAAGAGATTAGAGAAGAGTGATACCAGGTCAAGAATGCCATTGGTATACAGAGGATTTCAATTGCTCGTTTTGATTAGATCAGCTTTAAATTCAGATATGACTGTATTTGGCTTATAAGGGTTATAAATGTGCAGAGCAGCGCCTCCAAGTGTCTGAAGTGTTCAAGGACATCTGACATGAAGATGTCCTCCACAGAGTGTTTTCTTCTGTTCACATATCTGCTCTCAAAATGCAGACTTACCCATTTGTGCTTTCCATCCTTCAGGGATCCATGGGGAACCCGGAATCAAGAGGTCCAAGGTGAGTCTGATTCAACCAATAACAGTCAGAATAGGTCTAACGTATAACTCAGTGTGTTTGGTTTCATTTGTCTACTTTATGGTGTTTCTCAGGTGGCATCTGCCGATGAGGTGGTAAAGACCATGATAGATCACATGACCAGCCCAGCCAGCCAATCCCATCTACCCCTGAAATCAGGTCCATTAAAGATCTGCTCTGTGACGCTGATGTTTTAGTGTGTGCTGGTTGTTAGAGGCCTTTTGTTTGATCTGCTTCTTACAGGCGACAGTGTTGTTCTGTGTGTGAACAACCTCGGGGCTCTGTCGTACCTGGAGATGGCGGTGGTTACAAGAGCCTCAGTCATCTGCCTGGGTGAGCATATTGTGTGCGTTTGTTTATGCCTTCATTTGAGGCACATTGTGAATGTTTGACTGTATGGATGCAAAGTAAACTAACTAGAAAGTGAAACAATATAGTTTTTATCAAGCTAAAGTGTTGTTATAAAAGCTGAGAGATAGATTCTGCATGCATACCAGCAATATCCATAATTATATTTATGTTCTCTGAGTAGCCAGACCCCTTTACCAGGTCAGTTTTTTGTATTTGCCAACAAATTGACAGGAAAAAAATAGGAAACTATGTGGAAAGTCACTCTGTTTTTTACCGGATACAGAAAGCCGCGGAGTTGTGGTTGCCAGGGTGATGTCCGGGACGTTCATGACATCACTGGAGATGGCAGGAGTCTCGCTGACCCTGATGAAAGCAGACCAAGAAACCCTGAGACTCTTTGGTAGGCGCTCGAGCACGCAGACTCTTTATGCTATGTGAAAGAAACAATTCATAACCATTTGAGCTGCATATTTAGATTAGGATCTGTGATACCAATCTCATGTCTTTAGGTATGCGGTTTGGCATTGCATTAAGATAAAAAGCCTGTCCAACAAGCAACTCAGTGTGGAGCCATCTTAAAATGAACTGAAGAGTGTTTCAGTAAACTGTTACCTGAAGAAATTCGACTGCTGCCTTCAAGAAAGAAGGCAGAAGTCTCAGCCTTTTTTTTTCACCCAAATGAGGTCAAAGTTAAAAATGCTGCAATATCCCTTTAGTATGAAAATAGTACAATCCTGAACAGTCAAAATGTTGTTGTTTTTTAATGTCTAGAAAAGGACCAGACGTTCCCCCAAACATGAGCACTGCTGATATCTAGCTTCACATGTTAGCGTCCGTTCAGTTGTGTCTTAAAAGAAAACATGGACAGAAAAACGGAAAAACTTGACTTCCCCCGTGTCCCCCAGATGCAAAGACTAGCGCCCCCGCCTGGCCGAACCTCAGCAGCGAGTGTGTGAGTGGACGCAGCTACGTCACAGAAGCTCCAGTGATGAGCAGCCAGCCACAGGACAGCACATACTCCGAAGGTTAGCCTCTGTTATACAGCGTACGCACAGCTTACATATGTTTAGTATTTCACTGTTTCTCATTTATCAATGTTTCCAGAGGACCTTACATAGACCTAAGACAAGAGAAGATTTCCTGTCATTTCTTTTATTTAACCTTCTAAAAAGTAAACGGCTTATAGTGGCCCCTCTTGTCCCCATCAGGCCCCTTGAGTCCTTTGATGCATAAAGTGCTGGTAAAGGTTTGCTCCACCCTACTGGAAAGGCAAGAAGAGCTCAACTCTCTGGACCGTGCTTGTGGGGACGGAGACTGCGGTAACACTCACGCACAGGCTGCCAAAGGTGGGAAACGGTGAGGAGCATCATGAGTGGCGTAGGTAAAATGTTCTGAAAAGACCTTTACCTTGTTCTTGCACAGCCATTCAGCAGTGGCTCCAGAACCACAAGGTCCCCGGTTGCCCCGGGCGGCTGCTTTTGGTCCTTGCCGGATTGGTCCAGGAGAAGATGGGCGGCTCCTCTGGAGCGGTTGGTTTATATTGTCACGTAGTTTGAGGCCTCACAAGCACACCAGCTCATCTTCTGTGTTTCCCAGCTGTACAGTCTGTTCCTCACTGCGGCGGCCAGTCATGTGACCGAGGGGCAGAGCAACGCAGCGGCTTGGGCAAGCGCAATGCATGCTGGGACACAAGCCATGAGAAGGTACAGCTCGAGATAAGACTATGGCTTTTCTGTTGACTTTTACTGCTGGCACTCCATAGCCTCTGAAGAGCTTTTGATCTTCTGATTTATGTAACTTTCCAAGGGGTGGAATTTTTATATATTCAAATTTAGAACTGGTCATTGATTTAAAACATTAGATTTAAGATTCTTTTTTCAGCTGCCAAGCAGCTGTTAACATCATAATGAGGTCCATCCTGTGGAACACAAGGTCGTGACATGAAAATGTGCTTTAAAGCGACATATTCTCTTAAACAAATGAGTTATAATGAGTTAAATTACAGCCAGGTTTGCATTGACATTTTTGATCTGCATTCATAAGATGTGAATAACAAAACAAATAAACCATTTTGCCTTGCTGTTGTCTTTTACACGATCCATTCATTGGAATTGCATCAGACGATGAAAGCAACTTCATTACATATAAAGTCATGCTTTCACCACTGTTAATTTTAGCATGTATTTGTATTTGTATTTGTAACTGTCTTCCAGGTATGGAGGTGCAGACCCTGGAGACAGAACAATGGTGAGAAAGAAGGATCTGTGTCTTTCAATGTTTTAAAGGAAATTAATGTCCAGTTATCTCCTCAGGCCTCATCTTGTCTTTATTTTATATTCTGCTCTGTAGTTGGATGCTTTGTGCCCTGCTGTGGATGAACTCATGAAACTAGTTACAGCACCACCTGATGCACAGATGAGTGTACTGCAGGCTGCTGTACAGGTACAGTAACACTATCATTTATGAAGCCTCAAGTAGAGATGTTTTTCTGCCTCATGATCAATATGTCACCTTTCATCTCTCTTTTTGCTCTGACTGATCAGAAAGCGGCTACGGGGGCGGAGGGGACTCGTCTCCTCCAAGCCAAAGCTGGAAGAGCAAGCTATATTGCCACCGACCGGGTCACTCTTCCTGACCCTGGCGCCATGGCTGTTGCCGCCATCTTGGGAGCTATTGTGGAAACACTCGAGGAACAGAAATAAAAGTGGTGATAAGCCACATTATTAGCAGAGCCCTTGTGTAGCTGAGGCCTCTCCTCACATATGCAGGCACTTTTAAAAAAAATGGAAGATTATGTCATTTATTTCAACAGATTTTATTTGATTAATGGTGGAAACTTTGGAGAGATGTTGGGCTATGGCGTCTGAATAAATGTTTATTATCCTTTGTGTTTATATTCATGGGAAGCTTAAGAGAGAAAAACAAAAACGCACAGACATTGGTATGAGTTGTGCCTGGCACCACTAAAAAGCACCAACATGCTACAGTAAAACCAAAAGCATTCGATGGCAAATAAACCTTTATAGGTTATCAAATGTGTTATTTCACAACTTTAAAATTTCCCAAATTTTTGGTAATCAAGAAAGATTTAGCATACACGCATTCATATTAGGCAAATTTTATACAAAAAGTTATGATGTAATTTTACATCATATTGTACATGAATTTTGTGACACTGAAAGCCATGTTTACACATATAGTATAATCTATGTAATCTACAGATTTTTGTAATCATCCAGTATGAGTATAAGCAGCAGTTTTCTAATGTTTACTTTCATCCATAGCAAAAGTCAAATGTGGAAAATGCATTCAAGTATTTCAATCCAAAAGGAAAGCTCACAAAGATTCAATGTTTCTCATAATGCAACACAGTTGAGTGTATGTGTTGTTTTGGGTCAAAGTTCTCTGTCAACTGTTAATCAGAAGAAAATCTTTATCTGAAATTTTGACTTTGGACTTTACACTGAACACTCACCTCTCTGCTAACATCATCTCAGATAGTATGTAAATGTTTCTATTTTCCCCTTATCTCGATTTCAGTGTTGGACAGTATGGTACATATGATTTATTTTTATTCTTAGTTGATGATAATAATAAAATAACTTTAGAATGCAAAACCTTTTTCTGAATTCTTTTGTCAGCACTTCAGCAACGGTAAAACCCATTGAAAATATAAAGAATATACTTTGAGGAGGTTAGAGGTCAATTGACTTATAAAACATGCACACTCACATAAATTACTATGTAATATGTGTTATATATTGGCCTAATAACATAAAATTAGACAGAATTTTCTTCTGTTTTAGTTTTCACTTCCTTCCTTTCTTTCTTTCAACCATCTTCTTATTTCCTGACACACAAAGTTTCATTTTTTCAGACTTTGAGCACACCCACATTCACACGTCTTTCACACACGCTGCACTTGCTTTCTGTTTTATAACGATCTCTGCACATGAACCACAGCGAAAGGTAAATCTCTCTTTGTTGCTTTATGAATTTATGTGTGTTTTGTTCCCCGCAAGGTCCCCAATGTGAAACCATAGAGGCCTTTCTTTGGGGAGTTTGCATGTTGTTATATGTGTACGTGGCTTCTAGTCAGGTACTCTGGCTTCCTGCTTAACATTCATGTTAGGTCAATTTGGATGAATGTGAGTGTGTTAATCTCTTTGTGGCCCTGTGATGTACTGCAACCTGTCCAGGGTGCACCAATGGCAGCTTATAATGGATGGATGGATGCTTGGTAAAATGTTGACCAGCAGCTAGATGACAGATGAGATTCAACTTTAATTTACTCGCACAGAGGAGACAGTAGCTCGCGGCATCTGGTGCTAATAATGAAAACAAAGCTAACATTGATAGGGATATACTTATCTTCAAGCTCTTTGAATAATTCAATCTGAGAGCATGAAGAGCAGAATAATGTATATTTTGACTCACAGATTAGTGGGATAAAAAGCAATCTTTAGAATTGATCCAATATTTTTTTTGTGTATGTGCTTTATCTGGGACATAAAAAATAAAAGTATCAAAGCCTTGAGAAGGTTAGCTGAGCATAACAATAACATCGGAGAACAACAGACATAGTTTCCCTCATGCACAATATCAGTTTTATTTCAAATACAAACAGTAAGCCTATGTATGATTTACTGCTGCCAGAACACATCAACCCATTAAAGTTTAGTCTAAGTCAACTGCTGTTTCAGTTTCGGCACAGGTTAAAAATTGTATCAATGAATTGTGTCAACTACTTTCCCAAGTGTGTTCCAATTCAAGTGTTTTTTTGTTTTTTACCCCTGATGAGAGTTTTACTCTGTGCACAAATTTGAAAGACATATTGGCCTTTTACAAAAGACTATTATTCATAAATATCTATTGGTCCTCATAAACTGCAGGAGTGAGTAAATTTTGGATGTGGTTTTACAAAACCGGTCAAGAAAAATGTGCTGTCAGAGTGGCTGAAGCAGCTGCATGACCTAAAAAACAAGCACTGGATGATTGATTTTCTATACGTTGGGCTTATTAGGCTGTTCTCACGCAGGAAATGTTGCTACTATTCTTTTATGTGTTTACTCAGCCACCTGCTGAATAGAAAAATAACAAATCCAACACCCCAGATGTTCTGGTGATAATGTGAAGACACTACCAAGAAGCTTATCATTTCAGCATGCCACAGCACAAGTTCTATCTTTCTTGTCCCTATTATTTGTACCATCCTGCCTCCCGTGTTTCTGAGAAGATAAAAGGGAAATACTCCTGTGATTAACATATTATATGCAGTTTGTTTCTTCACTTTGTTTTTATTTAATTGTTTAAGATGGAGTTTGCCTGCAGTCATGTTGTGTGTAACTGGAGGCATGATGGAAAAGGTGAGTCATTTTCTCCACACTGTCACATGCTACAAATGTCACATTTTCAAATATTTCCATAGCTGGAAGACTTTTAAAAGTGAAATTTGTTTTTTCTTTTCTCCAAAAAGTGGAATTGTTTACTTTTGCTGTTCATACAAACCAATAATGAATGAGTCTTTGTGTTATACTCCAATTATCTAGCCTTAATATTACATTATAAAGAATTATAATGATTATTTCTTCTTCCCAACTACAGGCTTTTCTCTCATCCACCCAGAATATGACAACACACTAGGCGCTAAAGAACGAGATGGTACATTTCTGTTGTTTGTTTTTTTTTTCTCAAAGGGTCATTACATTCTGAAGAGTAACAGGAAAGCATGCTGAGAGGCAATGTGTGTGCATGTGTGTGGGGGGATGGCATACTTGCACATGCAAGAGAGAGACACGGTGTAAGAGATGCAGTGATAGCAGTTCAACAAGGGAAAGTCCATACAGCCAGGTTTACTGCAAAATTTGCACAGTTACAAAAGCATGACAGAGAAGGAGATGTTACTTCAACGGAAAAACAACTTTCTTTAGTTTTTCTTTTTTCTTGCTTTACACTATTCTTGTCATTAGAGTGAAGAAAGAAAGAAAACAGAAATGCATTCAGAGAGAAAGAACAGCTGTTTATCACTTACCAGTAATGCTTGTTGTGAAGAAAAACAGTTTGAGTTTCCATTAAAGTGAATCTGAACTAATGGTGTCCACAAAATCTGACTGTCTCTGGTCCTGAGATAAGCAAAACATAGCACACCTGAATTGTGCACGACACTATGTCCCATTGCACGCATTGTGTGTTTACCCTGTCAGGTTCATACCCTCCACCCCTGCCCCCTCGACGTTTGAGGAATCCTCGGCCCACATCCCTGCCTCTGCCATCTCTACCTTCCTTTGAGCATTCCCTCATCCCTCTCTCCCTCCCTCCCCCTGTCCCTCCTAGACGTGAGTGCCCTTTGCCCATTATGTCAGCAGGGTTTGAAGTTAAGAATGCTAGAATTTGTCTGACTTTTTTCTCTTTTCATTTATTTCAGTGGACAAGCTGGATGGAGAAAGCAGTTTTAAAGCAAATGTCAATGTTGTTTCCCTTAGTGTTGGAAAACTGGTCGACATCAGCCAAGGTCAGAGAGCACAGGAAAACAATATTACATTTTTTACTTGTTCTAAACGTGTTACTCACCTTTTTTTTCAAGACGCAGGTATGGAAACCTACCAGAGACCAGTGACTTGTGGCAAATGTTGTGCTACGCTATCATGCCTGAGCTCTATACAGAAGGATGTAAGTAGTAACTTATGTCACTCACAGTCCAGAATTCTTTGTACCTCACCTGGGGGGAGGATAGTTTTCTTTTAATATGGGTGGCACAAGCAGTGAAAAATAAAAATCCTGGGCCGCAGCGTAGCCTAATGGCTAGAGTGGGCGGCCCATATGCGTAGCCTCTGCTTGCAAGTGGGTGTCCTGGGTTCGAACCCAGCCCATGGCCCTTTCCCGCAGGTCTCCCCCTCTTTATCTCTGCCCCCCTTCCTGTCAAGCTACTGTCATTAGAGGCCACTAGAGCCCAAAAATCTTTAAAAAAAAAAAAATCCTGACCATATCTTCTGTATTTTACAGATTTGGGGTTGTGAATTCTGTGGACATGAAAACAGTGTTGACAACAGTTTGGCTCAAGTTTGCGTTGGCCAGCGCGCAGGTGTGCGCAGCGACGACCTTTATCTGCCAAACCTGAGCGAAGACGACTATCAGAACCTGGAGGACACGCTGGTCATTTTCTGTGTGGACATTTCCGGCAGCATGAGCGTCACTGCAGAGGTATGTGGGAATAGAATTGTTCCAGATATGTTAAAGTCAATATGCTCTGGAGGATTCAAGATGTGATGCTTTGAAGAGCCCATTTTAAAGAAAAGGACATCTAATTTTAGTCGTTATGTCATTCATGTGATTATTTCTTACTTACGATTGTGCCAATTTTGTACTCATAACCTCATTGAGTGAAAGCATAGAGCGAACAAAATTTGTTTTACTTAGTTTAATGCATTTGAAAAGGTACTGTTAAATTTTGCAACTATCGTTTGCTTTTTAAGAAAAACACACTCACCAAGTATTACTTCCAAAGACAGTAATGTCCTCATATCAATGTCCTTTGTCTATGTTCCATCACCTTTGACCTTTAGGTTGCATCAAGCAGTGGCTCTACAGCGTATATATCCAGACTAGAGGTGGGATGTTGAACTAATCTTGCACTTTATTCGATCAGTGACACCGGATGTTTTTAAAGTACTGTCCTTTTATGTATTTACAGGGTATCCAGGATGCCCTCCAGAGGACGCTAACATCTATACTCCGGCAGTCGCCTCACAGGAGAGTGGCACTGGTGACCTTCAATGATGAGGTAGCAGGAATAATGTATGAAATAGAATCATTTCATAGATAGTCATTGTTGCTCTCGGTCCACAGTCAGCATCATGTGACACTTCATCCATCAGGATACAATCAAAACCAGAGAACCGTTCTGGAAGCGTTTGTCCACAACAACAGTGAAGGCCAAATCTGCTGTTGTTACAGTCTGAGCTTTACCATTTTTAATGGAAAAACTGGATATTAAATGTTTGTGGAAGAGTTGTGATTATGCCCTTAAATGTTTAAATGGCCCTTGTTGTCCATTTGTTGCTTGTTATTTACTTCAGGGACTAACATTATTTAGTTTTGTCATTTAACACAATATGATTTTGATCCAATTTTAAAGGTTGTAATATACGGTGATGGGACTGCTGCTCCTCTCACTCTCAGAGACTGGGCGTTGTTCGACTATGACCATATATGGCAACAAGCTGTAACGTACAGCATCCCTCATTGTATCGCTGAGACATACCAACAACTGATAAAAAGAGTTAAAGAGTAAGCTTATGTGTGTGTGTCCCCAGTGATTGTAAATGCTCTTTAAGCTTATTTAGCATAATTAATACTTCTATGTTTTCAGCCTCAGAGAGCACGGGGCTACATCTCTTGGTCCGGCAGCTTTAGCCTCCGTTGCTATGGCATCAAGGTACCCTGGCTCAAAGGTGAGCAAGTAACTTCAAGAAAAAGTCTCAAAGTCTGACATGTCTATACTGTTTTGTGTTTGGACATCTGCAGTCTTGAGTTTGCCAGACAACCAGCAAAAGATCAGGCATAAGATCTCCTATAAAGTGTTAACCCGCAGGTTTAATCTTCAATAATATTCAAAAGTAAAATCAGTTATTGAAATGTTTCTTTTTCTGTTCCTCCTGTAATTACATTCATCCTGGAGAAAAATAAACTAAGTAAAATGCTGATCTATGTTGGTGACATTTTAAAGTGAGCAAAAGTGAAACTTGTGGGGGAGGTACATTTAACATAAACAGCCAAAATTCACCCCAAAAAAAAGCAGGAAACCTTTTTTATGTTTATTTCTGTTTATCGAATTGCAAATCAAGAGCTTGAAAGTTCTCCATGAGTTTAATACATAAAAATGGAACTGCTCACATATATTTAAATGAGCAGAGTTCAGTTAAATGTGGGTAAAATCTGAATCCTGTCACCTCTCATCTTTAAGTTCTTTAACCCATGTGGGTCCGAAAAATTGCCAGAAATAAAAGAAAGACTTTGGTGCATTTTTGTTGTTTCGCAGGTAATTTTGTGCACGGATGGAAAAGCTAACATCGGGCTCGGTGAAATGGAGCAGGAACCCATTCTGTCTCCCTCTTTCCAACCTCCACATTTCTATAGATACCTGGCTGTGCAGGCTGTGGGGAAAGGGTGAGGACACAAACAGCCGTATGGTGAAGACAACGATTAAATAGAGCTCAAATTGAAACACCATATCTTTGGCTTGGCTTGACTAATACTAGAATTGCTTGCAATGCAAGTGTTTATACTGTGAATGACATTTATTCAAAGAAACTCCAAATGTAGACTTTTTTTTTCTTTTCTAGAGTCATAATATCAATAATGACCTTTGAAGGAACAGATTGTCGCTTGGCCGATATTGGTAGACTGGCTGATGTCACAGGAGGACGGGTAAGAAACACACACACACGAATATTTTCAAGAAAGGACAGGCAAGTGGTACCTGATTTTCAGGAAACAACTACAATGATTCCCATTGTCCAAATGTTCCTGATAGATACATGTTAAATCTCGAGAAACTGGATATCATACATCACAGTTGTGTGGTACAAATGGTATGTTGGTACAAAACCAACTTTATACAGATAAGTAAAGTGTAGAACACGTAAGTCATGACAGAGTCTGAATAAACTCGATTGGCGAATCCTGTTTTCCTCTCATCTTGCCTTCTCTCACCTGCACAGGTCAACATTGTCAGTATTGCTACAGTGGCAACAGAGATCGAGTCAGTCTGTGCAGACAACGTCCTGGCAACTGATGTCACAGCAACCCTGCTAGCCCCTGATGGAGTGTGAGTGGTGACAAACACAGAAACATACCTTATATTTAGCTTGCATTTTTATGCGAAGATGTAATTAATATTTGATTGGATTGAACACCAGTTAGTTTCTTCTTAGTTATGAGTCTCACCTTTTCCACTCTTACCTATGTCTTTGTAAGTTCCTGTAAAGAATTACTCTTTCAAAGCTATTTAACTGTTGTTTATTGTCTTTGCAGATATTATCCCTATGAGGATGAAAACAATTACAGAGTGGTGAGAGAGATAGGAAATGTAACAAAAGGGCTCGAGATAACCTTTCAATTTGCTGTAAAACCAGATTTTAGGGAAGGTAAGCTTAAGATCGTTTGTATTATGTTACATGTCCTGCCTTTAACATAGTGGGAACTCAAACCCAGATATTGGTTTTAGTCAATCTGTCGCATTGTAACTAATCAGGAACACAAAAAATATATAATTCTGATTTGTTATGTGAATAGTACTATTTGTTTGCAAGCCTTTCTCCAGAAAGGATCACTCCCATTCCAACTTCAGCTGAGCTTCAAGACCAGAGACCAACAAAGAGTCACTCGCATCATCACAGAACAACGACCTGTAACAACTAACAGGTGAGAAGCTCCCGGGCTTGTTACTGAACAGCAACAGCCAGAGAGAGTACAGTAAATAAACAGGATCATAAACTGAATCCTCTTAGATGCTCCGTCCTATTCTACTTAGTCTCTTATGTGGGTTATTTATTTGCCTGTTATGTCTTCTTTCCTTCAGTCAAATTCTTGTGGGTAAACTTAACATGGCGGTAATCGGCGTCCACTGTGCTCAGCTCTGTGCGAGCTTAACAATGGAGGGTCGAGTGCAGGAAGCACAGAAGCAGCTAAAAGCACAACAAGACCTGCTCAATCAAATCAGGTAGAAATCCTGAGTCCTTTTAGATATGATCTTAAAACCATCTGATATATCAAAGTTTTACTGACCATCATTTAAAAAATATTCCTTGATAAGTTATGAAACTACTAAGTCTTTGCGAGTTAAATCGATCTGATGCTGTAACTCTTGAGTTGTTTTTCAGAGATTCCGCAGTTGTTCCTGTCTGCCATTGAGGGCAGTATTGATTTTTCATTTGGAAAAAGATGATATCTTGTTTACATCAGAAACATTTTGAATTTGTTTGATAGTGATGCTGACCCACTCATCTAATCTCAGTGGGTCGGAGAAGATCAATGAACTTGTTGCAAATAGTTGAACTGATGTGTTTGAATTGTGTGTTTATAAAGTGGTTGGACTCTCCTTGTCTCTGTGTGTGTTGAGCTTATTGAGGCTTTCTGAATTTCAGTAAATTAAGGCCAATCCAAAAAGAAGAGAGCCTTTATGGCAACTGGATGGAAACAATGACAACAATATGTGGAGACGTCGCAACAGAATCCCAGGTGAACATTATTTAACTGAAAAGAAAAAATTGCCTTCTTAAAATGTTATTTCTCTTTTCTTTATATCCAAAGGTATATTTATAGTTGTCAATGTCTTTTGAGTGAACATGTGAACGAGCAAGTTAGAGTGAGATGGAAAGAGCATGGACATATGTCAAAAAGCACCCCCCCGTAATTATTCATTAAACACAAACTGTTCTATCTCAAATACAGTGCCATAAAGAGAAACAGATACTTGAAATAACAGTTAGAATCTAACTTTTCGATCATCTGTAGCAGATCTCAACCAAAATAAAGATTTACTAAGCTACTAAGCTAAATAAAGATTTGCTCAAATCAACAGTCATACTTTTTCAAAGCACATACGGAACTCAAAAGAATCTAACATAGATGAATCATATTTTTATCATCTTATTTCTTTGCAGATTTTGTCTGATGATGCAGCTGAGGTGGTGTACCAGATGAGGAGAGCCAGCTCCACCAGCAACAACTACTACAGCACCACAACTAAGACTAAGAAGACAAAGAGGAAGAAAAAGGCCTCCATGGAAGCTTTTTGAATGTACTGTTAGACATTTTGAATAATGGTAAAACAAATACTGTGAGTTCTAAGAATGAAGGAAAAGGCTTTCATTCTGAATTGCTCAGGGTGAATGAAAATGTTTACCAGATTTAACTGTGATTTAAAGGAAATCATTAGACTGTAGAACTTCAAAGATTAGATGTCCTGCATTTATAATTTCCTTTGCCAAAGCATACTTAACCAGATTGTAACACACAGTTGTCTTGTACAGTTTTTTTTAAATAAAATCCTGTTTTACAGGAGGCATATTCATAAAAAAGAAAGGGAGAAAAAAGTATATGTGTTTTTATGTTGAATAACATAACCATTTTTTTGCCATTTTTTTGTCTTTTTTTAACTTCTCGGTAATGCTGTAGGCCAACCAGGAGCTTTTCATCACAAGATTCATTAGGGGATATTCTTAATCTTCTTTTAACCTATATAGGTCCTACTAAAACATTTAAATATCCTAACAACTAAGACCATAGCTGCAGTCATAGACAACCTAAAGCATATGTTGTGCAGTTATGCTGTGCATACAACTGACATATGTGCGCATTATAAGACTCCTTCACACACATTCCTCTCTGCACAGCACATTAGATTATTGCTTATTCCTCTTTGGTTTTCATCTGAGCCATGTTCAGTCATTTTCTGTGCTGCCCCATCCATCCACTAGAGGCCATTGTCTTCTGTTTATACTCACTCTGGCACTCCCACCTTTTCCTGCTTCATTATCACTTGTTTCCTACATTGATTCAACCCACTCTAGTCTCAGGCTCACACTGTGGTTTTTGTTAAAAGAATCATTGTCTCATCCTGCTTTTTCTGCCTGAAACCGTACCTCTAACCCATAAGAAATATAACTGGGATGTATCCTCTCTTGATATGAGAAAGTCATTTGACAATGGGGAAGTGCTTTGGAAGTTTGCCATTCATTGTCCTGCTATAATACAGTTCTTTAACATAAATTTCCTTTTCTGGGGTTATTGGGTAACACTACCAGACCCCATGGCAAAAAGCAGGAAAAGTGTTGCACGTTATTATGAGGACATCCCCTGAGTGATAAATTACTTCTTTGTTCACGTTTAGTGGGATTAATCACAGCTCCCTTCTGATGTCTTAAAGTGTCCATAACAAATATTTAAAATCAAATGTCAGCATTTGTTTGCCAGTCTAGTGACCCACAGAACATAGCATCATGTAGAACAGTACACAGACGTTCTGTGGTGCTGTTTTCCACAGGGGTGGAACACAACCTGGAACCCAAAGCAGGCAGTTGTAGCTCTTGCAGCTGATGTGTTACAGTTGGAGGCCAAACTTGAAGAGTTGTAGGCTGATGTGATGAGGCATTTGTTTTTGCAGCGAAAGACTATGGAAGCACAAG
This sequence comes from Menidia menidia, assembly GCA_907169785.1. NCBI lineage: Eukaryota > Metazoa > Chordata > Actinopteri > Atheriniformes > Atherinopsidae > Menidia > Menidia menidia. Next base: position 6,502,896 of record CAJRST010014446.1, on the reverse strand, counting down.
CATGGAATGTACGAGAGAAAGAGCCCTGCTGGTATTTCTGATCTGTAGATAATTACATATTAAGGTGGAAATGTACTTGTAGTTATATCTTTTTTGGAGTGAGTTATATAAAAACAAGGACACAAAACAATGAAAGGGGTTTGTAAGTGAATTACTGAAGTACTGTATGTATTAATCATTATTTTTTAAAAACTCGTTAATACTTCTTTTTCATCTTACATTTTACCCTAGACACCTCAGATGGAAGTAATGGATCATATTGTATCAGTTTGTTTTAACCACAAACAGTTTGAACCTCATAATGCCAGTCCTCTGGTCAGTAAATCCCCCAACTTAAATGTCTTAGATTGAGATTTGATAGCTCAGGTTTTCCCAGCTGTACAGATCAGTGAGAAATAAGCAGAGATAGTCAGCAAAGTTTCCACCAAAAGACCACGCGTGGGAAATTTCAGAACGAAATGAATCTGCTCACGGTACAGGAAAATATTTTCTTCATGGTGTTTGGGTACAAACCATCAGACAGTAGTCTTATCTTGGTCTGTGCGCATCATTAGCCAAACTGAATGACAAATGGGAGAAATGTCACTGCGGTGAAGGCAAGATGACAAGTGCACATACACACGTAAACAGTAAGAAAAAAAGGAGAACAGTCTCACGCCCACATTGTAGCAGGAAGGATATTTGAGATGAGACGGATGACATGATAACAGCACTATTTATAGTCAGTGCCAATAAGAACTCATTGTTCATATTCAAGAGCTGTGTAAAGCTGAAGCCCAGCTTAGAGCTGCAAAGACTTCTTTAAGGCTGTCATTTCACATAATACTTTTCTCATTTGTAATCAATGCATGTCATTCCACCGTTTTATTTCTGCAAAAGCATGTCCAGTCGGTGTATCGTGTCATCAGGCATAAAACTGAAGTTGCAAAGTGAGGTACCTCGGTCTCATGACACCCAAAGAAAGTTTCAGGCAGTCCATTCAATTCAAGACACATAGTTTCAGAATTCCCAAACTTCTTTAATGTATCTTTTGTCGATAAGTTTTAATAAAGCTTTTCTCAGGATTCTAATAAGAAGGAGATGGATGTTATATTAGATTCATGGATAATTCTAATAAATTTGTAAACCGAGTTTAGTGTAGAATGTTTTCATCATGTTTAAATTCTCTGTGTATAAAATATTCCTCTGAGTCTACTGTCATGCAAGATCCTTACAATGTGAGGCACAAACCTGCAATAAGCCAGCGTTCAGTGTATTTGACGATGGATGTTCTATGTTTTGTTCATCAAAAGCATTATTTGTTCCTGCATCTTCAGGGACTTTATTTCTATTTGACCAAAGCAAGAAAAACACAACAACAAATGTTGAGTATTCTGATATTTAGGTTGAAGATGAAATCTGATGCCCTTTGGCCTACAACACAGCATAAGTCTGTTGTGTTCCCCCAACTTAACCAGTCCTTCCACATTTACCCAGGAAATGGAGAGACGGGTGAATGGGTGTGGTGTGGTTTTTACTCTACTTGTGGAGAGGAAAATCACTACCCTTCTAAACATCCACACGCGCACACACGTACACACACATTTTTGCACCTTTAAGACACTGACACACAATACAGATTACAGCATTTGCTGTCAGGATACAACCACAGCAGAGGGGAAGAGTTCGATCGGCTGTGAATCTTTTTGGACTGAAACCATCGCCTGTTCAAAGGTATCAGCCTTTTTTTCAGTACCTATTTGCTCTTGGTTTTTAACACTACTGCAAAGTAGAACATGTGAACTTTTAATGCCAAACTGCGGGCTTTGTTTGATGTGGTGTTCAGAATGTAATGGGACAGCTGCTCTCGCACGTGTCACATGAAGTGCATTCAAATGCAAATGAAACAGATACAACTGAACAAAGGCTGCCTGCATCTCATCTCTTATGTCTGTCACACATGAACAGAGGACCAGTAAACTTGTAACAAAAAAATGGTATTGGCTGTTTTCTTTTTAAATGATCTCAATTTAAACAATGCATTGAAAGTACCTAATAATAAGAAGCTTTTGCACTTTACCTGTGATGTCGTGTTTGTTTTTTATTCAGGTGGCTGGACTGATCAGAGAATTTGTCTGCCCAATCTCTTCCATACTTTCAACACGTTGAATTTAGGTCTGTCTTCTGGTCCTCGCAGCAAAGATGTTTACTGTTTACCGAGCCGATATTGACAAAGGGAAAATGAACGTCTCCAAGGGCTGAGAAAAAACATTTTAGATGCCTCCTTTTTATGTTGATGTCTGAAAATATGGCTGATCATGAAACCCTAAAGTATTACTTGGCTAAATTACTTTGTTGGAACAGTGCATCATCACACGGTCACCTTAATCTCATAAGTTAGTTATGACTCGTTAGATTAGTTATTATAGCTCATTAGTTATTATAGCTTATTCTGTGTTGCCATATTTTTTCTTTTAAGTCACTTGGCATCTATTAGATGATCTCAGAGGAACAATTTTCCTGTCAACCTTGGAATAGCTTTAAAACCATCGTCCAGTTTTCAGTCCTGACATTTAAACTGAATAAGCAGAAATCTATGTTTTGAAAAGCTGTTCATTATGAGTTGCCTCATGTATGTGTTACCTCATGAAAACCTCTGCAAGTGTTTGAACATACTGTACGTGACAGTATTGGACAGAATCTGGATCCACTTCATTCCTCAGGTCCTCTGACCATCCTAATCTGATTTGTGGTGACAAACGGAGATAAGTTTGGTTGCATAATTTTCATTTTAGTTCTCATAACATCAGGATGCCCTCCTTTCAAATCTTTTTCTGAGCCGGTTTCTCCCTACTTCAAAGTTCTCGCTTTTGTTTGCGAAGACACTAGTCTTAATAGTCCTGAAAATCATCTTGTTTAATAAATTCTGCCGTGGGGAATGTTGGTGTATATTTTTGTTTTTTCTGTTGTACATTTGAAGAGCAGATATCTTCACTTATCAAGTCTAACTATTTCCATTATTTTTTAATTATTTCCTGGATCAATTTTAATGGTGTTGTTTACCTTTAAAACCAACCACAAATAAGCTCCTTCTTATCTACTTCTAGAGGTCAGGTAAGATATCCCAGCCAACTAACTGAATTGTGTTGAACAGCCGAACAATTCAGATCAATGGTATAGAGCGTTCTCTCCGTCTAAGCCCTCTATTTGAGCTGAGTAATTTGATCAATGGAAATTTCTATTTTTCTGATTCCTTATTTGTTGTTGCCTGTATCATTGTTGTATTTTGATTCTTTGCTGGAAGCTTCGGTGTTTGCTATAAAGATGCATTGTATGAATAAAGAAATGGTCACTTGACAAAACACCACATTTCAATGCTGACCGGTTGATTTGGCTGCTGATGTTCCAGAAGATAAAATGCTCCTAAGATAATCATTCATCGCTTTTAGATCTTCTTTGTTCTTTCACTGTTGCAGTAGTCAGTTTACATAGCTAAATATTGCATATGCGAAGGGCCGCAACAGTTTTCTGAGCATGCTGTGTGGAGCAAAAGCATGCGACTTGTGACCTAAAGATGATATTTCATCTTGAAATACAAAGCAGTCAAAGGGATTAAGAATAAAGGAAAAGGTACGGCTTGTGTTGAAGGGTCATCCCCACATTTTTTTGTCTCTCCAGGGGATTTTGCATAAATCATTCTTCCTCTTCTGTTACAGGATGTCTTTGTTTGGCAGTTTTCTGTCTGATGAGCAGTTCCAGTGTTCCATATGCTTGGATGTGTTCACCAACCCTTCATCCACTCCATGTGGCCACAGCTTCTGCGTGTCCTGCATCAACAGATACTGGGATGGAGCAAAGGTGTGTGGGTAACAGGGCTCCCCTCTACACATTCCCATCCTCTTTATCCTGTATTTTAAATCTCCCTCTTCCAAATCAGAAAATCTTTCCTTCTCTCCCATCTGCTGTTTCTGTTTCTCGATTGCCTAAAATGTTTTATTTTTTAATTTTTTAACCTCTTCGAGCCGTTTTCCTACAGGTTTGCCAGTGTCCCCTATGTAAGAAGACCTTCCAGAAGCGACCAGACCTCCAGATCAACAGGACGCTGCGAGAGATCACCGAGCAGTTCAAATCCATGCGGGGTGGAGTGGCTGGGAAGGAAAAGAGAGGACGAAAAGGAGGAGGAGGAGATGAAAGCATGCAACATAACTTGTATGATGAATTGAGGAAGAAGCTGCCTCGGCCTTTGCCAAACTTACCCATCTCCAATACCGATGGTGCTCCTCCGGGTAACATCCCCTGAATGTTAATTCAAATATGTCATAAAACGGATGATATTATTTGTTCAATCAATATTATTACGTTATCATAGCTGTGAACTACATTTAAATGGTACTTTAAGGTGTGATAATCTAAATATATGTCTTCCATACAGCAATAACAGTAGATAAACATTATTTGTTAGCAAACAACAGTTCCAACAGTTCAGTATTCTTATTATTTACACCAAAGCGAAGCTAGGAGAGGCTACAAAACATCTAAATTTGTTCCTCAGAGGCTCCACCATATTTTTGGTTTGCAAAGACAGCAAAGTCATGCTCAGTCATGGTGTATATTTCTTCCATCTTCCAGCGTCATGCTGTGGTTTCATAATGTCAGTTGATTGGTTCCAACTTTGCTTTGAAGGAACACAATGACACCAAACATGCCTGTGACACAAAGAGATAAATGGCATGCTTGTCAGCAACGTCATGTTATGCAAGTGACAGAAGACACTGACGGAGGCCATTTGGGTTGAATTTGACTCGAGGCTTCAAATACATTCACTGCTCCCTAAACTCACCTTCACAGTTTGTATGATCACTGATGAGCTAATATTTTAACGTTGCCGTGCCAACTGCAAGTTCAACAGCCACATTTTCAGCTGATAACATAGAACTTCTATGTTAGATGCCTTATTTGCCTTTCTGTGACAAAACGCTGAAGTGGTGAACAGCCAACTAAAAATGTTTTCATATATTCTTTTTTTTGCAGGTGAGTCCATCTCAGCCTTGCCTTTACAGGTCACAAACTCACTAGCTTCATCGTTCCCAAACCACATCGCGACAAATGTAAACCACACCTCCGTTCCTCCTCCCCCCCTGAGCCATTGCTCTCGCTCCAGCAGTCGCAGAAGGTTCACACTGAGTGGGGCCGCTAGCAGCCAGAACATACCTTTGTGTGACGTCCACCAGAGGGGACTCATGGTAAGATACCTTTGAAAGATGCAGCTGCTCTCATGCAATCATGTACCTTTGCATGCTTTGTGATTGAGCCTCACCACATTTGCGGTTATCACTATCCCCACTGTGGGAGAGAATAATGGACATCATTCTCTCTTTGCTTTTAGATTTATTGCAGAACCGACCAGGTGTGCATCTGTCCTGAGTGTGAGACCGAGGAGCATTACGATCATGACACTGTGACAGTTGAGACAGAATGGATAAAAACTAAGGTTGGAAAAAGTTTTGCTATTCCTATCAACCTTTTATCACAACACAAAAAATATATGTTATGCTCACAGTCTTCTCGGAAAAATGTTCAATCATATGTGGGCATCTCCAAAGTTATGAGAAGTTTTCATGGAAATTTCATCAAGATATTTGAGGCTGAATCAGAGAAAAGTGAAAACTGTTTTGTTCAATTCATACATGCCATAATTAAGCAGTTACTGACTTGTGGTGACACAAGTAACCATAAAAATCAGTGCAGGTCAACAGCTGAATTGCTGTGTGCGCGTTTGCAGGAACAGCTAAGATTGTCGGAACAGGAGATCCAAGAGATGATCTTACAGAGAATGGGAAAAATTGAGGAGATCAAAATGTCACTGACTGAAATGGAGGTAAACGCAAATGCCTGTCCCCTCACATTTTTGTTGTTGTAAAGCTGCCAAAAGCTGTAGATCTTTCAAAGCTTCTTGTGTGTTCTGAAATTGATTTTCAGGTTTGTTCTTAATTCACATGCATGGTAATTGGATAATTATATATTGGTCATTGACTTTCACCATAATTCTGGTTAAACATTTTCAATAGAAATTATTTATTCATTTTTCTTTGTTTATTAATCTAAAAAATTTTGCTTTTTGAAAAAATATTTAAAACACAATCAGACACCTCCCCCACTTAAACATTAGCAAGTTGACCCGTTTCTAATTAAGGTTTCTGATTTTCTAATTTGAGGGGATTGTTTCTTGACACAATATGTTTAATTCAAAATGTTTACACTCATTGTTCATCTAAACTTCACAGATGGCCGTGGACAGAGAAACAGCTGGCAGTGTGTGTCTGTTCTCTACGCTGGCCTCAGCCATCGAACGCTCTCAGGCAGAGCTGATGGAGGTGATGGAGCTCAGTCGAAGGGCGGCAGAGCACCAGGCTGACACTATAATGCGACAGCTGGAACGGGAGATAGAAGAGCTCCGGAAAAGAGAAAAGGCTCTCGTTGAGCTCGGCCAATCAGATGACCACGTACACTGTGTCAAGGTTAGTGAGACTGTATGGGATAAGGGAAAGTTAGCTGAGACACCCATTTATTTGTTTCATTTTTCTTCTCAGACGTTCCCCACTCTGTCTCGACCCCCAAATGCCAAAGACTGGTCTGGAGTGTCTTTAAAGACTGACCTGGGAACAGCCACCATCTACAGATCGCTTGCAGTTCTGGTGGATAAATTCCAGGAAGAGCTGAAGAATGTGTTAGAAACTGGTCAGTGCAGCATGAACCACGTGGCTCCTTGTCAAGCAGAACAGACCAGGAAGAACACCAAGACTGTTGACACGAGGAAATCCTTGTTTAGCAATTAAGTCTGTTGAAAGAAAAGAAAATATGAAAAATGTCCTCATTTGTCCTGGCGCTGTGTAGACGGCTGCCTCTCCAGTATCTTCTGGTAACCTTAATTTCCTGAGGGAGTCTTCCCAAGGGATCAATAAAGTTCAGTCTAAATCTAAGTCTAAGTCTAAAAAGTGTAGACCTACTAATATAAAGAGTGAAAAAAGCAGACTTTGCTTTGCAGTTTGGGGTATTTGGAAGCTATGGTACTTATGGTTTGATACACAACAAAACACTGTCCTCTAGTGGTAAATCTGATTTCAAGCTCATCATAAAGACCATTGACATTGGTTAAACCTAATTTATTACAACTTTAAAAATTCTAAGTCATAGATTTCTCTTGTTTTGGCTCTTGATATGCAATGTCATGTGTGCCCAGGTTTTCCCGCCCCAGTGCTAGAGCCTAGTCCAGTCCGAACTCAGCCCAGTGAGTTATCCGCCACTCAAAACAAACCCACTCATGTCTTTACTGTTTCATTTTGACAAATACTTTTTTTTTTCCAGGAGTGAAGAGAATACAGGAGTATGCATGTATGTAACATTCCTATCGCTTCCAGTTTGTTTTTGATTAACTTTATTACATATCCTTTGGTTCTGCTTAATTGCAAATGATATGTTTAGATATTATATCTATTTTCAAAATTCTAACTGTGAAACTATTTATTCAGGATAAATTGAAACTGAACTCATTAAAGGTTTAAAGAAAAACATTGAATGTAGGACAACAATCTTCCGTATAATATGACCTACTATATCACAGGTTTGAATACAGGTACATTTTTTTTCAGTAGATAACTTGCAAAACTAATGAAAGACAGGTAAAAATATTTAAATATTTCTTCAACAACAGTGGATGTGACTCTGGACTCCAATACTGCCCATCCCAGACTGATGCTGTCAGAGGACATGAAAAGTGTGAGACACTACAACATTCAATAGTTTTGTACCCAGATGATCCCTCTGTCAGAGGCGTACGGCATGCTTCATTTGGTACCGATAATCTGCATGTTTTCTGCAGGTGAAGTGTGGAGATCGACACCATAATGTGCTGGACAAACCGGAGAGATTTGATCGAGTTGTGTGTGTACTGGGGAGGGAGGCCATATCTTCTGGTAGACATTATTGGGAGGTAAGAGCCACTCTCCCCAGTATCTACAGTTAGCACAGAACCGTTAAGATATTGACAATTCAGCATTTTGCAGCAGGGATTTATTTTGCTTGAAAAAGTTTCTGTATTTTCATCTCAACCATGTTCTGGCTCTGGTGAACAGGTGGAGGTGGGTGGAAAGACTGACTGGGATCTGGGCGTTGCCAGGCAATCAGTCAGCAGAAAAGGAAAGATTGATTATACCCCTAACAATGGCTTCTGGTTCCTTAGTTTGAGAGACAAGTGAGTGTTTACAGATTGCTACACATAATAGACTGGAATTGTTGCTGCGTGAAATACATTTGCATGTCTCCAAAAAAAAAACATTTGCCTGATTAACTCTATGGCGCTAATAGCACAACCTTAAATGAACACAGATTAAATGTCCACTTATTTCCCACTCTACGCACAAGTTATTGCTTCAAGTTTTTAACATTTTTCATTATCTTTTTTTGTGACTTTTACCTACAATTCATGGTAGTTTCAGACTTCTAGAAAATGTTGCAGAAAACATCTTGCCACCAACCTTTAATCCTGGCGATTGATCATACTTTCAAATTGCCTTGCATTATTCTTTATTTCTTTTTCTTCTGTGCTGCTCCTTCTCTTTACCCTCAGGAGTAAATACGCATTTCGCAGTGAGCCATCCACAGACGTCCATCTGAACCTCCCCCCTAATAAGATAGGAATATTTGTGGACTATGAGAAAGGACAGGTACGGGATAAGTGACTTGTTTGAATACATTCTGCATTTTTGGAACAGTTTTTACATTGAGATACTCCCTTACATCCATGTTTGATCAATGGTTGTCTGCGCTTCCTTAAAGTTCAATTGTGTAATACCACAGCCTGTGCTCATTTTTTTCTCCTCCCCCCAGGTGTCTTTTTACAATGTTGATGCCAAAGTCCACATTTACACTTTCAATGACATTTTCACTGAAAATCTCTACCCATTCTTCAGTCCCTGCACTAACAAATCAGGAAAGAATGATGGACCACTGACAATCACACCAGTTAACATGACAGAGTAACGTGTTGAAGAAAATCAGCTTTAAGTGGCTATGAAATAATTGACATGTACATACATTCATTTTAAGCAAATCATTTATTATAAAATTGTTACTTTATCTTTTCCAGTACTGATAAATGTGTCTATCTTTAAGAAAATGTTGTTCCTGCTGTCACCGCCTTAGATGTTTACTCCAAAGGAACAGAGGTTTGAAATTTGCTTTTCTCCGACGGATAAAATTAAGCCAGAAGCAGCAACTGTAAATCCAGATACTGAGATTATTAAAAGGCTGTACACACCACCAACTGTAATTTCTGTGTTTTTGTTTTTCTGTGTATTATTCCCAGGGACAACACTAACTGTTTAAACTTATATATTTGTATCATTCTAAGATATAACAGCTGCTGTCTGCACTGCTTCATGCAATAGATGTGAAATGTATGAATATTTATAATAAAATGAACATATACGATTACAAGGTAGACACACATTCTCTCCACATTGTGGAGAGAAAAATACGTTCCTGTATCTACATTTTTATTCCCATTTGTATTTCCTGTGGAGTGATGCATATTCACTACTAAATTGTTTTTTTACACACACAATTTGTATCTTCCTTCAGCTACATACTATTTCTCAGAGCATTTCAGTGATGTTCATGAAATAGAAATTTGTGATGTTAAAAGTTGGTCTAAAATGCCTGTTTCTTTGCTGGGTAAGAAAGGTTTTCTTGAAAAATGGGATTATACTAGCCTGAATGGCAGTTATTAGATGATTGCCCTTTAAATTATAACCATACGAGGTATCTCAATGATACAAATCTGACCATAATCTGCAAAAGTGCTGAAATCGTTTTTGTGGTTGCATCAATTATATGAGATGCCACTATGAGCGCATTCTGACTGAATTATAGACACACAACACAAATTTGGTGTAACACCTGGTGATTAAAGCGCATTTACCCTTTTTGTTCTTAAATTTCAGTTTAAAATTTAGGATACTCTCTTGCCCGAAACGCATAACAGTATTTATAACTTTGTGTATGTCGAAATCTGAAATGTCCAGTTCACATGAGAGCCCTTTCCCTGTCATGTTGCTCCACCAAAGTTTAGATTGGGATCTATGAGATCCGCTGTCTGCTCTAAGAGCTGGACAGGTTTGCAGTAATGGCTGCTGTACCACATTTTCATAACTATGCTCCTAAGACAAACGTCATCAAAGAACTGTGTAATTCTCCTAAGAATAAATGTACTGGGTGGCAGTCACTTGGGCAAAGGCACACAGAGGCATTCTAGGAAAGAACTTCCTCAGACTTTGATCAAGAGTGTAATTTATTGTGTGGTTGGTTGATGAGAATGGAACCAAAGGCAAAAAAAACCCCAAATCATCAGTCCCAGATGTAGCAAGAGACAATTTCCTTTCCCAAGGGATGTTTGAATGTTGAATAAAAGAAAAGAAAAAAAAATCCAAAGTGAGATTAGGTCCATCAAAGTCATCCACACAGAACTGCATACGCCACAGATAGCTGTATGTGTGTTCATGACCCAAACAGACGTGACTGACTGACATAAATGCTTCAACTCTGCATATCTATCCTCTGAAAACCGATGTGACTGACATTTTTTCTCTGTATATCTCGTACACACTTTAGTATTATTTAAAAGGCTTTCCACTCCAATATCAGGTTTCCGTATGAGTAATAATTATGACTTTAAAAGTGCAGTTTCCAGCTTACATTCGGAAATGTTTTTTTCCCATTCTGGTAGTTAATGTTAATCCAAAGTACAGTTTGAAGATATTCTGTGTTAGGGGCATTTTAAATAAAAAAATACATTTAATAAACTATGCACATCTTTAAAGTAAAAAAAACAAACAAAAACAACTATTCAAACAGAAAATTACATTTGATACTTTAACACAAATGCATCACAAAAATCAAAACGAATGTGTAGTGACCCCCAAACATGTGAAATAAAGTACATACGGAAAAGCATGAAACCAGCAGGACCAGCTTGATGTGAATACATATTTGTTCCTATTCTATAAATCCTAAATTCTGATGCGTGTTTAGACTTCTGTGCAGATTTTTGGGTACATTGGTCAAATTTACGTTGCAGCGAAAAGCCAAGCGAGTAGAAGTTGAGCTGCCAATTTGATCAAAAAAATGAGTCCTGATAAGTCACATTAAATCAGGAGTCCTACATAAAACCCAAAAGCAGGAGAAGGTTATCCAGACAGAGAGAAGAATTTCCAGGTAGCAATGATTTAAAAATCCATCTCCAAACAAGAACAGTCGCACCACAGCTGACGTCTAAAGCATCTTGCAGTTCTTTCACAGCAGATTTTTAGGTAGAAAAACTGAAAAATATGTATCTATCATTTACACTCTACCAACCTGTGACAGGGAGATGCTATATGAACATCTACTTTGGGCAACAGAACTTTTTTCCCCCTCAACCATTACTTCTTCCCAAATCCAAACAACCCCTATGAGAGTCTGAATAAAAAGTTATCTTATTCAAAACATTGAAAGAATCACACCGTCATTTCATTGACAGCTGGTATAAATCAGCTCATCTTTTGACTGTCTTTGCACCTTCAACCTTTACGCCCTGACATAACATTCCATTGGCACTCTGTTTCAAATCAGAAGTTGATGCGATCGATGCGGTCCTGCTCCATCTGAGACTGAGCCTTTTTCTTCTGCAGGAGGATGTGTTCGCTGAACTCCCAGACAGCTCCCATGCCCCCCGCCTGGTGGCAGGTGTACTTTGAGGCCTTAATGGCATCCGCAGGAGCATCTCCGGGCACAGCACTCAAACCTGCCAGGTTCAGACAGCTGGTGTCTTCGGTATCGTTGCCTGAGAGGAGAAACATGAAAATGTTCTGGTTTTTATCTCATCCTGCACCTTTACAAGTACAGCTGATGGGCTGAATGTGAGAGTTTGGCCTGACTATCTAATAATCTCAGCATACATGCACAGGAAAGCATGCTGTTGAGTACAGTCTGACTTTACCCATGAAAGCCACGTCCTTCCAGTCCAGCTTCTTCTGCTCCACAATTGGCTGCAGATCCTTCAGCGGCTCCTCTCCCACCTGTATCACCTGGCATCCCGTCCTCTGACTCAGTTTGTCAGCTAGCGGCTTGGGAACGGGATAGTTGCTTGAGGTCAGCAGGAGGACCTGGTGAAGAGAGACAGATCGTCGTTAGTCTGTTCATGAGACATACATTCCAGCTAAACAACAGTATACACACAGCTGTGGATTCAAACCTCCACATTCTCTTTCTTCAGCTTGCGAAGGCCTGCTATGTCTCTAGTGGTGATGGACACCATCTCTTCTTGGGATGCGGATAAAAAGATTCTGCCTTCAGTTAAACATCCTGAAACCTTGCAGAACATCAGACGCACCACCTCAGGCGTGACCTGACCGAAGTAGCCATACCTGTAGGAATATGCACAAACGGGGCCAAACAGGAAAAAGAATATGAGAAGAAGCCTTTAGAGTATATATGAAAGACTGGAGGAGCACATAAAGGAGGAAGTAGCCTAAAATCATCATCATAACATGTTTTCACTATGATCTGGTTTAAAGTGTGGTTCATAAATCTCACCTGAGGACCCTCTGCTCTGCAACGGGCCAGTCGATGTCCACGTCTATGTCCACACTGTACTCGGGCTGCATTTCATAGTAGCCGATCTTACCACCCTTAAAAGATGTCAACACAGGCGTGCCATCACAAAAACAAGCTGATGGACAACATGCATCAATATACACATTCAAAGCAATGGCACAGTTACCTGCAAACAACCCTCATTCATGATGAGGTCCTTGGTGGTAACATAAAAGGAGCCATTCTCACACAGCTCTCCACGCCAGTCCTGTCTTCGAGGCCTTTTCTTTGGGTCCAGATTCTCGGGCTGAGTTACCTCACCAGCTAAGAAGAAGCATAATTCATTAAAAACAAGAGAAACATTAAGCCTATTTGCACTGACACTCAGCTGTCAGGCACATCATTTACAGAATAAACCAAAGTCTATTAAGCAGGCTGTCACAGCAGCGAGATCATGAACTGAAAATACCTCAAAATTCAACACAGACAACCTGAAGAAGCGCAAAAACCTGATCTTAGGATCTTTAAACATCTATCAATAAGTCTCAGAAGTAGTGCATGCAAATTGACCCAAGAACGTCACAAAACTAAAGGTCTTTAGAGGATCAAACTCCCCACGGAAGAACAAAACACTCTGAGCTAGCAACAACGAGTGTTAACAAGCTGGGAATCCTGCAAAGTTGGATGGAAACCATCTCAACTAGAAACATCAGGTGACATCTGTTGACCTACATCCCTCCTTGAACTCCTTCCAGCGGAACTGGTGCCTCCGGACCACAGAGAAGACCGAGCTGTAGCCCTGCAGCGTGATCATCTCCAAGGCCTTCTTCAAGTGAAATGGGTGGAGACAAGGTGATGTAGCCTGGATATTACATATCACATCCACATCTGTTGACACAAAGAGAGTCAATTCAGAGTAAACAGCTGCCCGTCTCCAAACGCCACACCTGTGTGCATGTGTGGTTTACAAACCCGGGTTAAGGCGCACAAACTCTTGGATGGTTTCCAGTGAAGTAGAAGTGTCCCTGGAGACCTCGGGACTTCTTCGGTGCACCTTGGCTCCCCAGGACTTTGCCACTTTTTCGATCTCATCATGGTCTGTTGATACCCACACGCTGGGAGAGGGAATACACAATGTCAGTATGGTGTCAATGCATTAGCTTCCTTTTAGGCAGTAAAGGGGGTTTTGGCATCTGCCCGATACGGATAATTGAAGCTTAGTCTTTAATGGTCCATCCCGGCAGAGACAACCTGCGTTTAAATGGCCTCACAAGTCACCGAGGTGTACTTGAACGCACCAATCGATAGGCGTACTGTAATGGCCGATGCGTTCCCTGGAACATATTTTTTGTAATCATACAGCCGTATTCTTCACAACTGTTTCTGTTTCTCCTGTCAGATATCGAAACAAGTCTGCAGTCGCAATTTGAGCATTCGTGTTTTCAGTCGCACTTTAAACTGAAGCATGGGAGTAAAACAAGGCAAGGCTTTATTCAACGTACCTGTCGAACATGTTGGAGTCAATAGCAGCCCTCAGCACCCAGCCAATTAAGGGAGCCCCGGCTAGCATTTTGATGTTTTTCAGCGGGATCCCCTTACTTCCACCCCTGGCCAGAATTAATGCGGTTAAATGCCTTTTCCTCCCTTCATCTCCATCCTCTCGTTTCTTCTTCTTTCCAGTTTGGTTACTCTCATCGTTTCGCCAGGTTTCCATGGAAACGACACGGCCTCGCTTGTCGTTCTCATTCTCATAATTTCGTTTCATTGTGGCCTTACAGTATGTCCCCTTGACAGCACAGACTGGAACACCTCTACAGAACCCAAGCCAACATTGCAGCTGAGTCCCAATCCGAACACTCCGTTTTCTTCTTCTGGGTTTCTGTGTTTGGGGAAAAGTGTATACTGCCATCTACCGGAAAGAAGTGAGAATAGTTTCCCCCCAATCTTTCGTCATTTGGCAGATTTTATGGGAGCATTTCCATGTTTTTTTTTCTTCTGTGACCTTTCGCAGAAAAAAGGATACTAGAGAACCTGATTTGTACAGATCAGTTTAAGGCAAAAAGCAGCTGCAATCTGCTTTTATCAGAAATAGTTTTATATGATGATTGAACTCCTCTTCTGTTTTTTTTTTTTTTAGTTTTCTCATTTAACTTTCATTTCACTTAACTTACTTGTAAAGGAAGTAGGTTATAAGTCAAAGCGTAATTTCCCCTCACCTACGTGGCGAGTCGTGGAGACCAGGCAGTCAATCTGGTTGAACAGGAGGAGTGGGCCTCTGTTACTCAGACTGTTTCTCTTTCTATATCTCTCTCTCTCTCTCTGTACATTTTTTGTCTTTGTTTAATCAGTTTACTTTGACATATGAAAGGAATATGAAAGCAGGAAGAACACTGAGGAAAGGCTTTAGAAGAACAAAGAATGTTTTGGTTGACGAAAAATGAGGTTGACGCCTCTGACAATCATTCTAGCATGAACAGAGGGTCCAAGCTCTTCCTCAACTCAAACACAGACATGATGCTGAATAAAAGACAAATGAACAATCTGAGATGTTGCTTTTTGTGTCTCAATATTCTACTACTGATGCTGATGTTTTGGGCTTTTTTTTGCTTAACACTCGTTTGTGTTTTATTCTATCCTATATCATCGTTTTTTTATTTTTTTTTATCTATGATCACTTTCTCTCATGTACACACTTCAGTCTGTTGTTGCAACGTGACTCATTTTGTCATTTTGTGTAAAGATTTTGCGCCATCTCATATTTCACCTAAACTGGATGGATCTTCTTTTTGCCATTTCCTTCATTTGTTGTTGCCAGTGCAGATATTTTGGCTCCTTTGGATCTTGTGACTATGTTATTTTAAACTTTGGAGTAATCTTTTCTTCTGAGATCACTTCATTTCTCTTGTTGGTTGTTTTGTTAATCTGTGTGGTGTCTCACTCTCACTGCTTGTTATAGCTGTATTAATCCATTCTGTTTTCAGTATGACCCTCTGGTTGTTTAGTGTCTCTATTACCATTTAGTCTCTCACTCACATTGTGTCTCCCTTATGTTTTTTGTTGAATTGAAAAAATAACTTTAACATATGAAATCGAAACTGGTTTTAATGGCACTAATCCTGTGGTCCCTCTAGCCTATGCCTTGCAGGCAACAGTAATCCCTCTGTATATGACAGTATCGATGACAGTTAGAAAGGAGATATAATGAAGCAGATAGTGGAGGGAGCAGGTTACCCATCTGCCTGAACTCCTCCAACAGCCCCGGCAACATACCTTTCCTCCATTCCAGCTGCACCACTGCGCTGCTCCCTCATAACCCCCTCCTTCCTGATAGGCCTAACTATCAACAGCAGACAAGCACTTCTTAGATTTTACAGAAGCTACTTATAAGTATAATTGTTCAGAATTTGAATGTTAATGTAAATTATCACATGAACAGAAGAGCAGAAAACAAAATGAAGCATTTACATCCAAACAACAAACATGATTACACAGGTTGCTGACACTTGAGTCTTTGGACTAAATCCAAATGTAACATATGAAAAGCTGCATCTATCACAGAGCCAAACTGTTTGGATTTTTGAGTCCATATACAGTAGTTGCAGTGTATGAGTCAGATGTGATTCAAAGAGAAGCTTCTTAAGAAATGTATTTATCAAACTTTCACTAATTCATCAGCTCAAACAACCCACAAAATAGACCTCCCATCACTATAAAATTCCATCAATAAGCGTTAGTCTGGATGGTTGTGTGTCTCTGTTCTCCTCGCCCAATGACTGCCCAAAGATTTTCTATTACTTTAAACATCGCATTTATCTCCAACAGTATCTGCAAGAGACTTTCAAAAGATGCTTAAAACTCACACTGATCAAACACAAGGGCTGGCCCTGTTTTCCTGCACACAATCCAACAGCTTGGGTTCTTGGAAAACAATATTTAATTATTATATTTTACTCTGAACAGGCTCAGTAACTCAGAAATCTGAACATCCAATTTGTCTCTTTTCTTTCTTTTAAACAATTATGTTTTAAGCCCAGTTTAACCCTTTAATGCAGGGTGTACCATTTTTTAATATACAGATTTCTGGGAACTATTTTCCTACTTTCAATACAAATACTTTTTGTACAGAATCTTTACTTTTTTGTGTTTTAGTTAATTATAAATACACACAGAAAACCTTTATCAAATTAAATAAAAAAAACATTTTTTTTCCCAGACAGATAAAATAAACCTAATCTTCTGCCCATTATGTCCTAAATTAGGCTTTAACGGTTAAGATTTATATCACTTTTTACACTGAATAAAATGCTAACAACTAATGGGTAGCTTATCTGGTATCTTGGTGCGCTAAATTCCATGTATAGTTTATTAGTTGAAACCTGCTCAACCCAGAGCTGCGATGACAACATGAGGCAGCATTACTGTTAATTCACTATTCCACATGCTACGTTTTGCTCATGTTATGTTTGTATGGTTTATAGCTGTTGTTTTTCTGCCTCTCCATGGGAGTTGCTTACTCATGCACACTTGTCATTAAGTGATTTGAAGTCCTACCTGACATTTTTTATAGCCTGGGTGTGCCAGTCTCTATCTGAAATGCAGCAATAGAAAGGGGAGTCATTCTCTGTGTATTTTTTTCCCGTCATGTCCATGTTGATAAATGAGGATTACCTGTCAAAGCAACTTGTTTATCATCTACAACATTGAGTGAGTGGGAAATTCAGTCCAGGAATCAAGGTTTCAAGGCTGTATATCTGCAAGGTTCGGTCATTTGTGTCACCACAGAAATTAGTTCGTATAAAAGGACACAATATATTCTGAGCCGCTTGCAAAGGGAGAAAGACAAAAACTCAATCTGTCAGCTCAGGAAACAGTCTAACTGAAAATACGTTTTTTTTATCTATATAACGGTGCGTTTTGCATAGCTACACCTACAACCGTAAAGAAGTTATTTTGCCCCAGGATCTCATTTGACCCAAGGTTCACTTAGAGATTCAGGGAAGACTTGCTAAAGATCACGTCAGCTGAAATGTCTTGCTCTATCCCAACAGAACTTTTTGAGATTATCAGCTCTGCCTCAGCTTCTTTTACTAAAAATGTTTAAATTTTTAAGTCAAAGTTACTGCTTTTAATTTTATAACTCTTAAGCATAAAAGGAGGATAACTAGTGAGATTCAACTTAAAAAGTGCAAAGCTTCGAGGGTATTTTGTGGGTCTTTCTGTCTCAGTCAGGGACTTTCCCCCAGTCCCTACTGTTGATTGTAACATTGTAGACACTTTAGAAATGGGGAGTTAAGAAGTGGTCTGATTTTCTATATTTGTCCAATTTGGGTTTCGAGTGTTTAAAAGGGGCATTTTGAGGATGATGTCTGTGTGTTTTGTGATTGATGGCCATTGTAAGAGTTCTAAGAGTAAACTGTAGAGTAAACAGGGATTTTCTCAGCGAGTCATTTGCATATTCGCAGGCTCATTTTAGCATGTGTCATCATGAATACATGCGAAATATAACAAAATACATTAAACAAAGGGATTATATAAATAAATGTGATCATTGTGTGATGAGTAGTAACTGCCCTTTGATAATGAGATAACTGTCCAACCTCCACTGCAAAGTTTAACCTGAGGACATTTCATGTAACGTCACATCTGCTTCTTTAAGTTGGCTATTGCACATCCATTCTTTGCATTTGAGGCCTCTGAAACATTCCCACAAAAAAGTTGGAATGCTGAGCAGTTTCAGGGCTGGAATGAGTTTTAAAGGGCTTTGACGCTACCTCAAACAGGCACAAACAGGCAATTGTAATAATGATTCGGTAAGAAGCATGCTTAAAATGCTGACCCCGGAGGATCTCTACTGTGTGAAAAATGCATGAACTCTTTAAAAACAATGCTTGTGAAGGTTCACAATGAAAAAGATCTCCATATTTTTCACACTATTTGACATATTGTTAAACACTCGGTGGATTTTCAGTGCATTAAGGGCAAGCTTGAATTTGACCGATATGATTCCTCCCACAGCACTGCATGAAGAACTGACATTTCTCAGAAGCTAAAACAATGTTGAAGGAACATCTGTACCCCCACATTCTGCAAACATTAAAAATATACAAAAACAACATTGTAGTATTCAATGTCTTAAAATATGCCGTCGTGCCAAAGTAGAGGCTGAAATGCTTCATAGTTTTCTTTAAAGTGTTGTAACAACACGACGGATGGCAGCTTCACAAAGAGGCTAACGTTTCCTGTTTCCCCCTTTTAACATTTTCCAGAACTAAAAAAAGTTGGGCTCTCTATATCCCCAGGTAATAGAAATGGAGTGCATTTTCATACAGTCCCTCCTTTTTATGAATTTAGGCATATTTCAAGTAGCCTATCAAATTAATCTCTGCTCTGGCCTTTGACATAATGAGTATTGACGGATGTTAAACAATTTGCTGTTCTGTTTTACATTTGCCCTAGTCGTCCTCTTCCACACATTCTCTTCCCCTTGTGTTTTTCTTGTCATTCTCACGCCCCCACCTTAAAGCGGAATGGTGAAGAGGTGGAGATAGAGAGGAGAAGAGAGAAAGAGAGCGAGGAGGGGTAAACCGGTTCAGCAGGTAGAGGCCTTACCCAGCTCCCTCAAGCTTGTTGTCACCGTTATTTCTGTGGCGCATGCGCGCTGCTGCCAGTTTCCTGCTTTTTAAATGAGTACCTGTGCAGTTTTTGACCCACCTCTGCCGACTGCGTGTGTATGTGTGTGTGTGAGTGTTTGATCGTGGTGTATCTGACGCCCCCCCCCCCCCTCCTCCCTCAGACACTCCCGTTATTTCGGGGCGCTGCTGATGAAACTTTACCTGTCCGGTTTGCTCACCTGAGTCGACTCACCTGTCCCGACACCGAAAGACTTCCCTCCAGAGCTGAACACCTGAAGCAACGGAAGATTAGAGAGGGACAAGAAAACGAGAGGAACGAGAAGAAAAGTGCCCGGGCGGAGGAAGAAGGGATAACCGACACCTGGTCTCCTTCCCCGTTTCCTGCTTTTGCAACTGTTACCTGGCCCGGCCGCGGGGGAAGCCGTTTCTTCTTCAGAGGGAAGAAAGTGGACACTTCGGTCGCTGAAGGAAAAATGCCAAGAGCCTTTTTGGTGAAAAAGGCGAGCGTTTCGCCGGGAAAGCGGAACTGGAGTGAACTACCTGACCATGAGCGAGGGGACGTCTACATCCCAGGTGAGCCCAAGCTGCAGTAATGAGCAGGACTCGCTGTCCGGGGGGGAAAAAAGTACAAATATCTAAGGCTATGGTTGGAAACGAGGCGATTTTTTTGGAGCCGCAGAGATTGGAGGGATTCTAGGGGGGTTTGAATGGGCCAGAAATGGAAGTGGATCAGGTGGGGAGGGGTCCGGTAGGGATTGTAACGGGGCAACTGCAGCTCCACGGAATAACGGGAACAGCGGGCCTCAGACCGCCTGTTCTGTGATCCACTGCGTGGATGAGGAGGGGGAAAGTTGCTTTCGTAAATGGTTTTCATTGTTTTTATTGATCCGAATGATTCATTCTAAAAACCAAATTCTATATCCATATCAGATGATTTGATATATTTTTTAAGAAAATCGTGTAGCCCAAAGGGAATAAGTTTAAGGAACGAACAAAAGGCCATTTCGCCGTCTTTATCACGGCCTATCTGTTATTTACCGCGTTTGTCGCTATCAGGAAAGCCTGTTGCCTTTCTAATCGACCTTCAGCCCCTTATTGCTGTGTTCTTCCTCGTTACGCACAGACTCATAAATCTCCAGTCTTGGCCTGTTGAGGCATACAGAGTGCCCAGTGGCTTCCCACAATTAGCCTAAACTGTTTTTTTTTTTTTTATTATTGCTGAGCCATGTTTAAGTTAAATGACATATTCATTCATACTTTCAAAACCAAATTAGCACTATGAACCAAGACTTTGAGGCCCACTTAGAGTTCTGACATAACTTCTCAGACACAAAGTGCGGGGACTGTCAAAACCGATCAGGTGACTGCATCCAGTATTTGTCTCCGACTTTACATTTAAATGACCAGCCGAGGGAGTCCACTTCGTACCAATAACTGCCCCCCCCCCCCCCCTTACCCCCTTCACCCCCTCCCAACTTTTTGAGAACAATCCCTATTGTTGCCATCGGCGGAGTTTTATTGTGAGACCACGTCGGTATCAGATAACAAGTAACGGACTACACCCTAAACCCCCTCTCAGACCCTTCCCCCATCTTTGTCTGACTGTGTGTGTCCTCTCCTCAGCTCATCACCGTTAACTCTTAATCATTGACTTTTACATCCTCCTGGATGCTTGTGGACATAGGGCTTTAAGTAGAATGCCCTCAAGCTTTTTTATCATTTTTAAAAACCACCTTTTAAAAGTTTTTTTTTCGTCATTACCTATTCTATAACCTTACAACAAAGATACAGGAATTTCAGGTCTTTCTCGGTTCCCATGACGTTGGGTTGTTCTTTTACGCATCGAGAACCCCACAATAAATCTCTGTTAGGGCGAATGTGTCAGTTTCACTTCCAGGCAATTCTGGAAAATAGTGTTCGAATGTATTGACTCCAAACAAAAATAGTCAAGCTATTAGTTTTTACATAGACAATACACTTGGAAAACATCTAAGAGATCAGAAGATAACATTGAACGCAGGTGCGTAATTATGCCAAACCCAGCAACGGTCTCAGTTAGGGTTTCTGGTATGCGCCGTTACTTGATGTACCTGCCTGGCGTGTGGTAGTGTGTGTCCTGGTTTTGCACACTCACACGCACAGTGAAACCCTCTTACACAGAAGTATGATAATTACTTCGGAGACAGGCGTGTCAAATGCTTTTATGAAACGCCTGATGCCATCCGCGAGGACATTTTTTTTCCATCTTCGTTTATTTTTAGCCCATAATCCACAAACATGTGCCAGGGCCTGTTTCTGTTGGTCATGAATCTGAAATTGGTCGGCTCCGACTGGGGCATGACTCAAAACAGAACTGCCACGAGAGAAGGACTATATAAGTTCACATTTGATTGCCGGTACATTAAGTAATTACTCATTTATTTTTAGCTTTATATTTCAATATATGGATTGCAATTCATTCGACTTCTCTTATAAGTGCAGTTTTCAATTGTTTATCTTTTGAGCAAATCTGGGTGTAGCAGATAGAAGCAAACAAAAAGAAGAAAGAGATTGAATGAATTATTAAGAAACTCATGGAAAGCAACTTAAAAGATGGTTATGTCAATTGATTTTATGAAGCATTTTTCATTTCAGCCTAGCCACAAATAGCCTGAGAAACTTTGAATATATGTTTGAGAAACTTTTTCTTTCTGTACGTTTCTCTTTAGAGTAATTTAGAAGAGAAGATTAAGTCATGATTTGGCAGGGAGGTGAACAACCAACCAGTGGACTCCTAGGGTCAATTTAGAGCAACCATTGAAGCCAACAGTGGGCACCTTTATGTACTTTGAACATGCAACCTCCACACACATATTACTAATTCTGAATTTAAGAAGTTAAATTATGTGACCAAAGTTGAATAATGAAATATTTTTATTAATCATTATTACTCTAGACAAGTATTTTCTCTTATCACTCTTGGATATTATAATTGTGGACGTAAAATACAATGTTCAATGTATTAATACAGAATGTCTTCAATGTTTAAGTGTATATTATACATATAAAAATACAGATATCCAGTTGCAAGCTTTGAATTAAGATGCTTCTTTTAATCTTACTTACATTAATGTTTTTGCTGTAAGCCACGCAGTGTATCCCTGGACTGGTGCCCTTAAGCCAAGCTAAACTGAGTTAAGTGAATGGGAAGGTGGCCACATCTGTTGGTTTGTGTAAACAGAATTGTATTTCTGTTTGTTCTGAAGCTGCTCAGACAAAAATTTAAAAGAAAAGTTATTCAAGTTTGTATTTGCTCAGCCTGTTGCATCAGCCTCTTTAAAGTGTCCGATCAATTCCTGACCATCATAGGCAAATGCTGGAGAAAGTAAACAGGAACTAATTTGACTTCACAGTAGAAAGAAATCAGAGGAGGCCATCCATTTCAAGATGGTGCTCTGGCTCCATCATACTGTGCAGTGCTCTCAGGTAAGAGATATGAAAGTTAGTTCAGCTGTTTTGAACATGTGGTAAAATGAACGAGCAGATTTTCCTCCAAGTCGACCCAAATTCTCTTGGTGAGTTCAGTGGACAAGTTCAAACCATCTGTGCTAAAGGTCTGTCAAGGTTAATGTTTAGGCTGTTGGAAGGAAGGAAACGTAACGGACCTTTACCAACAGTCTACTGCTGCGCTCCACACTCCTTTAGCAAACACACACACACTAAAACTCAGACTCACACCCCATGTTTTATTAAGTTATCTAATGATTGTTGACTCTGAGCCATGTGAATGATAGAAATAAGATACTAAGAAAAATGCAACCAACCCAACTCTTCCACCCCTCTACCCACATTTTTGTCTCTCGCTGGCTTCAAGACGAGGCTTAGGTTCATTTGTAACCCCCTCAACATTAGCCTCACACACATACCTCATTCACTGGTGTGGGGGAAAGGAGGAGTGAACAAACAATACAAGATGAGATTAAATGTCCAGCTAGCAGCAGTCAGCATAGAATCTTATCACCGCAAGAGTAATTAGAAGGGATTTTTGCTAAAAGAAAGGTCTACTGTCAGTAGGAATGATTTGTGTTGTGTATTCCTTTAAAACAAGTATTACGTTCAGGTAAATGAAATGTAAGTTACTCAACTTAAACTAGGAAACAAAATTTAAACAAAGAATGAAAGGATTGCATTTATTTAAATATCACAAGAACACTTCCTATCCATCTAGTAATGGGTCAAAAAAGTTAAAGCCAGAGCAGTCCAAGTTACTCACAATTTGACATAGATAAGCTTAGCATGGATAAATGGAGGGATGCAGGTTTAATAAGCAAATTAAAAATTCACAAATTTTAATGGCCCTGATTCCTATCAAATACAGTGAAAAGTGGTGAGAATGCATTATGTTTCACAAGAACTTTCCATTTACAATTCAGAAATCAAAGATTTGTTTGCTTTAAATGGCGATGAGAATAACATGAAAGTGGAAATTCTGAGGTGGGATTTGGTGTTGGCCCCATGTCCAAATATGGTTATGACCATATTTATTCATAACATTTCATTTGCTTAAACCCCGAGATCCACAGCGGTGCAGTGAGAGGTATTTCATTATCAAATATGCTCCAGAGGCAGCACAGAGCCGCCACTGTCGCTGCATACCGTTAACTCCATGTTTGCAGGGCCGCTATTATGCCCCTTTCATCGTTAAAGCTCTGTGTTTGGCCTCATTTGCATTTGCATTTGGGTTTTATCTGATTGAAACTGGTCAGACTCAAGCGATTCGTTGTCTTCGCCGTGGCCAGTCACACCAGCATATGGCCCACCTGAGCACACACGCAAACCTGCTAGTGCTGTACATGGTGCTGTTAGTTTAGTGGTTTCTCTTTCTCTCTCCGTCTTTCTTTGACATTTTGTTTTGTACTGCTTATGTGTTCGCATGCGCATGCGCACACACACACACACATACACTGACATCCAGCCCTGCGGAGGTATATTGTTTGAGGAAGGAACAGATCTGGTGCCGCAAGACAGTCTGGTCAAACAAGTCTAACTGTAATGGGGATGGCTTTGTGCACTTGTGTTTCTAGGCATGTGTGTGCTTGGAAAATAAGTCACACCACACAATAGGGCAAACATGAGCACACCCACGCACACACCAAAACATGCACATATATAACTTTGCATGTTTGCTAATTTAGCTATTGTGCAAATATGAAGCGATGCAGGCTGGCTGCCCGTTGTGAAATTCAATAGTCCCCCACCTTTATTCTTTTCTTCTCCTCCCTTGTTTTCCAGAACTCCAATCCAACGTCTCTCTTTATGAAATCCTTTTTATCTTTTCAGAACCGTATCCACATTAGTAAATGATGAATACTGTGCCTGGCAGCTGTGCTCGTGTATGAAAGAAATAATGAATTTTGTTTTGTGAGTTACTTAAATCATCCATTATTTGCTTGTAATGTTGGTGTACATTTTGTGACCTGAACTTGAATCAATACAGACGCTCATCTGCTGATCAGAAGGATTGAAATATTAGGAATTCTCAATACTACTTAATTAGACCTACAGGAAAGCTCAGAACTAAAACTGAGTTATTCCTTTGCCTGTTTGCCAGAAACCCGACACCAAATTTCTTCGACTTTTCAGAGGAGAACTAAAGCTTCATATTCACTCCTGGTCTTTCTCCATCCAGTCTCCATCTTTCCTCCATCGGCCCTGTCGTCGGAAGCTGAGGCGAGCCCGGCCGAGATCGTTCCCCTGTGCCTCAGCAAGCATTCCCTCACTGAGACGCGGGCTGAGCTCCCGTCAAGCACCACGCTCGGCCAACCTCAGAGCCCAGATGGTTCTCCGCAAGGGAGGTGTGACATCAGGAAGAGGTCCCATGGTGGCTCAACCTATGTCAGATCCAAAATCAAGGTGAGCGATGAGGAGTGACAGAGGTATTTGGAATTTCATTTTGGATCCAAAGTGGTTAAATCTTGTATTTAAATTACATTTCAATGTAATGTTTATACTTTCTCTACCTTTGTTTGTCTATATCAGGTAACTACAGGAGAGTTGCCACCTGACCCCCCCTCTGTCCCTCGTCCTCCCACTCCACCACCTCTGGCATCACATGCTACTGAGATGCTACCGGCTACTCCTTCAGAGGCGGTCTGCATGGCGACCAGATCATCAGATCAGAGTCAAAATACTTCCACAACAGCCCCCGCAGGGTTTGTCTGCCAGGTATGCCAGTGAGTTTACAGAGACAATGCGATCACTGAAGAAGAACCACTGTGATGCTCCTTAAGTTTTCAGTTTCCAGATTCGGCCAACACAGAAATTCTCATCTAGTTTTCAAGAATATAAAATAATTGATTGGTATTATTTTAGGAATCATCAATAAAACAAAATGTAAAGTTGGTAACAAATGAAAGAACTAGTCAACTTGAAAAAGTTTAGAAATGTCTAGTTTTACAAACTGTTGTGGTTAAACACCTGTGGAATAGTCAGTAGGACCTTTGGTTAATATTTGACGGTAGTAATAATGTGTCTTTAAGACACAGAATCTTTGTGCACATGTCTGCTGGTATTTTGGGGGGCGGCTTTATGTCAGGCTATGTTACTGACTAGTAAAATGGGACTGCATTGTTTGTTACTATTTCTAGATTTGCCAGAAGACTTTCCAGTACCAGCGTATGTTGAACAGACATGTCAAGTGCCATAACGATACCAAGAGACACCTGTGCAGCTTCTGTGGCAAAGGCTTCAATGACACCTTCGACCTCAAGAGACACGTACGCACACATACAGGTAGCAGCTCATTCCTGCGTTCATTCACAGGCACAATCATAGAGGCACCCAAATGCTTATGGATAACTTCTAACCTCTATTCAGGCGTCCGCCCGTATAAGTGCACCCTCTGCGACAAGGCCTTCACCCAGCGCTGCTCTCTGGAGTCCCACATGAAGAAGATCCACAGCGTCACCCTGAAGTACGCCTACAAGGAGCGACGCAACAAGCTGTACGTGTGCGAGGAGTGCGGCCACACAGCGGGAACTCAGGACGACCTGCTGGTCCACCTCCACTCGCTGCACCCTGACAGCACCCTGCTGAAGGGGAAGGCTGCCAGGAGGGGAGGAGGTGCAAGAGGAGCTGAGGCAGGCTCTGCCGGCGGGTCGACACCAGGTTCTCCTCAGGAAGGAGACAGTGATGATACCACTGGCTCAGCTGGGCAATAGAGCAGGGAGGAAGAAGAGAGCTCATAGGAATGAACTCAGGAGGGATGGATGGAGCAATGATGTGTTATCTCGTGGACGTGTAGATGATGGTGATGGAGAGATAGATGCCCGAGATACACGAAAAGTCATCATTATTACGAACTGTACATAAACATACATTTAAAAATGTATGTGTTTGGATTTGGGCTTCTACTGTGTATAACACCTGTTTGTATAATATGCTGCCAGACAAGACTTAGTCTTGCGAAGATGAGCCAAAAGATTATGACCTATCCCACCTGATATGATGCAGGTCCTTTTTGATTGACGCTAAGACATCTCCTGACAAACACTTTGGAAGGTTCCATTAGTTATCTGGGAATAAGACATCAGCAGCAGATCATTATAGATTTGCAACTTACCCAACCATTCGACATCCAGCCACCTATAAGAACAGTGATATTGTTTTGAAAAAGCAAAAGAGGTAATCATGTCTTGGTTCATCTACGTATTTCTTTTAGGGACTTTGTTACCTGTGGGTCTTTTTCCCCGACATGTCCAGATATGTTTTTCTATGAAAAATACTTTATGCATTAAAGGGAGTAATATATTACACAAGAATTTATGTTTTTGTCTCAAACTTTGCCTTTAACAGAGGCCTTACTGTAAAAAGTTAATTAAGGCTTATGAGTGGTTTGAAAGATGTTACAAAGCAGTCAGCTCTAAAGAAAAAAGTACCGCTGTGAACTTGGCGCTATCTAAGAAACTATATATATATATGTATATATATTGACAAGCTCCTGGATAAGGCTGAACGGATATTACAAGCTTGTGCTTTTAAAATGTCATTGCATTCATTTCCAGTTGCACAAAAAACACACATAACAGTTTGTGTTGGGTGAACTTAGAGGGATATGATATTTCCATTTAAGCATGACCAAAACACCCACTGAGTAATACATCATTATTTCAACATCAACACATGCATTAATCTTACATAGACCAGGATTTTATTTAAAAAAAAAAAAAAGACCAGGATTATCCAAGCCATATGTAGCTTGGTTAAACTGTTCTTTAGGAAACATAATTACACGATATTAAGAAAGACTATTAAGACATGCAAGCACCCCTAGGTAGGAGTGCAACTGTTTTGTCTGATTAACATATGCAGAAAATTTAAATTAATAATAAACGCTTGACAACACACAATTCTGCTTTTTATTTTGGATAATCTTTAAGATTGAATAGGAAATGTTTAATCATAGAAATCATTTAATTCGTATTCCTATTTTTTATAGCCAACCCAGACATCTGGTTTAAACATGGTAGAGATAAATAATGCAATCTATAGTTTGTCACAAGTTCACAGAAGGAATTAAATAAGCTGTTAAGCGTGTGAAACTTCTATAAATTTCTACCCCTGTAATGGTGCAACAGGCCAATTGATTTACATGCTGATAATGGATAAACTTAACTTGGTGTTTGAGGTGCTGTATGGACATTAAAGTATTGTTTTATTCAGTTATTCAGACCTTTGGGGTGCCAACAACCATAAATAAGAATGGCTGTTATCTGAATGTAGATTTATTGTCCAGAATCTTCCTTTTTTATGAGTTTCTTTGGGGTAATTCTTTTCAAAATCCTGAGAGGTTTTCATTTTAAGTGTCAGTTCGGACATCCTCAACACTTCTCCCTCACACTTCCTATTTGTTTTCCTGCTGGTCGTACCTCATTATGATACCTATCCCCAAGCAAAATGCTGTGGGTGTGTTTCATAAAAGCACAAGCAGTGGCAGGGAGGGTTGGATTCCTGATCTCTGTCTAGTCTTGTTGGAGAATTCCAACCCACTCACTTCAGCCCGGGGATACACCAGGGAAGATTCCGGTGACACCCAGATAACGGTCTTGTAAACAGACACTCACTGTATCAGAGAATGTACATTTTGTATTAAAATCTGCATTCAGAATATGGGAAGGTGTCTGATCAGATTTTATCTTGGTTTTCAATGTCTATATATTTTTTCCTCCAGTCATTAGTGTTTATTTTTAAACACCCATCTCTGATAGAGATAGATAGACAGATACATAGATAGATAGATAGATAGATAGATAGATAGATAGATAGATAGATAGATAGATAGATAGATAGATAGATAGATAGATAGATAATAACGGGTAATCTCTTTAATCTGCCATTCTTTTACTTCTTCAATACACTAATTACTCAGATATTAAAGTTTTTGTTTCCGTTGACGTTGTCTTGCTAGTGCTACTTTTGGCCACTAGATGTCACTGTTCAGATTCCGGCCCGTTGCCGAGTTTGGATCACGTGACCCGTGTCAACAAGGAAGTAATTCCTTACTTTGAAAACAAGGCGCCAGCAACAGATTCTGAAATAAAAGGTGAGCCACGTTTAATCTCAGTTAAATATCCTCATATCTTTTTGTGTTAAAACACCTCCCCCTTGCAGTTGTGATTAGTCATTTAGTTATAAATACTTTTTTATATAAAAAATGTAAGATTTTCTTTTGCTAAACAAAAGCTGTTTAGCTTTTGGTGGCTATAAGATGCAATAAACCGAACGCGTCTTTGTGAAAAGAGGAGACTAAATATCTGTTATCTCCTTCTTGTCAGATTTTTGGGAATGCCCGCTTCGGAGCCGGTTCGATTGGGTCGGAAACGTGACCTGCCATCCTGTCCGAACCCGTTGTTTCTTAAGTGGCTGACTGAGCTCCGAGACGACGCTAGAGAGAAAGGACTAAAGATCCAGTACACTTATCAGAAGGTAAATTATATGTACCCAACACAACAGTATGCCTAGCCATTGTTTGATAATATTTTATGAATATGTGATGTGACATTCTTATCATGTATTAGACGTATGTGCATCAATTGTTGGCAGGTTAAACATTGATCAGCGATTATTTCAGTAGACTCTTTGTCTATGGCACAGGCAGGGGAGTTTCTGACGTTTTTGTTACATAAGAAAAGTTAAAAAAAAAAAGATTCAAAATAGTGTCTCTATGAACTTTGTTACTAACTGTCGTCTCAAAAAGACCAAATTTGTTCACGTATCTTAAAATGTATCCATGCAAACGTTGTGCTTGTTTTGTTTACCAGGCAATTAATTCTTTGAATAAATATCCTCTACCATTGCGAAACGCCAAAGAGGCAAAGATCCTCCAAAACTTTGGAGACGGCATCTGTAAAATACTGGATGACAAACTGCAGCGGCACTACAGGGAGAACGGTAAGAGGCCGGCAGGGGAAGGATGGAGGGATGGTAGTGACACTGGAGTTACAGTTGAGTGCTCAGTACTGTGCAGTTATCTGCAAAGGCTTTTATTTCAGGTAGACATTTTACAACAGAAACAAATACATTTTTGCCAATATTCTCCCAGTTTAATTTATTTCTCAGCTTGAAAATGTTGCGTGTCCAGGCCCCCCTGACCCAGCTTGGCATGCAGTTTCATCTATAGTCCTTTTGCTTATTTCTTTTTCACATTTTAATGTGTTTTTTGGCTAACTGTTCAGTTTCCTCAGCATCTTCTGATGCATTCATGAAGCATAAGAGCATTTCCACTGCTGTTTAGCAGGAACAGCGCTTTCTAGTCCCTCTTCACCTTTTCTCCACAGGCCCAAACGCTCCAATTCACTCTGTTCAAAGAGGAGCACCCCCTCCTGGCAGTACAGACAACAGCAATAATCTGGCTCCTTCGAGAAAGGTAAACACTACAGTTAGACCTAAAGCAGTCTTTTCATTTTTCAAACTGAGGAATTTGTGTCAATGTTTTTCTTGCCAAATAGAGCAAAAGTGACGTGAGCTTCTCTGCTATGATAAAAGGGGCAGGTTGAGGAATTTGTTCTCAAATTTGCTCTGCTGACAAAGCACTCATTTAGTTATGCTCTGCTATGACGCTGACCAAGTAAAAGATCTTTTTATTTTTAGAATTAACAAGAAATAAAAAGGATGGTTTTAATGCTTGAAAGTGGTTGTGTTATTTGTAACTTCATTTTGTGATTCAAATTCTATTTTAGAAGAATGCTGCAAATAACGAAGAGAAGCAGAGAGGAGGACCAAAAGAAAAGAGGAAGAAGAGGGAATATGTGCCCCAGAAGAGATCTGGGGGGTATGCTGTATTGCTCACTCTTTACAGACACACACAGGTACATCCTTGCTCTTTAAAATTAGCCCTATTTGCGGCTTCCAGTCAAACCATGTGCAGTCATCACTCTCATCTTTTTCTCTTTAGACCCCAGGTAGCAAAGGTTTCATGTTTAAGCTGGAACTGCAAACAGAGGCTCAGCCTCTCTGTGACAAATCTTTCACTGTGGTAAAGTGGTTTAAAAAAAATTCCCGGCATAAATCATTCATAATGACTTGGTCTGAAAATTGACTGTCCCCTGCATTTTATCTGTTGGCAGCCTGATCTTGGTAGTAA
This sequence comes from Menidia menidia, assembly GCA_907169785.1. Lineage (NCBI taxonomy): Eukaryota > Metazoa > Chordata > Actinopteri > Atheriniformes > Atherinopsidae > Menidia > Menidia menidia. Next base: position 6,472,035 of record CAJRST010014446.1, on the reverse strand, counting down.
ATATACTGCCTGGTCCTCAGTCAGCACTCTGATCCAGAAGAATCTGTTGATAAAGACTCACAATCCTGCAAGGTGAACAGAATCTTGTTTTTATGGTATTTATGTCTCTGCTTAAGCTTAAATCAAGTTTAGTAACATTGTAAATGGTCCTATATGTTGTTAGAAAAATCCATTTATTCAGAAGAATTTCTTTCTTTTTAAAAATATTCCTGTAATGTTTTTCTAATCCAAATATCATTACTCAGTGTTGAATATTCACTTAGACTCCATTTGTGTAATGAATGGCATAACTATGTAAGGTTATTACGCAGCATTTCAGACTGATTGGAAGGTTCCCAACTCAAATCCTGCACAAAAACCTGCTGTTGTGTGTCAGTTGAAGGTTTGTGGCAGATATTTCAAACACCCATTGATAACCGTATCTGTTTTAGGTTTTCTCTGACAGAAGAAGGTCTCGCTTTGGCTGAGAAACTGGCTTCAGCTGAACAAGAGACCAAAGACGATGCAGAGAGAGGTGGAGAGGAGGTCAGGAGTGAGAGAGCGGAGCTCGAGGAGGTGGAGGAAGCAGAAGTAGTTGACCTCACTGAGAGTGGTGAAGATGAAAAAGAGGAGGACGCCAACAGCCTTACAGAAAGTGCTGCCTGCGTGAATTACGAGGGCAGGGCACGTTCATCAGGAGACCTCCAGGATTCACAGACAACCAGCACGAAGCCGAGCGGGGAATGTCTCCTGCCCGGAAACTATGACATCATCCTCTGTGTTGACTTCATCGAGACCACCGGGTATGACACCAGTCTAAATATCTGTACATATCAAATAACTTTGTTTACACACATCTGTCTTACAAGTCATGTTAATCTGTGCGTGTGTGCAGAGGAAGCCATCACCGCAAGCAAGAGCTGGTTAAGGAGCTGCAGAGAAATGGAGTCAACTTTGACATCAGGAAGCTAAACGTTGGAGATTTTCTGTGGGTGGCCCGGGAAAAGGTCTCACCTCTCCCAGGTAATGCACTAGAAGAGAAACCAGATAATTCACGACCAGAACAATAATAATGAAAACTTGAGGAAAATCTGCAAAAATTGCTGTAAGATTGCTTTGAGCGCCTCGGGGTTGGACTTCCCCCGGGGTGAGCCCGAGTTTAGTCCACACTGCAGCTTCAGGTAACAGAAAGGAAGGTGGTTTGTTGATGGAAATGCAAGTAAGTAAAGCTACATATTTTTTTCCAGGTCAGTTGCGAGCTCCTGCAGGGAAGGAGCTTGTGCTTGATTACATAATCGAGAGGAAGAGGATGGACGACCTGTGTGGCAGCATCATCGATGGACGCTTCAGAGAACAGAAGGCGAGTTTGTTTTATAGTGTTACAAAGATATCAAGACAAGTTACAGTTTTGTCTTAGTTTTTATGTTTGTTTTCCTGATAAAAAAAACAAAAAAAATGATTACTGATGATTTACTAGAGATAACCAATCACTCCTAAAGCGGAAGATGCACAACAGTGGCACAAGTTCTTTCTTTTTTTAATCTTTAAGAGAAAATATTAACCTTAATAGGCTTTTGCCGTAGTGTCTTGAAACTTTTGCTTATGTATTTTTCCAGCCGTGTCACAGATACATTTCCAGCAGGCAAGCTGTAAAACAGGGGTTGAAATAGTTGTATTCTTCTCTTTTCTTCTTTCAGTTTCGAATGAAAAGGTGTGGTCTTCGTAGGCCCATTTATTTAGTAGAGGGAAGTGGGGCAGCTGCTTCTCACCTGAGTTTACCTGAAACTACACTGCAGCAGGCCATTGTCAACACACAGGTGCGAGTATGCTCAATTAAACTCCCTGTCTGTTATGCCAGGCCCCACTAGACAGTTACTGTGTATCTAATAGAACTGCATTATATAAATATGTATGTGGGATAAACTGAGATGTGATGCTTGTTTTATGTGAAGTTTGATAGAAAACAATAACCAAATGGCATATACATGTTAAAAAATGAGGTATACATCAAGCAAGCTTAATGGTATATCTGATCTATACAGTGTGTGTACCTACATTTGTGTGTTTATGCGGCAGGTAGTCGACGGCTTTTTTGTTAAGAGAGTTCAGGATGTGAGAGAGTCTGCAGCCTACCTTACCGTCATGACACGATCCTTGGCAAAACTCTACCAGGTACGATCAAAAACTGGTACTTTCACAGAAACATTTGGTGAGTTTATGCTTTTGACCCTTTTTGTTTTTTGTTTAACCCTTTTCCAACCCTGTCTGCTGGACGTAGAGGAACATGAATGCAAACATACATAGTTTTTTAGGTTAAAAATATGTTAGGCTGTTTGACTGAATTTACACTGAACATGACTCACTCTATTTACTGCAAATGATTACAATACAAAAAAAAGTAACACATTTTCCCTTCCACACAATTATTTACATTTGCATCCAAATATAATCACAATAAAGTGAGGGAACTTTATTGTGATTAAGGGCAGTGAGGCGGATGTACTTTGTGTCTTCTTTGTGGTTTTCAGCCAGCAACTCTACAAACTTATTCAATTTCCCAGTTGCAATTCTCAATGAGTCTTTGCTTTAGTTTCCTTCGTCCCCTTGCTACCTCTGTGCATCTTCATTATTTATCCCTAACCCTTCATTACATGCATTAAGATTAGACAGCTTCATCATTTATTAGAGATAAAAGCAAAATTAGGCAAAAATATCTGCTGCACACCTCACATGCTGGGCCTCTTTTTTTCTTTCTCTAGAACCGTACGTTGTTCTGTCACTCCAGAGAGCTAGAGGGGGACATAAGGAGTGATGAAGAAGAGAGAGGGATCCCCTCCTGCTCCCTCATGTCCTTTGCAGAGTTCAATCATGGTGCTGTCAAAAACAAGGTGACTCAGTAATAGTTTTTCAAGTAATCATCTTTTCAGTAATGGTTATGTTATATATATATATATATATATATGTATACATGTATGTGATTTTTTTTTCTTTGTGTTTAGTGCCAGACAGTTAAAGAGGTGTTCGCCCGACAGTTGATGCAGATTAGCGGTTTGTCTGGAGACAAGGCAGCTGCTATTCTGGAGCATTACAGTACTCCACACAGGTAATTCATATTAGAGTACGTGCATTACAGACATGTCATTTACATTTATGGGGACTGAGTAAGCACCTACAGTATTAAATTTAGCTTTTCCTCATGGCTTTATTTAGGGGATGGTACAGGACTTTGAAAATCATGCTTATTTATACGTCAGGCATTTGAAAAAAGAAACATTTGGTCTTGTTTGCATTAATCCATTTATCCTTTCTGTCTCTGCCTCAGTCTTCTGACAGCGTATGAACAGTGTACAACTGAAGCAGAGAAAGAGAAACTGCTCTCCTGCATCCGTTATGGGAAGCTCAAAAGGTTGGTTTAAAACAAAAAGAAAATCTTTGTTTCTTTATTTTTTTAAAAGGAGAAAATCTTAAATAAAGTTTTATGTTTAAAATGACTTTTTAGTGACTGAACCAGGAGCACCTGGAATACTTGAGAATGATTTCTCCTCTTTGGTTTCAGAAACCTGGGTCCAGCTCTAAGCAGAACCGTTTACCAGTTATACTGTACTAAGGGAGCTCTCTCATGAATGCAGAACTCACTGATGACATCTGACCATTTCACTCACTTACAGCGAGAGCTGTACTTCACCAGTCATTCTGAATTCATGCTTTACTTGAATCCACTTTGAGGATGATTGTTTACATTTATGTGCGTTTAAAAAGGCTGCTATTTGGCAACAGTTGTGGAACATTCCCTCTGTTAACAAATGTATTCAAACTGTGTATTAATAAAGGATATTTTAGAGAAAGCTGAAATGAAAAAGAAAAGGTCTCACCCTCACCACAGAAAGGGAAAAAGTTCAAAGAAAAACAGCAGTGGTAGAGTAAGTATATTATCTTACCATTTTTCGCAGAACAGTGGAAACAAAAGGAAAAAGTGAACACTGTTTGGAGTTTGGTCTAAAAAGTTACAGAGGATGGCAGCTTCAAACCAAGTGTCAAACAATAACTTTCTTCACAGACAAACCTCTATTTCATCCTGAGTTAGTTATCATTTGTATTTCCACTTCTCTGCTTCCTGCTTCTGTAGAGTGCAGATGTGTCTCTATGTACTCCTGTCGCTTTGCCTTTTTTAACTTCCTTTTAAATGCCTTCAAATCCTAATTTACTCCTAAAGTCTTGGATATGAATTTTATTCTTTTCCTTTAGAATATGTGTCACTGACAGCAGGAGAACACGTGCATGTAGATTTATCGTGTCGAGTTGAACAGACCAGTTTGTGGATGCAGAAGAACTTTCTCCAGAAACTAAGAGAAAGTGTCATTAGTCACCTTCAGACACTCTGGAACCTTAAAATCAGGTCAAGAATCTTGGAGTAAAACTGGACTCAGACCTGAACTTCAACAGCCACATTCAAACAATAACATCAGCAGCATATTACCATCTCAAAAACATTGCCAGAGTCAGAGGAATAGTTTCTAAACCAGACCTAGAAAGACTAATCCATGCATTTGTCAGAGTCAGAACGAAACAAGGTGAAGCTTAATTTCTGTTCCATGCTCCTAAAGTCTTCCTGAAGATGTGAGACAGGCCTCAACTTTGACAATGTTTAAATCCAGGCTGAAAACGGTTCTGTTTATCTCTGCATCTGGAAACTTCATGTATTTTATCCGCACCCTTCACTTTTTATCTGTCTAATTTTTATTATTTTTCTTTTCTTGTTTATTTGCTTTTAAATTCTTTGTGAAGCACTTTGAATGGTGTTTGTGGAGGCGGCGTGGCGCTCAGCTGCAGGAGGGGGGGTGTGGGGAGGGCTCAGGGGAGCAGTGCCAGGGGAGGGGACTAAGCACACCAGGAATCAGTCTTTAAAAGAGTACTGTGCTGGACCTGGAGGAGGGAGGACTGGGGAAGGAGAAACACCTGAATGGCCAAATAGGAAAACCCATATCCTTCCAACAAGCAGCTCAACGCTGGCGTCTATGTGTGAGTGCGCGCACGGCCCCAAAATAAAGCATCGTCGAATGAACCCTGGTCTCTGAGTATCTGTCGAGGCACCCAGGGTGGCTGAACTGCCACGAAATGTGCTATACAAATCAACTTGCCTTGCCTATTTTAGTCTTTCCTGTTACACCCATTCGAGCGCAGAACAAATAGGCTCAGAGGTTTCGATACCAGACTGAACTGTGAAAAAAATCTTGCCGCCTCAGGGGATGTGAAACAGCGGTCTTCCAGTGTCACACTCTCTCCACGAAGCCTAATAAGTAAAACAAAGTGGAAAGTGTGGAGATAACCAGAATAACTTTTTATTTCTCATTTTACTGAACACATAAATGTCTCAAGTAACCAGCAGGTGTCAGTGTGAACCCAGAATAGAATAAAACCCGACAGGTTAAGACATCAGAACATCCCCCCATTGTGGAGTGCTTCACCAGCATCGATGGTTGGTACTGATATGAGAGGGAAGTTTCTTGCTTGCTTTTCCTTCTCTTAAGGCCTTTAAAAATATGAGACTCATATGTCCGCTGACTGTTTTCCAATCGATAACACGGCAAAAAGCAGATTGGCTGAGTCATGAAAACATGTCTGAGCTCACCATATCTTCTACAACTAAAGTGACTATTCTCTTATTCTCCTCACTGATGGAAATAATTCGAAGTGAGCACGAAGGCTTTGCATAGAGATGATAACATCAGTAAAGGGAGGTGTCACAGACCACCAGATTTCTCAGAAGAATTAAACCTTAGAAAAAAACGGTCCCGAAGGCTTGATGCGAGCATAAAGAAGAGTAAAAAGGAACTGGAAGTCTCAAAAACAGTAAAGGAAATATGACTCAAATTAAATTTAGAAGAAAGAGAAGAGGATATGCTGTGTTACATCTTTTAACAAATGTGCTCCTGTTAGCTCCATTTACAGCCATTGCCATTTACAGCCAATTCTGTTGGATTTTTATTTAGTTTGTCTAAAGTAGAATGCAGATAAATCACCCCGCATTATGCAAGAACTAAAACTTCCCCCAAAAAATCTACATCTTCCTTTACAAACAGCAAAATGCTGATGTTTTCACATCAGCATTTCACATGGTAATGATGTTTTTCTGACAACTCATGTAACACTTTGAGCAATGAGTCAGAGGTCGTTATGGTAAACACACGCTGTCAAGAAGTGAAGATGCCAGAATAAGAATGCATCTCCATCTAGAGCAAGACAACCCTTTCTAGTAACATTTACCTGTTTATGTGAATATTTTCTCAGTGCCCAGGCCTCAGTCAAACCCGAAATATCTACAAGGTTTATCTTGAGTAATTTTGGGTTAGCTGTCTGGTGCCCGCATGAAAGAGAACAAAATGAGTTGGTTTTTTTTAACTACTAGCTGTAAGAAGCTGTGAGAATAGTTTTTCTCACATGAAAATGTGCATAAGCTTCTGAGAAAACATGTTCCGCTTGAGGTTTGAGACTTCCTATTACTGTACATTTACACCCACAAGAAGTGTGTGTTCCTCCCTGTGCTTTAGTACTATGACAGGACAGACGGTCGTTGGACCTGTCAGTAATAAACTATCAAAGCAGTCAGGTGAGTGACTTTTCCTTCCCTATTTATACTAATTCCTAATTCCCCTGACACCATGTAGTTTCAGTGGAATTAGGCCAGAGGGCTCAAGAGACAAATCTTTGTCATTCTATATTCAAATAAGAGGAATGTACTTTATAGAAGACGTAGAAATCTTGTGTATTTTTTTAGACAAGCAATTTTTTAAGATTAGTCTTTTGTGCTACTTGGATTGCACCAAAACCAAGGGTCAGAAAGGTATAATTAGCAATTGATAAATATGTCTCAGCCTTTTTTATTTGACTTACGTCAAAAAAAGAATGTTTTGATGTCAGTTTTGTTTTAAAAAGTGTGGCGAATACGGTTTCTCTATTGAGGTCTTTTTTCTAATTTAAGTTTATCTAATTTAATTTTAATATCCCGTAGCAGGAAAAAAACGAATATTACTAGTTCTTATCCAGTTGAACTATTATGTTTTTTTTAAAGGAGTGTTTCTATGAGACTATGTTAGGTACAACCTTTATAAGCATTTCCGATTATCATTTTTATTTTTGAATAAGAAACAAAGTGAAAACAAAGACTTGCTGGAATTTGACAAAAATATACTTAATGATGAAAAATAGGTTATCATGCAAAGTTAGATAAAAGTTTTTCTAGGCAGAACTGTTGCAAATGAAAAAAAAAGAGTTGGACTCATCCCGGGAATGTGGGAGTTGTATTTACAGGAACATTGCAGAGATGTGTCACACAGCAGCATAAAAGGAATTCCCAAATGACAATGGATTGTGCTATTTTTTACACTTTCTGATAACTTTCTGAGAGATGTTGATGTTACGAGAGACACAATGACCCCAGTCAAAGCATACAGAATGCATCAATTGTCTTCCATAACTTTTGACACTTTCTTGTTTACACAGACACCATAGTGGAATGTGTTTACGTCTGACATTCTTTTTTGCTTCTTGCAGTTTGTCTTGTTTTTGTCTTATAAGCAGAATACCTTTTTCAGTGTAAATGTAGTCTCAAACATTAAGAAACTGGTAGTTAATGATAAGGTTACAGCTATTTTATTATTGAATAATAAGATAGCAGGATCCGAGACACTGGTTTGGCTTTATAAACAACTCTTTTTGACAGGATTCCCACAGCCTGAACTGCAAACTTTTTCTTCATTCAAAAAGGAGTTAATTAAACATTAATAATAACCATAAACTATAATATAACTCTATCATAACCTAAAAAGAATAAAAATACACACCTAAAATATTCTGAGTTTTTGATTTTCTACTGGCTTTTTTCATGTTCTTAGAAAAGTCTTCAGTTTTTCTGTCATGGATACAATTGCTTGACATCTGTGGCAACATGGTTAAATAATGTTCTGATATCTGTTATAGATCTCAGCAGTAAGAAGCAAACTCAAGCAAGAAGAACAATCTTTTCCTGACAAGATAACATCCTTGCCTACTGATCAGAGCATGAATTCAACAGTTAACCAATCAGACCACATAGCCAACATGAGTTCTTTGAATTATTTTACTATTTCTCTCCACGGAATAGTTTCTTCCATTGGCATAATTGAAAATATCCTCATCCTCGGAGTGGTGGGCTTCCAAATTCGCCGCACTGTCATCAGTGTCTGGATCCTGAACCTTGCAGCTTCTGATTTGCTGGCCACAGCTTCCCTGCCCTTCTTCACTCTCTACATGGCCCGTGGCAACACCTGGACCCTGGGCCAGACATTCTGCCGCATCCATTCCTCTGTCTTTTTTCTTAACATGTTCGTCAGTGCCTTCCTGCTGGCTGCCATTGCTTTGGATCGATGCCTGGTTGTGCTGAGACCTGTCTGGGCCCAGAACCACAGAAGCATCCAACTCGTGGGGAAGATATGTGGAGGGATTTGGATCCTGGCTGCTCTTTTTACCATTCCCTTTTATATGTTTCGTGACACCATAGAGCTGTCCAAGAACAAGGTTTTGTGTTACTACAACTACAAACTGTTTCTGCCAAGTGGGTCTTATGATGCAAAGTCTCTAATCAAGCAGCGCAAAGAGGGCTTGGCTTTTATGAGGCTCTTTCTAGCCTTCCTTATCCCTCTTTTAATCATCATCCTTAGCTACATAGCTGTTAGCGTCAGGCTGGCACACAGAGGCAACCGGCCGTCATTTCGTTTTGTTCGGCTTGTAGTGTCTGTGGTTGTGACCTTCTTTCTCTGCTGGGCGCCATATCACCTCTTCATTATCATGGAGGTGATATCCGCCAATGGGCACCCTGCGCAGAAACTTGCAACAAGGGCTCTTCCAATTGCAGCAACTCTTGGCTTCTTAAACAGCGTCATCAACCCCATCCTGTATGTGTTCAGCTGCCCCGACCTGTGCCGTAAGATCCGACATTCTCTCGGGGCAGTGATGGAGAGCGTGCTGGCTGAGGATTTGGCAGAGCTGATGCGGCGACGCAGCACTGCTCGCAGCTTTATCAGTGACTCAGAATTTGCATTGAAACGGAAGAAGTCGATTCCAACCTCAAGTCAGAACACCGATGAGCAGGAGTTAAATGAAAGTGTTAGTCCCTCTTAAGCATTACGCACATAATCCTTTCTTTATTATTGCCAAGAAGCTGTGAAATAGACTGTGATCTTGTGAATGTTTTCTACTTCTTTTTTTTAAAGCTAAGCTTTATTTCATTCACATGCATCATTGTAAAGTTGATTGCGTTTCCTCCAGTTCTGTGTTTATTGTGTTGTCAACTGATTCTCAGTGATACTTTTCACCTCTTTGCATGAAAAAGCATTCGTGAAAAAAGTGACTCTGTTTTGTGAACTTGCATTCATATGCCTTAACTCATATGCCTTAACTCTTACGGCCTCACTGAACTCCAAATTCTTCCCGCATAACAACATGAACTCATCTTATAGTCATAGTGGGTATAGTGCTGAACCTACTGAACACACTGTTTATGTTGTGCTGAAAAAAAGAACAGACTGTATTCTATGTCATTATTTTGGCTTTAACATTTACTTTTCATCTGATATATCATTCTTCTTTGTTTCACATGGTGCAAAACTAGATGTGGGTTATTACACAAGATGTTATCAGTGGCAGCGAGTGTGTCACCAGAAAGTACTTTGCAGATGCTCTTGCTGTCCACAAAGAGGAACTCTATAAAACCTATATAATACATGTTTTTTCATTCATGAGCTTTTGAAATATTTTGATTGTGTTATGAGGCATTGATAACATAAAAAAAGATCTGCACTTGCAATGTGACACATGACTTAGAACCATGTAGTAACTGTTAGGCATGTGTTTAATTTAAATGGCTGAAAGTAAAAACAAGAATTTCAAACAACAAAAAGGATTTGCGAACTGCTTATTCACAGTAGTTTATTTTTACACTCTTATGAAACTCAAAACACACAAATGTGGTCAGTAGATGATTTAATGATTTTCTGGTGTAATTCTTTTTGTCCGTGTGTGCTGTTAATGCCACAATGTGAGCATGCAGAATCAGTAAATTTAAAATAATGGACTGGAATTGCGTTGCACAAGTTAAAGTCTCTGTACTTTAAGATTTGTACAAACTGTTCTGTGAAAACCTGAAAGCAGAGTTTTTCAATATATGATGCAGAAACTTCATGCTGAATATTCATGCTGCAAAAACAAGCACATGCATTTCCACATGATGGCACAATTGTTCTGAGTTTGCTGGAGCAATAAGCGTTATCATCAAATCCATTTTAAACAGCCAGACAGTTGTTTAGTTGTTTTCGCCCTCTTCCTGGGTGTCAAGATGATATCTAGTGCTCATGGTCATGTTTTTGTGGTTGTTAAGCCCTCTTCCCAAACAGGGCAGAGACCTTTGCAGCTCTAGTCGAGCATCAGGGCAGAGGAAGATGTAAAAGAGGGGGTCCAACAGGGTGTTGAGGCTGGTCAGACCGTAGCACAGGCGATAGATGAGGAAAATGGAACGCTCAAATCCACATGGCTCATCCGTGTGCAGCAACGACACAAACCTGTATCCCCCCACAAGGTGGTAAGGTCCAAAGACAACGATAAAGTTGACAGTTATTACAACCAGGATTCCAACTATTTTGTGCCGCTCATGGTCAGAAAGAGAAGGAGAACGTCGAAGGGTCACACCGATGTGGGCTGAGGTGTAGCTGAGAGGGAGGAAAATATACAGATCAGAAATCAGAATGTTCATCCCAGTATACAAAATTGGAAAGCATAGACAGAAGAGGAAAACATTTTTTGTTTTTTTAAAATTGTTAAATATCAACACCATTCCAGAGCACAGCAATGGTTAACTGCATTTATTTAAACTTTCTCCCTGAAATCATTAAGTGTTGCAGTGCTCAAAAATCTGCAACATTGCCTACCAGTATTTCATCTTAGGACTAACAGCCTGCTTAACATCTGCTGTCAAGCAAATTAGAACACTTAATTATAATAATAATGATAATATCAGTTACTACACATAACTTCCTGACATATACCTGGCAAAGTTAACTTACCCTAGAATGGCACATGGCAGCAGGAAACCAAGCACCACGGTGATGATCTTAAAGTGAGCATATCTGGGGCTGACGGGGTACTGCTCGAGACAGAGCAGTCTGTCAGAGTCAAACACCGACGGCAGCAGTCCACTTAGGCAAAACAGGAAGGTTAGGGTCCACACAGCTACTCCCGATACAGCTGCCACCCTGACAGTGCGTATCCCCCGGCTGCTGAGTGGGTAAACGATGGCCAGGCAGCGGTCCATTGCTATCAGGCAAAGAAACATGACGCTGGCATATACGTTAACGTAAAACACATAGCCCACCAGCTCGCAGGTCAGCTGGCCATAGGGCCAGCTGTGTTTAAGTTGAAGATAAAGGATCCACAACGGTAAGGTGAGGAGCTGGAGGAGGTCTGACAGCAACAAGTTGAGGATGTATACCAGCTGACAGCCTCCCCCACCTGAGCGACCAAGGTGGTACAAACCCCAGAGGGAAAGCAGATTGCTGGGGAGACCCAAAGAGAAGATAACACCATAAATACAGGTCAGACCAAAGGTGTCTGTTTCCAGTGGGAGGTTGCAGGTGTCATTGGACATGTCTCTTTTGGTCAAACTCCTGACGCAGAATAACTTTCTCCTCAATCCAAAACTGATTGGTGCGTAGAATAGTGATAACAGTCAAACACCCACTAGATTAACAAAGACAAAACATTATGTGATTAATCCATTTGCCTTTGTCCACTCTGTATTTCATTCAGAAATCCAGCTTTGGAAAAGATCTGGCTCAAATTTAGTCATGTCAGCCAACCAGTCTTCAAAGCCCCCTGGATCCATCTATGAACACCTGCAAAGCAGATCAGTTAGTGATATGATGTTTGTGATGGCTTATTCTCAGGTGCAGGAGGTCTTAAATTATAGGAACATTTTTAACTCACCTCTCTATTCAGCTCAGTTCTCAAAAGTGTGGAGCGCACTCTGCAGAATAGTGACCTGTGCTCAAGAAATGCTGGGAACATGGTGTCTCGCCCAAGCCTTGTCTATTCTGTGATTGTTTCCTCCACAGGAAACCCACTTCTTGAGCTTTAAAGGCAACATCCTGAGCCAGGAGAACGCCTTTCTGCCCCAGAGCAAAAACACACTGTCACTTTTCTGTGCTCCTCTTGTCTAAATTCTAGCATTATGTACAGAATGATGAAGGAGAGCCGCTTTCAGAGGACAAACTGATGAACAGTTTTCAATGATGACCTCTGGATTTGTGGTTGCGAGCTATTGGAGGCAGTAAACAGTGTAACATAGAAAAGAACTCTTTGGTTCAACTCCTGAATCTGTTTTCATACTCTTGGTATTTTTTTCAAAGTACTGAAGCATTTGCACGCTTATGCAAGAGTTTTACATGACAGGATGAAGTTCAGTGTTTCTTATCAACTTTATCTTTATCACAGTTAAAGCAGGAGTGTATGTCCTATAAAAATGTGTGTTTTAGGTCAACCAAACAGAAATCTTTGCACGGAATCTTTTTTTCTTTATCTTGGCCTGCAAATACCTCCTTCTCTCTAATTGTGGGCTTAACAGATTTTGCAGTGACCTCTTTTTGGTTTTCATGGTCAAAACCTGATTTTATGGTTCAGGTTAGACTATTTTAGTTCAGTGTAAGGCTTTTAGCTATTATGGTTAATATTAGCCTAAGAGACTAGAATGCATTATCAAAAACAGACAAGCAAAAACAAAAACACTGCAGAAAGTTTTGCTTGTGCTTTCATGTTGTATAGCGTGCAAGCATATCTGATTTAGAGTTTTTCAGGCAAGGTTTATACCACAGAAAAAAGAGAGCAGACAAACAAAACTGAACAACAGCCACTGCAAAGCAGATGTAACTTCATATTTGTCTCCAAACTTTCACTAAAGCAATTCATAAACAGCAGTTTATTTAACGGACCGTGCTGTATTTTGCCGTGGGTAGCTTTTCCCAGACACCAGTGGGAGGGAAAAACATACACAATTGAAATTGTTTGAGTAAAGAATGCTTTTATTGTAACAATAGGTGTTGGGAAGTATTTTTGCCACATGATTTTAAAGGGAGGAGGTCTAATAAGTAGATTTATTTACTGTTACTGCCTCAAATGTCTGATTTATTGAATAATCTATAATGGTTATTGATAAAGATTAAGTCCCCTGAGTCACTTTGCATGTAGACAGTTTTTTGCTGCTTTTAAAGAAAGTTGGCTTAAGGGGAAGTGTCCCAAGAGAGGGCCCCAGTCGAGACACACCATGATAAGTTGTTCGCACAGAAGGTTTTTTGCATATCACAGGAAGTTCTTGTTCTGACAGAATTGAATGTTGTCATGCAGAAAACTCTGCAACTCAAAAGAGTGAGATTTGTCTTCTATTGACCATGAATGATCTCAGTTACACCTTACAGAGCTTAACGTGGCTAAATTTCTAGTCACTGGTGCAGAATATATCATGCAAGGTCCTCCTGTTTAAAAAAAGTCATCACCCTGATGAAAAGCATTTTGATTGTAGCATTTGAAGTTGGGTTGATAGTATACTGAGCCATTCAAATATGTGTGACATCCTATGTGTCATTTACTGTATACCGCATCACATAAGCATTTGAAACTACTGGTGGGTATATCATTCCTTTATCAATGAAACCTTCTGCCTGACACAGGCAATGTGTCTATGTAGGAGCCATGTTGGCTTGAGGTGCTTCAAGTGTTTCACAGGATCCAAAGATTCTACACAGGTACATATTTTTCAACAGTATCCTATAATGCAATGCATAATGTTAATGTGGATTGGAACTGTGGGGCTGAGGTCACTTTGGCATGGCATACATCCTTTGATAATTCTTTTTGTCAATGTGAAAACATCAAGGTGATGAGTGCTGGCCTGGTCCATCCTTATGCTGTTTAATCAAATTAATCCTGTGAGGGTGTTGCAGCACCAAAAATGTACACCAAGACAAGAGGACCAGCAGAACCAACACTTCAGTAGGATCAGAATGAATATCTTCAGGACACAAAGCTTGAATAAAAAAATTTAAAAAAAATCTGTCTGACATGCTAATCTAAAAAAACAGGAAACAACACAGTCATCTCAATTTTGTATGTGGTTTTTTATCTCTGAGGATGATATTCTCATAAGACTTAACAGATTTTTGCACTCACATTTTTCAAACATCCAAAACAGACAAATCTTTATATGAGCAAGCCAAACATTCGCAGTATACAGACATGAGGTTTCACAAAAGGTTCATATACATAAAGACCTTTATTTTGTCAAAATCGTTTGGAATATGAGGCAGAGATGTTGTAACTTATAGTGAGTTAGTCTCTAAAAGTTAGACTGTTCCAAAACTCACATATTGCATTATGTAATTCTTGAAAAACAATCATTTTCATTCTGCTTTTATCTTTCTCCTCAATCTCCCGCAGCAGATTAACCTACAGGTGAAGATTAAGCCCCAAATAAAAGTTACAGATAAAGCCATTATTACAGCAACCACATCCAGGCAAAAGTAGGAATACCAAGGCAAGTTAAAACCTGCTGCCCGTAGATGGGCTGCTCCTTTGTTCCTGATAACATATTCAATCCAGAAGATGGCGGTATCCATTGGCGACATTGGTTGGTCGCGATGCAGTGTGGAGAGGCGCTGAATGTTTCTGCGGTAAGATGGGTTCTCCAGGATGTCCTTTAGAGCCTCCAGGAAGTTTTCTTTGTTTAGCGACCGGGCCTCCACCACTCGAGCTGCACCATGCACCTTAAGACGCTGTAGATTATCAAACTGATCAAAAAGAAGGGGCAGGCCCAGGACGGGAACGCCATAGTAGATGGCCTCATACATGCCATTTGTCCCTCCGTGAGCAACAAAGGCTCGAGTCTTGGGGTGCCCCAGGAGATCTTTCTGTGGCAGCCACTTCACCAACAGGGTGTTGTTTCCCAGGGATGAGGGCCTTTCACCCTCAAAACGCCAAATTACCTTCTGAGGGATTTGAGCGAAAGCAGCAGCAATGGCCTCTGTGGCCTCATGAGGCAGGGCTGAGACAATTGTCCCCAGAGACATGAAGACCACTCCATATTCTCCAGAACTCTGCATGAATGTTTCCAGCTCGGGGGTGAGGGGGTTGGGCTCTTTGGACTGGAACCCCGCAATGTACACCACATTGGGCATGGTGGGCCTCGGGAACTCAAAGACAAAATCAGCCCTGAACAGCCAGATATCGCCTGAAAGCTGTAAAGACAGCAAATCAGTTCCAGGAGGGAAGTGCCGCTTAAACAGGTCTGAATAGGCAGGGTTGATGTAAAAATGTTGCTCAAAAGCACTATAGATTGAATGTAACAAATTCTTTGTCCTCTCTAGAAAATCCATCTGATCATGGAGTTCACTACCAGACACAGGTACATAGGAAACAGGAGAGGGAGCAATGGTAAAATGACCCTCCCCATTATTAATCCAGCGCACATTGAAAACCATCGGCAGCTTGAGGTAACTACCCAGAATAACCCCTAAAGTAAGAGCAGGGTCAGTTAACATTAAGTCAAACTTTGAGTCCTGTAACCTCTTCATGAACACAGTATTGTCTAACATAGTTGCAGCTGCTCGGGCCAGAATCTCATGGCCCTTCTCTAACATGACAGTGATCAAGTGCTGTTGGTAAAAGGTGCGTACAAATGTTGGATAGCTGCGACATTCCATAACATCTTGAAGCATTTTATTGTAGAAGTTCCGGTCTGACTCATCCTCCAGCATTGGCACATCAATAGAACTATAAATGGAGGAGTTACTGGGGATGTACCAGCTCTTGGCAGAGCGCAGAACTGTAATGTTATGGCCCCTGGAGTGAAGCTCCTCAAGGATCACCTTCATGTTGATCCAGTGGCTGCCATCGACCGGAACAACCAGAATATTGCTGCTGCCACAGTAGGAGACACAGAGCAAGAGCAAGCAGAAGCTTGTCATAAATAAATCGAAAGTGTGGGACATTTCCTGCAAGAAACAACAAAAGGAAATATCAAGCCTCAAGAAAGAAATCTCAAAGGGATTATTATTTCCAGTAGATTTAGGTGGAGAAGACAGAATGAGCATTCCAGAGAACTGAAGAGGAGCGTAGAAGCTCATAGCTACTCCAAAAAATTAAGAAAATACATTTCGACCATCAAAATACACAGAAAACCATAGGGATTTTAAAATATTTACACCACGCAGCTTTTTAAACTTAACCCACTTCATACAGAACACATTCAAACCAGCAGGAAGTTTATGGAGTTAGGGTTTAGATGGTCCAAACTTGGTCATTTGTGTCTCTTTTCTGTGTAGTCAGTAGCTCAACTCTTCCTTTTTTTCCAAACTGAGTAAACTCTGCTATTTTTCTTATCCAGTAAAAACCCTGACTGCTCGTGCATACTTCAAATTATGCTTTGTAAAAACTCAAATATATATATATTTATTTTTGGTTTGTACATTTTGTCTTGAGTCTAGTGATTTGGCTTCAGTGGAGCGCAAACACATGTTTAATTTGAATGAGCACATCTACTGGCTATCATGCTGTATGTCTTGACAGTGGCAGATGAACACTCAGTTTTTTCGGCAACAAAGGGCTAATCTTTAAGACCTAGGAGGATGTGTGAGTTAACACAGTCACCTCACTATGTTATCTTTTTCATCTGTTTTTCAGGTAACTGAATTTTACAAAACTCTATTTGTTTTACACTATTGCAGGTGTGGGATATCGTCCACAACTGTCTTTCTATTGAGAGGTTTGTATTGTTCCTTAAAAAATACTTCACATGTTTTCGTCATTGTAATATACTGTGTTTGTGACATTGTTTGTCAGCGTTTTTTAAAACTGTCCATTTAACGGTTTCATAAATGGTATTATACCTTTTTCCAGTCAAATAATCACACAATAACATGTCCCATTGCTAAAAGGGCAAGTAAAGTTGCAAATAATTGAAATACCTCAAGTGGTTTTGTTGTATCCGATTCTGGAAGGTTGGCTTGCCCTGCAGATCTTCAGTGAGCTGGGATACTATGTGACATTTGTTTGCACGTGGCATTACTTTTACACACGCACAGACATCAAAGTCCAGTACATGGATTAGAGGTAACTAAAAAGTCTGTGCCTTGCTCTCGGGAACAAAGGTTGAAGTTTGTCAGAGTTAATACAGAGTTTGTGTATATTCTCCTATGTGGGTTTGACACGGTGCTTTTTATGGCTTCTGCTGTCCTTTCTACATTTCCAATCAGGAAAATATTGATTGTGAGCAAAATTCTACACATTAACTCACATTTCACTTATGCAAAATGCCTTCAATACTTTGCCATCCGTGCTTTGAAAAAGGGCACATGCGTAGGCCTCAACTTCAAGTTAATAGGAGGAAAAATCCAAACTGGAACACAGTCAGAGATTTTGAGACGGGAGTGGCAAGGAAAGAGGGAGAGAGGAAACAGCAAGGTCACACAGCGGAGGGAAAATAACGTGAGCATTGATTGGAATAACAGCGCGAGTCACAGCTCTACAGTCATATCAGTAAGACGCAGCCTTCCCCTCCTTTGCCTCTTTGCAGTTGTATAAACCTGCACCAGGGAACAGGGTGACTAGCACATGTCACTTGTGGCTGCTATGAAAAGTTAGCAGAAGTACAGTAGGTCTTTAACCTTATCAAGGAATAGACGTTTTGCTGTAACATTTTTTAAGTCTTTAAAAGAGAATTATATGAGTAATACACCAAAATGTTGTAATTATTCACGAAAACAACGACAGAATGGCAGTTAGAGATGCTTAACTAATCACATGCTAGAGAGGAATGGTCAATCTCACATTAACATGCAACAGTATCACTCCCTGCTTTATTCTATACTAACCAAATAAACAAGGATAGAATTATGGAAAGGAGGATGCATAGACTAAGACAAAACACGAAAGAAAATATATAAAATAAGATAAAACCAGTATGAATGACTTATTATCTATATAAGTGAATGTCTTACATTCAATTAACCACAGTCTGAGTACAAAAGCAGTCTACTGATAACAGTATATTATGCCAATATATTTAAAGTTGCTTCTACAAGCAACAATGATCTATTCTTTTTAAAGAATGATTTGGCGTTTCTTATTTAGAAAATACATCAAAGGAGGCATTTAGGCTCTTTACCTTTTTCTGGTAACTTGAAAGAAATTTCTTTTGCAAAAAAAAGTAAATTTGACCAAATCCCAGACTGTTCCCTTTTAGGGCATTTGTAGAAAGTTTACAGACTTTCAATTTCATGAGGGGCTTCATATCTGAAGAACTCACCTATAAAACAGAGCAGAGACAGCACTGTGTCTGGTGACATAAGGGTGCAGTGTGTGAGCTGCTCTCTGGCAGATAAGAAAGGGCCTAAGAAGCAAAAATTTGCAGAGAAAATCTCTATCTATGCCTGCTGACCTCTCTTGAGGACATTGCTTACCCACGCCCCATCAGCAGAACTGCTATTGTCAAAGTCCCCATAGCCCACCAGAAATCATCTCTTTTAAAGGGTTGTTTTCGGGCAGGCTCAGCAGGTTGGCTAATATGTGCAAACTCTGGTTCAGAAAAGTGTTTTCCTCTGAAGCAGTTTCTCCTACTGTCCAAAAACATGCATGTTTGGTTAACTGGAGACTCTAGATTGCCTATTGGAATGAGTTGAGTGTGTTTGGTTGTTTGTGTCTAGGGTTTACCCACCTCTCACCAATGACAGCTAGGATAGGCTCCAGTGACCCAACATGGAACTAGCTGAGCAGTTAAACTATGGATTCTAAGGTTTACGTTCATGTTGGCATTAAGGCCTAAAGGTAATTTTGAAAATGTGAATTGTGACAAATCTGTTATTTAAGTCTTTGGTTGCTCTGGAAGTACTATAAATGGCTTTTTTTAAACATTATTAAACAGAAAAGATACCAACAATGTTTATAAAAGATTAAACATTTGTATTATTTGTATTTGTTAATATTCATATTCTATATCTCAGCATAGCTTTTGTGTTGACCCTTTTTTTTTGGAATGGATGTGAATATTTTTCTTATCATTCACTAACTCCAAACAGGCCACAACAGCTCCACAGATACCTCACATCAAGGAGGAGATTTGATGATATTCCTGGATGAGGGAAGTTGATAAAAAGTGTTGTGCTTTTGATTGCATGATCTCACATAACTCTAATCAAGATTGAATCGAAAATAGAAATTTGATTAAAGGTCACTATTGCACATTGGTTGGATGATGATAACTGGGTTTCTTCGACCTCTTTTTTGTTTTCAATGAACTCATCTAACCTCTTCATGAAGATGTCACAGACTATAAAATCAATTTGAAAGCAATATGTTTTCTGTGTGTTCCTGGAACTTAGATTTTCATGCACTATTGCTTGTGACCCCCAATTACACTGACCAGTGATCGGATAGAGTTGGTCACTGCTGGTTACTGCTGCTTCGCACATTTGTCGCCATGGTGATTCCCCAAACAAGGAAGGGCAGAAAATAAAAAACAACCCGACTATTTTACTCAGGGGACTCCTTTCACATTCACAACACCTTTTCAAAGTTGTTTTTGAGCACAAACATGAGTAAAGCCCCTGAGATGTGTGCTTGTTCAGGACCTTTCCTTCCTTTAATTGTTGTGCAACACGATACAGATCATTTTAATTCTCATGTTGGTGCTTACGTCACAATTTTAAATGCCTTGCACGTATTGTCTCTTGGTGACAGTTGCTATTAATGATTTTTAAAAAAATTATATAGAAAAACAGAAAACATCTTTCATCCAGAGAATGCTGGTCCTTAGGTTTATAAAAAAAGAAGCTAGATTTATGTATCTTAAGATGATCTGTAGTGTGTGCTGTTACATCAAGTATGATATTATGTTGATATAATTTTCCATTTTGTCTTGATCTTCTGTAATTCTGTCTTGCAATGACATTTTGAACTGGGTCAATAACAATCACCATATCAAGTAAAAGAGAGACACTTTGAAAAAACCCGGTGATCTCTGTTTGGTCTGAAGCCATACCCAGCATGCAACATGAACAGTGGTAAAAGCATGACACTCACCGCTACCATTCAGTATTTGGCTTCCTCTGAGACCATCAGATATGACTAAAAAACTTTCAATTTCAGGATTTAATTGAACTATCACATAGCTTTGGAGCATGACCATGTAAAAACTCGGCTGATTAAGTATCAATCAGGCAAGAAATAGATTAAGAGTGGAGATGGTTCAAATGTAATCCTGAAATTTATGTGATGAATATGAACATGCAAACAGAAAGTGCTTTAACTCAAAAATCGATGCAACAATTCTAATATTTAAGTTTTATTGATTAAGTAATAGAGTTTCAGTATTATCAGCTCTTTGTGTTATATGGCTATATGGCTTTCCACATAACATAATTCAGTGTAAGGTAAAAAGAAGTAAATGTATGTCAAGAGAATGAATTAAAAGGTAGAGACAATAATCAAATCTAATTTAGAAAACCATTGTATTCCATTAGCTACCTATTATTAATCTAGTTTATAAAACCCTTTTTTCTAAGAATTTAATTGAATGGTTCTATCATTACAGTAAGCGATAAGACGTTGATTTATCGACCGTCATGTTATTTGCTGCTTATTGACGTTTCCCTCCAGCAGACATGCCTGCAACGTCTCAGAGATTTGAATGATAAAGCCCTTTTCTTAATTCTTTAAGCGTGAAAACATTGATGATAAAAAAAAGTCCCTGATGATGGCAGTGACGTCCTTTTCAAAAGTGATGTCAAGGGAGAGAACGTTTAGTTCTTATTAGGCAGTGGTGCTGGTAATGGTGATGGGATTCTTCCTGTTTTTCATCTCTCTTGATATCTGACACCAGCTGCAGGGCCCGCAGAAGAAAGCATGCAAAACGTCATTGAAGATTGTTCCCTGTGACGGGGACAGGAGAGGGGTTAAACAGGCAAAATGTATGGGAATCATTTTTACTTTAGCCTGGTACATATGGATATAATGTTTTTTTTCATGAAAAACACAGAAGAAGCTGTCCCATTTTAAGTCTTATGTTTGACAACTGCCATTAATCCCCATCAAAGTTATTCAAAACTTACCAAACTGAAAAAAATAACACAGCGAACTGGAATGCTCTTTAATTCATGCTACGCAAAATACTTTGTGTGGTTTGGGAATGTAGGCAAACAATACGCTGAAAGACTAAACAGGTCTGAGAATGATCAGAGATCAGATGGAGAGCAGATGCAAGATAACCGTGACTTTGTTGCTGGTTCACCAAGTATTGACGCAGAGGAGGTATATTTCTTAATGCCAAAAGGCAAATTGTCAGTACCTCAATGCCATATCGCTGACGAATGGACACCCTGATAGCTGTAGTCATGGGAGGGATGCATCCAAAAGCATCAAGCAGAGGTAAACATAGGCACTCCCCAGCTTCGCGAGCCGTCATACAGGCAAAGCAAGGAAAGCACGCAGTAGCAAACAAGCCTAAAAAATGTATTAAAGTCATAAGTTGCATGAGTCTGAGGGAACATTTCAAAATTTCATATTCAGGGAAAATACATGTTAAACCCATTTTCCTTCAATTTTTTGGGAGATGTCCTTTTAGCTAAGGGTGCCTTTAGTCTGAACAACAACTACAGTAAATACCTACTGGGTTTGTTGGCATTCCTCAGCCAAGATCTCTTTGAATGATCAACATATTCTTAGTTGTATATGTGATAGAGATTTGGATGGCTTGTTGGTTGTTTCAAAACCTGTGCAAAGCCTCACACAACTTGAATTCTCTGTGTGAGTACAAAGAGTCACACTTACAGTGAAGTGGGTCTTGGAAGCAATCACAGATGCCAGACGTCCACTCGTTGGATAGAGTTGTTGCGACAAACGGTCGGGGTTGAGCTACATTGGTTTTTGAAGACATGGTTTGGGCTTCTGAGTGAAACCAAAGAATTATAGAATTATTCAAACTATATTATACCATTAATTATATGGTTACCTTTTTTATTTTCAGAACAGATAAGACGGTCAAAACGGCTGTAAAATAGCCCAAAATGCGCACAACAGGATTTGGTAAGTACATTAGAATAATTCATGCGAATGATCGAATAATAATTTCTTATACAGATTAATCAACAAACCTACTAACAGTATCATTATGGTTATTTAATGAGGAGCAGATCAAACCCATCATAAGACTTGATCTTTGGTCTTTACATAGCTACGCGGTTTAAGATACGTCTGTCCTGCATGGTGTAGGTCCGTATTTCTCAGACATCTGATAAAAGCCTGAGTGTGGTCCTCAATATGAAAACCAGCTGTTGTTTCAAACCTTAATCTTAGGGTTAGTGTTTGAATCCAGTTTCTAGTAAAGACACACAAAAAAACTAAAACACTGATCAGAGGCATTTACCCTATATACCAGGAAATACCAGGAAAGATATTTCACACTCAGCTCAAAGTATAAGATAGTATGTGGAAATCTGTTTCACAAAGTTTCACAAAACCTCATGTTGCTGACAGATCAACACTTCCCCATGTAACATGGAGATGTCCAAAGCCCAAGCTGAATGCTTTTAGTGTGTTAGTATTGTCTGAAAGTGTCTCTTGGCGATCTTTCTTACCTTGATGTGGTTTAGTGGCGTGAGCACAGAGTTCTGTCAAGACCTACACCTGAATGATAGATGGGTTTCGAGGCCAGATCAGCATCTTATAACCCTGTAAGTGTGTCGCTGACTGACTGGTCTTTCCAGTTGGATGAATGTAATCATCTTTCAATCAGACATCGATCTATCAGAACGTCATGCATCCATTCAAATATGTCTCCGAAGACCCATTATTTAAGTAGGCTCTTAGTTCTTTGACCAAAGGGCACTACTTCATGACAGAATGTCCTGTAACACATTGGTATGAAAAGTACGGAGGTCCTC
Organism: Menidia menidia; assembly: GCA_907169785.1. Lineage (NCBI taxonomy): Eukaryota > Metazoa > Chordata > Actinopteri > Atheriniformes > Atherinopsidae > Menidia > Menidia menidia. The sequence goes on along the minus strand of CAJRST010014446.1, from coordinate 6,449,047 downwards.
ATCGTGCCTGGTAAGAACTAGGTGATTTTATCGTTTCACTGAAAGCACAACACAATTAGGATAATGGATTAGCAATGTACCTAAAATGAATTAAAATCTGAATGAATTTAAATTTTGTCAGTTGAGGTTAGGGTTAGGTCATCATTCTGAACATTAGCAATACTTCTTTAAATATATGTCTCCCTGCAAATGTCTATATCCATCCTTTTTTCTACTAAATCCAACTCAGGATTGTAGGGGAGCTCCAGCTGTCATAGGGCAAGAGGCAACCCCCCCACACATACACTCCCATAACAGGTCAGCAGTTCATCATGGAGACAAACAAGACACACAACCATGCATGGAACTGCAACCATGCAACTTCAGAAAGATCATGTTCTGATAAGAATATACAAAAGATAAGCCTTCACTGAGGAAGGATTTGCTTTTATTATTGCTCCTTCACCTCATCCGGGGAAAAGAACTGAACCGCTCTCTCTGCGGGACATATTGTGTCCCTGCTGAATTCTCTGAGGTAATCAGGAGTGGCTGCAGACCAGAGGAAATGTGATTAAATCAACCCGTGCACTCTGAGAGATGGAGTCAAGGGAGAAAATGAATGAGTCTAGACCAAGTGCGCCCCCTGCAGGGAGTTTAAGGGAGCATATCTGGCAGAGGAAGTAGTGTGGGATGCCGCTCTTCTCTTTAGCTCTCTGGAAATTTGGAGCCAAGATAGCGGATAGCAGCAGCATCCATACAGGCAGTCGCTCCACGCACTCCCCTGTAAAGCACAAAGAGAGGCCTTGACTCAGGTGGGAGGCTCATGTTCTTTGCATTTAGGTGAAACAGACAATTTTATTGATTCATAATGCAGCAGAGTTTAGTTTTCAATTCAATTTCATTACCTAATATAAGGGCATCCTTAATTCAAATTGTCTTTACCAAATGACTTATTGATCAAATTCATGTAAGCCAACTGCTTAAAAAACCCCAAAATGAAGTCAGTGTGTTGAACATATTAGGCATGCAGTTCTGAAGACATAAACAAACTATTAACTATTTAATATAGAAGACTCCCTCTGAGGAGAATCAGTTTCTTGCAGCCAGTTTGGCATATAACACTTGATATGAGAACGATTGTCAGATTCTTGTTATACTTTTGCACATTGTCTCAACTTTTTGTGGATTTTGGGTTGTCGTACTTTTGCAGTTTTGCTGAACAACCAGTCCTGCATGAAAGAAACTTTCACTGAAACTTTGGCTCAGCTAACATGCATTTATTAAATTTACCCAAAGGGTAGCCACAGAACATGATAAAAACAATGTAATGTAAAATCACAGAACCTTGCAGTGAATTTACAGTAGGAGGTAAAAATAAACAACCAGAACAATCTCTCCACCCACAAACATCCTTACAGAGCCAATAATTTGAAAACAAGCATTTCATTGTGATAGAAAACGCTGGTAAAAAGCCTCAATAAACCAAACACAACAAACACTTCATGCACATGTTCTTCCTCTTGCCATGTTTTCACTTTGAGTTTATTATGAGAAGATGAAAATTAAATGTGGCAGTCCACCTTGAAATGTCATTCCAGATATGGAAGATTGAATTGAATATACTTTATTGATCGCCAGGGAGAAATTGACTGCTAAAGATAAACATAATATGAACCATTCTCTTATTATGTCTGCATCCATAAGGTTCATATAAACAAATTTTAAAAAGCACCACAGTTTCCTGGGTAAGGGAATTTCATACCTCCCCGTCAGAGTACCTTTCCAGTATGTGGGAACCGTCTGTAGCTCAATGGTGATTGGTCATGTTGTGAATGAATGAGAATGTGAATAAAATTTGAAACTTGTTGAAGTTCAATAATGCTCAGAGGCAACAGATCAGACATGTCCCAATTATCTATTTAGTTTGATGGTCCCTTTTGTTGTTCAGGAAAATAAGCCTTGCGGTAAAGGTCATGTGTGACGGGCCAAGACAATTATTCGCTTACTCTGACATCCCACACGAGGGGTTCAATCTGACTGGAGGCCTTTGTGTGTAAGAGTTTGCTAATGCTTCATGAGTTTGAGTAGGTTCTCTCTGGATACTCCAGCTTCCAACCACCATCCAGGACATGATTGTCAGGTTAATTGGTGTGTTTAATTAAGCTCCAGCCCTGCAAACCCACTTGGTGGGACGTATTTGGAGCTCAGCCTCCAGCCGCTTCACACTGGCAACACTTCAGGTTTAAACCATGGTAATCAAGACTGTGTCTCATGACAGCATGTACAATTTGCAATTGTCCGCTGTGTTTGGATCAAACATATGTTTCACTCAAATTGGACTAAAACTTAAAACAAGAACCGCAGCGCATGTAAGAACCACTACAAGAAATACACACAATCAGCAGTTATTCAACAAAGTGGAGTTAAGTTCAGTGTGCCATCTGTTTATATTTAATGTAACCTTATTTGTTGAATAAGTTCAGTTATTGTTAATGAGTTATAGCAAGAAAAGGAGGAGGCTGTTAAATTTGGCTTGGTACTGGAACACATGAAAATACAGCACTGGATCTGGAGGAGAATATACTCTCTGAGTTCTGTTGTTTCAAAGCTACACTTGCAATAAACGCAGAGCAGGATCTATGATTTACAGTAATGGAAAAATAAAGCCAGGGGTAGTTTAATCAGACAGATAGAAACAGCAAACAATTTACCTCACAGAAGGATTAGGAAAAAGGAGAACTGAAAAAAGCTTTTATCTGTCTAAAGTTGTGTCTTTACTCGCAAGATCTGCATTATCATGGCTTTATCTCTCCTGTTGGGAGAGAATATTTGTCTTGTTTAACAACCAGCCTACATGCTTGGACTTGTTTTCATAAGAACTTCTGGCATCCCTAGCTAGTGCTCTGTGATATCCACAGCCCACGCCGCCTCCAGAGAAGCCAACATTATCAACCACCCTCTTTTCTCTGGTGGCAGGGCTCCAGCCGCTGCCTGCTTGGCCTCCGACCACTCCCACAGCCTACCTTATCTCTCCCAATTTCCACTGTCCCAGAAATGACATGCTCGGTTTCTCCACCATCAAATTCAAACTGTGATCCTGGTATGTGCCCTTTGCATGGAAAATATCTGTTTTGTGTTCTGTAGCGCTGATCGGTGACAGAGACATGATATCTGGTCCGGACTGCAGACGGATAGACGACCCCTAGCAGTCAAAGAGCACTACAGCAAAAGCACAGAGTGGGTAATGCAGTCTGGCAGTTAGTTGTTTATTCTTTTTATTATCAATAGTTCTAAAGCACACTCATAATAATGAATCTGCTCTGGTTTGACTTCAGCCTCAGTGTGTGTCCCAGACGATAGAAAAATTGCCTGCCTGGCAAAAGTCATAACTGCCATCAACTGCCGGCTACGTCCTCTGTGCACTGTTAAGGTGTTTTAGCACCGAGATGACTCTGTCTTCTTAAATGTAATGAGAATTATTCGAAACTGCAGGAGCTGTGTATAATTGAGCTGGGAATACTGTGCAGTGTGACAGAGAACAGTCAGCTCAATTGTTCAACCCAGTGCACATCACATAATAATTTAATGGACTGCCCATTGACTGGAAGTGTTAAATTATTGCTGGAGTGTACTGTTAAACTCTTAACTTCCATCTTCAGCACAGCAAACTCTATACAAAGTTAATATGAAAGTTGATGTGCAGTAACAGCAATGGTAATAGTATGTGTGCATATATTAGCAATTCTTGGAAGAAATAACTTGAAATAATAATCCTCTGGGTGATAAAAATTATGCTCACATTTTTGGGGAGGAATTTAAGTCCATTCCCCTTCACAAAATTAATTAATTCATTGAGGTATGTCGGTTAAGATTCATGCACAGCTCTTTAAAGGCTATGTTTTGGACTGGACTACTAATTATTTTCCAGACATCATGTCATAATGCAAGGGATCATTATGCTGTGGTATGATCCAGTTTTAGCCAAGCTTTCAACGTAAGACGGGTGTCAAATGGTGTCATGGTGTCAAATATGACTCTTAAATTGTTTGCTAACCAGATGAGACTGGTGAGATGAAGAGGTTTTTGGCTGCCAAAAAGCTTATATAAACAACTTTTCAATATTTTTTTCAAAAGTGGACTGGCATACTCATTTTAAATTGATGAGTTGATAAACCTACTGTCCTTAAATGTTGGGGTATTGAATCTGTATTTTCTTGTTTCTACAACAATATGTTGATGTGAAACGTTCAAACTTGGACTTTTGTCTATTGATGAAGATAACAGAGGTGTTGAGTTAGATTACCTGTATGCCGTATCGCTCCCTGACCGAAGCCCTCATGGCGAGAGAAGCTGGAGGTACACAGCTTATACAATCCAGCAGAGGCAGGCACGGACATGCACCGGCTGCACTCGTCACCTTACAGGTAAACACCGGGAGGCAGCACAGTGCAAAACAGCCTGCGATATACATGAAAAACACACAATTAGGTTAGATTTTACATGTCTGCAGCAACTTTCACTTGTAGATAAAACAATAACTCTCATGTTGTGTACTTACAGTCTCCAATGTCTTTGTAGCACTCACACAGGCCAGTGGTCCATTGACCTGTCTCCTTGATCCTGTTCCGTGGTTGAAATTGGACCACTTTTCGGGCCATACCTCAGCTGTCCATTCATGACCAAAAACGACAACCATTATTTATACATACAAATATATTTCATATTTATATAAATGGTATACATCTCTACACAAGTATTAAATACTGTGTAAATGTACCTTTAAAAATGCACTACATATACAAATGTGTGTGTAGTGTACATTGGAATGGAATGTCCACTAATTTGCCTCTCAAAGCATTTGGAAACCCTGTTTGCATGATTAAAAGCGTTACCAGCAAATAGAGAAGTTCCAGAATGCACGCCTTGTCTGGTTTAATCAAAGACACGCCTGTGTGTATTTTTATGAGTTGTGAAAAGCTTGATCTGACTCCACTCCTCCCACTCGTCAGCCATTCAATCTTTTGTCAATAATAATTTAATTTGTAAATAAAGGGGAGGTTTTCGTTGAATATGTCTCACAAATCAACAGAACTTGGCACCACGTCATTGTGTGTAGGTAAAGCGACAGAACACCTTAAACGTCTTACAGGTGACAATTTCTATGTCACATCTATGGATTTAGAAACTTTTGGTAAAGAGCAGGGTGTTCCACCCTGAGATGTCAATCAACTCGCGATATAAGCAAATATCAAGTTTAAACCATCAGTTTAATAAGTAAAAATGACAATCTAGGTGGTGCTTGCTGAGATATAACTTTCACACCCTTCCCTGTTAGTCTCTAGCTCTCCTTTTAACGACATATTAATATCTGAGGGTAGAAATCTTCCACCATGTTAGGGCTCAGAGCCAAACTCTCCTGTCCTGAGGAATGATCCACCTAGCAGGAAATAAGTAACCCGTCCTTACAGAATAAATAACTTACCTGCAAAAAGCTCAAAAATCCCAAACCCGAAACTGTGGGGGGTGTGTTGCTAATGGCTTAGACTGACTTGTTTTCCTTTCCTCCTCCCGTCCTTACTTGGTTGTGCACTCAATGCTGTGTTTTTGTGTAAATATGAAACCGCCATACTAAACATGGCTCCCTGTTGTCTGGTGAATTTACTCTGCTGACTCAAAATGTTTCCAGGTCCTAAGTAGCATATTATAGTTCACATCTACCGGGGAGTCCGGATGCTTTTAATTTTTATGTAGAGGTGGGTTCAAAACAGTACAAAGGTAGCACAGGGTACTCATTTAAGAGAAGGAGAAACATTTTAAGTTGAGAATTATTAACATCAGTTGAGTGAGAAAGAACAGTGAAGCAATATAAAAAGTGAGTTCAGCTGAAACCACCTTTTCTGGCAAACATTAAGACAAACACAAGATGATTGATAATTCACTGTACAATGAACACAGAAAGAGAATCCATCAATATCAAACACACAGGAACTAGTTTACATTTTCGAGTTCCCCACTGATGCTTTTCAACAATAAAGAAAGTGCCCCTGTTGTTATTTATCTGATCTGTCATTGTCCTGGTAGAGCAGCATGGAGGGCCTGAGGAAAGATCCAACTGAGTGCATCCATGAGAACTGAAGCTGACACATGCGATTTCACAGGAGATTACTGGAGGTGACAGAAGTGAATACATATTATGCAGGGTTCACAGCTACGTGCAAAAGGCAGGCCCTCATACCTGAAAAACTGTCCCAGACAGAAAGATAAGGGGAAAAAGAGGGGTGTGAAAATAAGGGAAATGATTTACGTAAAATAAATGCTTGCAACTTTACTCTTTCAAAGCTGTGCAAGCACAAGCATTACATGAATATGGTGACATTTTTTCTCCGTTACTGCTACTGTATCACACTCACGTTTGTGTGACAAACACATTAAGCTAATTCTCCTTCCTTACCATTGTTGGGAGTAAAAAGAACAAGCAGAAAAAAGAACATCAGAAAAAAAGCTTTATTTGTTTAAATCTAAATATTTATGCCGCATCCACAATACACTTGTGCTAACAGGTTCCCCTATAGGCTGACCGACTGCTGCTTCTCTCTTACTCCTCTGTGAATTATTAAGAATAACAAATGATGTGCCTATTAAAATGTTTCATGGAACTGTATTACTCAAGCGTTTGCCATGTTGCATAATAGCCACACATAACACTGAGAAATGTTGCAGTTTCAAATAAAATTAGCCTACTATGTTTTCGTTCAGCGGTCCCCTGCAGGGACCTTATGTCGCCATGCGTCATCACAGTGACTTTTAATGGCTTCATGAGTCCTGCTGCATGATTTCACACATCTACACTTTCTATTGTGCTCCTCCAAAGCTTGTAAGGGAAGAAACGCACCAAAACGGCCCAAATGTGAGACCTATATGTGTTTTAAAGCTAAGGACTCAAAAACGTCCCTATTCATGGTTTGCTAATCTTGTCATGACAATAACCAAGGCAAATGCCATCATGACACAATGTTCCACCACAGATTGTGACACTACCCTCTGCAGATGTTGACAAATGTACCAGGTTTCAAGTTTTCTTGCAAAACCTGGAACAGAGATGATAGACCACTTGTAAGATTTTGTGTTTGACTTCTGAAATATTCAAAATCAAACTAACATTTTTCGAAATTTCAATCCAACCCGTTTTTTTATGTGAAATATAAAAAGAACTGTTCAGATTAGAAACACAGAAAGGTTCCAAAGAAACATAATTCATAAATACAGAAACCTTCAACAAAATAGTCACACAACTCTCCCAAACAAAAACTCATGAAAAACGGTCTTTATTGAAAAATATCAGAAGATTTACAAAAGAATCTATATCTGTACATCCATTTCAAGAAATTTCGAAATATCTTTATCATTGATTTGACTGTCGATTAACTACATTTTCTGATTAAACTGTTAATTTCCATCCAGTTTCTTACTTTGAGGAGGCAACGTTTATTTTCTGAAAATGTACAGTTATGCCTTGAAAACATTTAAAATGATACAAATAACTTCACAGTTTCAGGTATGAGTACAGTCTGAATTATGTAAAAGATCTTCACTCCAGGACTTAAAAAGGTCCGACTGGTATTGCGCATGTCCGCTTGCAGAGTACCTTGAATTTTTTCAGACCTACAGTGTAGGGAGTAAAGAAACAAAAACTATTATGACACAATTCAACATTTCATATCAAACTCTAGGCTTAAATGCACTTAACCCACAGTGTTTATTTGGTTGACTGCAGAGGCAGTTCTTCAGGTTCTCTCTGCCTTTGTCATCTGTCGGGATGAGTTTAATAGGACACTTCAGTTTCCAACGGCTACTTTCTGCAAAGAGATGAGAGGAGAGCATAGCATAGAAGAGAGTCTTTGCATAGCATTATACACAATAAAAATGAGTTGATAAATTGTTTAGCAAGTTTTCTCCATTGTATATCCATAACGGGTATGATGATCAGCGGGTTATTGTTGTGGTGTTCCTTTCTCCACCTTTGCCCTTCATGTTTTCTCGTGTGCTGCAAGTTGCTAAAGTTAGTTTCTACGCTGGTCTAATCTTTGACAGAAAATTTCATATAGTTGGTAGATACATATAGGTTATACATATAGGTTAAATCAGGAAAATCTGGTGGTTACTCACGTTTGCATCTGCATTTGCGAATGTCCTTTGTAGTAAATCCAGCAGAATGGAATTCATCAGTAACTGCACACAAAAGACAAATAGCAGTTACAATTTAAGATAGTTCCAATAAGATTTAGAAACTGACTACATGTAAGTTTGCTGGTACTATGTTTTTTTTCCTACCCTGTTATTTCCAGGGAGCTTTGTTGGTGTAAATGATGCGAGTAAAACACCGTTAGATGCTTAAAAGAAGAGGAGCGAAATAATAAAAAAATCTTTAATGCGTACCTTTGCTTTGACAAAAGCTGTCCACTAGCATGATGAGCAGGAGGGTTACAGCAATGATCCTGGTCATGATGGCAGGTGTTTTTCTTTGCTCCTTCCAAACTGTTTGAATAGTTCCACAGCGCTGCACTTTTATAGCAGGGAGTCTTCCTCCACGTGGGTCTGGATGGTCGTCCAGACCAGTCCTGGCATGTCCTGGCAGGGGGGAGATTTTCTTTCAACCTTTCAGTTTTGCCTGGATTATTTTTCACAATGTTCTAGTGACTGAGATCGCATACACGGACAAACAAACATCTATATCAACGATTTCCAATCAATCTAATCAGATTGGCGGCCTGTCATCATTTTTTTTCAACAAGAGAGATAAAGTGATTTTTATGATGGATGGCTGTATATGAGAGTCCTAACATGAAAGAATTTTGTATTCAAGGTGGCTTTGGCAATATTGACACTTACACTTCAAATAGCTCAAATTTCCAGTAATAATCCCTCTCTTTTAAAGCAGTTGTACACAATGGGTGAGAATAAAAGAAGTGTCACTAAAAAATAACAAAGACTGTATGTGCAATTAATCAGTGGAACATTAGTTAACCCAGCGAAAACATTTTTTTAAATGTAAATTAACATTTTCTTAAATTAAACCAAAAACACAAAACTTATCAGGGATCATTTAGATTTCCACCAAGCCTAAGACTACCTCTATGTGGGTTTGGACCATGTTAGAGATCACCGCTCCCACAGTAATTATTGACTAACTTGACCAATATAAAGATGTACCATTTCAAGCTTGAACGAGTCCAGAGTGGACACACTTTGAAATGCCCTCATCCAAATGGCCTTTTGGACAGGGTGGTGGGTCAATGAATGACAAATTAACTGATAAAGGTCAAGTAAGGCTGCTCGCCATCAATAGGTGACCCAACAACCAGGCAGGTGTCGACTCGAGTACAGTGACTTCTTTAACAGGCTTCAGAATGATGGAAAAAATGACAAATAGAAGGGCTTTTATAGTGCCAGAGAGTCACTGGCTTTGTTACGTTGCTCATTTCTTGCTGTTTCTCAGGATCCCAAGTGCGCTGTAAAGTGATCTGAGTGTCACGCACAGTGGGGTGGAGAGTAGGGGGGGGGAGTATTACAGACCTTGGCCGTCATTGGCTGGCTCCTGAATCACTCTGTCTTTAGGGAGGTGCGTAATTACGCTCGGAGGCCCTCCAAACGTTGGCACACCCACTCCGTATATACCGTGTGAGCGCTGTCACTCAGCGTCAGCCGGCCGGTGACGTCTAAGTCTCGATATGAGTCAGGAAACAAGGCGAGGAAATCCCCACGGCGCTCAAGACGAAGAGAGGCCCCTTTAAATCGAACCTCCCGTGTCGTGCCAAGAGAGAGCGAGAGAGAGAGAGAGAGAAAGAGAAAAAGGGAGAGAGGGCGCTCTGATAAACAACAACACGGCTCTCAGAAGCAGCTTTTTCCGGATTCGGCTCTTTACTGCGGCCTCGGGCTAAAAAAAAGGTGAGCTGGTAGTCATTCCAGGTACCGGTGTTTACTTGGAATGGAACAGAGCGCGCCGTTGGTGGTTTAGGGCGAACGGTGCGCACTCTTTGGGGCGGTGGGTCGTCATTGTGCTGCCAGGAAAGCGTTGGGTCCACCTGTCAGTAGAAAGACTGGGAGAATATCTCTGACTGAATTAACAGCGAGGGGAAGATCTGCTGAAAAAACAGCCCCGTTCAAGCTCGTTTTTTTTCACACAGTCGTTCTCCGTTTTCACAAACAGGCAACCGAGACTTTCCCCTTCGTTGTTTCCATCCCTCGCTCGGCTGTTTTCCACACGGTGGTTGTTGAATGCCATTGCGGAAGTAAGAAGCTACCCCCCCCCCCCCCCACACACACACACACACACACACACACACACACACACACACACACACCCAGCGAGAGACGGACCAGGCTTGGGCTGTGCGGACACCTAGCGGCCAGTGAGGACCTCCAGGAGATGTTGGGAGCCTCGGGCATCCCGGAGCTCGTCCCTCCCGCCGGCCCCCCCCGGCAGCCGGGCCCGGGGGGCCAGCTCCGGCCGGGACACCCGCAGGGGGGCGGCCACGGCGGGGGGCCCAACCCCCAGAGACTGGGCCAGAGGGCGCCCAAGCTGGGCCAGATCGGCCGCTCCAAAAAAGGCGAGTTTACAAAAGTCCAAAGTCACCTGGTGGTGTCGTGGTGCTCCTGAACCGCATCAGGCTGTGGAGAGACGCGTTTTTTATTTTTATCTGAGCCGCAGGGATGTAAACGGAGTGGATGGAATAATAGCAGGAGCTTTCCTTTGCTGCATTATGAACTTAAGTGTGAGCCAGATAAAAGCAGGCTAAGTGCAGACAGAAGTTCAGGTTAGATCAATATTTCAATGCTTTCAAATGTGAAGGTGCTTTTGGTGGAATGGATGATGCTGGAATTTGAGCAGATGACAAATTTCCCGTAAACATTCATCATAAAGTCAAGTATTTCTCGATGAATCTCCCTCTGTCCCCAGAGAGCAAAAGACTAATTCTGTCACAAACGTTACTGAAGCGTGACAATCAAATTCACAGAAGCAACCTGAAATGAGAATCTTGTAAAACAAACAAACAGTGGCCTGAATCCTTCAGTCAGGAGATTAAGTTTTGAAGGAAAGTGTAAACTGTGATCCAGTGAACTCCAAGATCAAAGATGATTGTTGGTCTGGTTGACTTAGAGTTACTTCAGTTGACCAGGTCTAAGTTAAGTAACAGTATGCAGGAAAACTGAGGGTAGCTGACTATTCCAAAATACACTGATCGGGGGATTTCCAAATTCCACATTGGCAGTGCCGAATTCATCAGGCTTTTGGTTTGGATAGTGGTTAATGCCAGTCCAGATGTTAACTTTACCTCCAGTTGGTTGATGGGTTAAAATCTGGATTCACTATCTGATGAAAAACTCTTCAAACACTCATGTAACTTTGCATAAGTTTACTGAAGAAATGCCACATGAAAACAAAGCTATAAGTTGACGCATTAAATATTAAAACGCAACACTGCTTTTGCCAGATATATTGTAGAACAACAGATTAATTAGCTGATGTTTAAATCAGTTGGTTGTAAACAGCTCCTCGTTACATTATTCTAGCTTTCGCCTTCATATATTTGATCCTATTCATCCGTCCTACTGGTAGGTTTTCAATCTTATCAAATCGAAGCTATCTCAACCTAACTGTCTAAAGACAAAGCTAAAAATCAGACCCTCTCCCAGGAGCGGGGCCATAGGTAAAAATCATACAAAACATGGGAAAGTAAACATTCACTAAAGGATACACAAGTAAAGTAACAACCTGGGCTATAAAAATACATGACTGCTCAATTACCTGTCTGACTCTCCCCTCTAATTCACAGTGGACCTGGATGATGAGGACTTGGATGACATCATGAACAACAATGGGCAGTGCCCTGTATCCCTGTCACCTATCTCCTAAGCTTCACCAAGAAGTGCCAAAAACAGAAATGTCCTGGGAGGCCGATTCCCCTCCCGTCAGCGCTCTTGGCATTGGTCCGACCACGTGTCCAGTAGAAGCTTCTGATGGTTCTTTAAGGCTCTGAAACGGCGCATTTAGCGCCAGTTGAGTCCAAGGCCATGACTGTACATAGTATCTATTTAACTTACATTTGCTGAGACTGTGAATGAATCGTACTGCATTGCTCTCTACTCTATACCTTGGTAGGTAGTAGGCTTTCAGGACTTGAGAGAGATTTTGGACAAAGTGTATTTTTCAAGGCTTCTTAACAAGGGCTACTATGCTAAAATTGCACTGAGCAGACGGGTAGATGACAAGCAGCTGCTCACCTGCCTTTTAGTGGTGAGGGTAACTTATTCTCTACAGGCTGGTTACGTGAAGGAGCACAAGTCTGTCAATGAGTATCACACAAGTGAAACGTTATCTTTTGGTTGTGCAATGACTATTGTTCTCTTTCACACTGTTTTAAGTGGTATATTGTTATCCACTCGACGAAGGCTAGCTATTTACAGGAAAAAATCGACTACTGCTAATTATTTATTGTTAAAAAATATATTTTTTTGTGGTATTATGGCTGCAACATGTTTTTTTTTTTTTATTGTTTCTGAACGCACATTGCTTCAGACGTTTCTTATGTTTCTAAACGGTGCACTTTGTGGGAATGCCTGTTATGTGCAGTGACATGTTGCAGAGTTCTATGCATGAAGTCTGTGTTAGCATCAAAACATGTAACTGGTATCCTGTTATTGAAGGGCTATGTCGTAGTTTTTCAAGCCACGCCACGGTTGTGCTCTTTAGACTGAGCGGAGTCGACGTCTCCCTGAGCTCATTGTTGGCCTGAGCTGCAGACTCAGCAGGAAAATGTCAAAAACCACTGCAGATTTATGGAACTTTTGTTTGTTTTGAAAGGGATGATGTCCCAGTTGGCCACACAAACTGTGAGAAAAGATGTGTAAAGTTCACACTATTTAATTAAAATGCCAAATGACACTGGATGCTGTCTTGGATTTTAAAATTAAAATTGATTCTGATTGGCACACTGTTTTGTCAAAGTGAAATCTCATTTGTGTTAATATGTACTCGTCAAGCTTGAAACCTCTTAGGTGTAACCATTAAGACGGACATGCACTGTTTAAAGATATGTTTGGCTTTAAAGACTATAATTACAGAATGAGATCATGGAAAGAAGCAGCTTCTGATTAGCTGTCACTGCTCAGACAATCTTACACCTATGTTTTGGGATTTTGTGAAAATTGCCGCGGATCTTCAGGAGAAACAGAAGAGCTCCTGATTATGTCATGCTGTTTTTGTTGGCTGTGAAATTGTTATCAGTTACTTATCTGTTTTGGGACACGAAGCACTTCGTTTCACAGCTTGTCTCTGACTCAGAGAATACTGTTTGGGTTGTAGTTGCCTTTTGCATGATCAACTTTTCAAAATGCATCTCTGGAATAAAGAATGGATCTTTGTGGAATGTTTGTGTTTCATTTCAATAGAGCCTAAGCACCCAAATTCACTCACTCTCAAATGCTTTGTGTTGGTCACACATCATTGAATATGGTAGATTGATCACATTAAAAAGGTTATACGCAGGATTCACTCGAGAGTTATCTATAATCTTACAATAAATCTATATTCTAACAAAAAGTGCTTAGTCATGATGTAAAAGGTCATTTAAAAGGAAGGTCTGAGGACTGAAAAACACAAGTTAGAAGCAAGTAAAGGATCCTCACAGTAAAAATGTTTTCTACATTTAGTCCTTTTCTCTTGTTGAAAGATAAAACTAATCAAGTATTTTTGTGTCCTGAAGACACAGTTAAATACTTGTGTCAGTTATAAAGTAAGCAGTTCAAAGTTTGAACAATATCAGAAACATCTTGAAACAGCACTTTGTCTGATGATGTTGTTGCAAAACTTGATCTTATTCATGCTCACAGGGGTGGCAGGTGGAGGCTACAGAAGTTACCATCGGGAATCCTCTGCTCTAAAATCAACAAGAAGCAAAGTATGTATTTGTAAAGATAACATACTTTAGATCACAGGGCTTGGTATTTAGTTTATGAGATGTTTACAAAAAGATAAATGATGCTCACCAATCAGGCCTGACCATTTATTCTATGAATCTTTGTCTCATTAGCAGAAACGTCTCACATTGATTTATTTACATGTGTCAGATTTCATGAGGGATTCGGATCCCTCATTCAATCACTTGTCGTACTTACACCAGCCTGTGAAAAGAAGGAAAGTCCAATATTCAAGTATTCGTAGAGAAATACCCCACCAAAATTAGTATTTTTTGCTGAAGAATTAACTACAGACAGTTTTTTTTACAACACATAGCAATGTTTGACCTTTCTGAGGTACAATAATGTACTTCAGCCCTCATATTTCCCACATCTTTAAATTAACATAATTTAAATGACATAAATATGTTAAATGATGATATAACTTTATCAGTGATTATTTTGTACCTTAATGATGAAAGGTTCCTATAACTCACCTAAATAATATTTTCTTCCCTTTGGGAAAGTTAAATAATGAAGTCTGAATTTCTCTGTGCATCCTCTGCCCCTCACTAAGATACATCTCTTTAATGTTCTGCATGAGCAGTGACTGAAACCATCACACAGTTTTTGGTGTTGCATTAGCTTTATTTCCTAGGAACTGATTGACTTGTTAAAAACAAAGATTTTTTCTTCATACAGTTTCTGTGACACCCTTTTCTGCTAAATGAGGGAAATTTATAAAGAACACTCGGTATATAAAAGAGCCTAATAAAAGGATAAGTTCCTCATATCTGAAAACTACAGAAGTGACAAGGGAATTACCGATCATGAAATCCTACACAGGAGCAAAGAGCTAGTATTCCCAAAATAAATAGGCTGCTTAATCACATAGTGGCCGGCATTCACAACGGGCATGTATAATGACATGATGACCTCATGATAATTTTTTAACCCTTACAGAATGATATGAAGGCCTGCAGGTCCTGTTCTAAATGTTGTAGTAAAAGTGTTTAATGATGCTCTCCCCCAAAGTGGTGGGAACTGTGCAAGAAGACACACCCTGCTCATCTATTTTAGTACCAACATTTCATCTAAAACACTATAATGCCATACTGTGTCTGTGTTATACTGTGGAGAGTTGAAGCCTGCTCACCAAAGTGGAATTGATCACTTTCAATTACACAGTAAATGCTAATAAATGCTGGTTGTAACACATGGGTGCAATTGTTGGCTCAATTCCACCATTTATGCTACTATTCAAGAGGTCACACCCTGAGGGCGTCTCCATCAGGGCAGGGGATCCAATTATAATGTATTTGTGAAGACTACTTGTAAACAACTGTGGAATGTGTGGAAGGGGTGAGAGACATCCTTCATTAAAAAATTGAGAGTTCTGCTGGATAATCAAGGGGTCATCAAAGGCCTGCCTGGACAAAAAGTAAAGAGTCTCACTCCAGTACTCCTAGTCTCTGTCTATGTTTTACTCATTCCTTTCTGATGCTCAAACAAGTGGGAGCTTCCTCTTCAGCTTCTTTTAAAGTCCTGTGCAGTCCGGGGAGATCTCAGACATATTCCTTATTGCTGCTTGGAGGACCAGAGCGGGAACCGGCCATGGATGGGTATTTAGATACCTGCTTCTTCCTTGGACATGAGGATGCCAACATAGCCCCACCCAAAACATCTAGGAGGGAGCCACCCCATGCAATGAAGATGGCGGCACCAAACTCAAACCTGGATAGAGAGGACAATATTTTGGTATAATTCATGAAGAGATCAATTCTATTGAGGCTAGTTTTTTACATAAAAAGATATAATATTTTTATTTGCCTGTCTGCTGTGAAATGCAGCCATACAATATAACTGAAATCAGCAACCTGATTTAAGACAAATATAAAAAAGAAAAAGAAGGGCATCCACTCGACTGTTGCTTGGTGGGCAAATTAAAGGTCAGATGAGTGCTCTCATTATCCTGGCTTTATACATTAAAAACAAGTATGACACTGATTCTTTTATGCAGAGCTCTTTTTCTCTAACTTTAGAAAAAAGAGAAAAACAGGAATGCTTGAACAGTAATTCAGTGAATTAAAGATAATGGTGACTTACTTGGTGTTGACGGGAGTATAGGGATTATAGAAAGCCCTAATAACATTGTGAGCAAACCAGGAACATGCCACAATAGCACACAATCCTGCGAAGAGAGAAGAGATGGTGACTATCACTCAGTCACATCAATATTCAACAGCTCAATAAAAAAGGATAAGAATCTTGTTTTTTCAAATGCTGATCATCTAATGTAAAAAGTTTGCAAATAAACTGGTGACGTATGAAGATGTGAATCTTTGCTGGTCTCATGATTCTGTTCAATTTTGAATTGTGTTTTAGTGATATGTTGAATGTTGGGATGCATTGGGAAATGTGTCCATATATTGTGCATTTGTGAAGGACAGCATGATTTCTTACATATTTTCATAAATACCAGCTTCCTATGTGGATAATAATTGCAGAGGTAAATGTAACAACCTTTATTTAATGATATTCCACCCTCTTCACAGTTACCATATTTGAACTCAGCCAAGCTGTTAAGAAAAGTACCCCAAAACTAATAAACCTCTCTATTTTATGAAATGTTAGAGGATATCATTCCTACCTCCTACTAGCAGGATGATGCCTCCTGTCATGGCGATGCGGGACTTGCGTAATTTGTCATTTCCCCCACAGGTGGTGCACTTCATTCCCATACAGGCCACACCCAGACCTGCGATAGATACAATGATGCCAACTATCATCAAGGCGCGAGTGGCCTGAAGCGAACCTGGAACAGTCAGAGACAAGGGGAAAGAAAAGATTAAGTAGTTTTGAAGAACAGGAAGACTGTTGAAGTTCTTTTCTAGGAGGCAGTAAACACAAATGATTGTTTGCAGGAACGTTGTGGTGAAGCCCAAGATATCTCCAAAATGGCACACAATCACAAAACTATCCTTTAAAAGGCAAAGCTGTGGGATTGACGGGATATGATGCAGAAAGAATTATAAGACAGCCCCAACTTATCACAGAGGCTGTCTGTGTGTGTCCATGCGTTGGGAATTACATCCACAATAGCATGCTAGGACACTTTAATGTGACTTTTCCTGGAAGAGAAACCAAGGGATACACATGAGCACACAAACAGAGGAAAGGAACACATGTCATGCCCTTTTATTTTCACTTAATCCTGCTAGCCATTGGAAGGCTGCTGAAACACTCCTGTCAGGACCCTCATCGGTCAGCAGCACCCCTTGTGCTATAAACCTATCAGAGGGTGAGGCCCCTCATTGTCTCTTCCTCCCCCTGTCCACCTCGAACCAGTCTGTGCCAGTCTAGGCCATCCCTGCCCTGCCCAAACAAATAAAAACCCTCCCGGCAGTGAGTGAGGGATGCGGGGGTACATGGAGAGAGAAAGATGGCGTTAGGATGCAGAGAACATGTATCAGAATATAAAATAGATAGGGACGGAAAACAATGGGGTGGATTATGTAGTGTATTCAGGGCAGGATGTACAGTCCCCTGACTCAGATTCTCACTAGTTCTGCTGTGATCATGTGTTGCATTTAGTTTAATCACAGAAACCAATTAAATATGTATTTTGATCTAAAATGTATGTACAGTGCACTTGGACACCTCACTTTTTTCTAATTGTCAAAGAAAAAAGACATTTTTGACTATAGTCATGTGAAGCTGCACAGGATCATCAGGGTATTTGACCACAGCTTGATAGAAACACAAGGAGGGCCTTGTTCTTCTTATAAGCTCCTTAAGACCACTGGTCAAGGAACCTTGGCGTCCTTTTAACAAAACAAAAAAGGGAACATTTTAACACAGTATGCCTACTATCTGATAACTATCTTAACCCAGCTAAGTTGTTTTGCAATCATGACAAGAATATGTATCCATGTTTAAGACATGCACAACCCAGTTTTTAAGCCACCAACGCATCCAGTCAAAGCTGCAGCCACAAAAAAACAGCAGGAGGGGAAACATGAGAGATTTTACTACAGAGAAGATGTTAAAGATAATTTTGAAAAGCCATAAAATCCTCTTATGGAATGACTAAGAGCAGATAAGAATGGCATTGTCATAATTCCTAAATCATGGGAAGCTTGCTTGAAACCAGCACATAACAACCATGTTTTTTTACTTTTTAGCTATGTTAAGACACCAGTGGGGCCAGGGTTAAACTGTGGTTAAACTCATGGTCCACAACATTGTCCACAAAATTGAAGGATGGATTTAATCAGATGAAGGTGATTTAATTTCATCTCCTGCAGAGGTGTGCACAAAGCATGCCTGTTGGAACTTTAGAGCATGCCACAGCTCTTGTCGCGGCTTTGTGAATGGAAGTTAACATTGTCTGGGTTAAACAGCTAAAAGGATTCAGGTATTGTGTTAAAACAGAGTTCATAGCTAGTGTACTCTGCATGGAAAACATATCAAATTATCAATTCATCTGGACGTAATGTACTTTAGTCACGTCCTAATATCGATGGAACAGAACGTTTTCAGGATAATTCGACAGTAAGAAAGCATTGCTGCAGAATTCGATAAATGGTGAAGTATATGTAGTCATTATGCCTGTAGTCCAATAGTAGGCATTGTGCAGTTGATATAAGGTGCAATTCAGCACCATGTGTCAAATGTAACATAGCCTGACTGTCTGTCACCACCCATCCAAAGGCTTTATGGAATAATGCTTGAATAATGTGTCATCTGCTGTACGTGAGTGTTTCACAGCGTTGCTGTTGGCAGTGAGGAGGGTGGAAGGGTTTCAACAGAATGTGATCCTGTATGGGATCACCCACCTGTATGGGATCACCCACCTGGACACACACCTGGTCACAGCCTCTAAAAACAATCTGTCACTACAGTGGGAGACAAGGTCTCCCACTGTAGTGACAGATTGTTTTTAGAGGCTGTGACCAGGTGTGTGTCCAGGTGGGTGCGTGTGATTACCACGAAACCACTGCAAGATAAGCGATCATTTAATTGACTGAAAACGGCCGAATACCTTTCTTATACATTTCACATAAAAATATGGCATTCTCTCTTTTTTCTGACTGATTTTAAATCACTAACATTCCTGGATTCGCATGTGGTCTCCCGGAACACTTACTGTCCAGCTGCAGAATAGAGTCGTAGATTTTACATTGGAGCTGTCCGGTACTTTGGAAAGCGCACGACATCCACAGTCCCTGGTACATGGCCACCGCTGTGATGATGTTGTCCCCGATGTAAGCTGACATCTTCCACTGCGGCAGGATCGTTCCGATTATCAGTCCGACAATGCCGATTAAAGAAAGGAAAAACCCAAGCAACTGGATACCGGAGTTGGCCATGCTGCCAAAACCTTTTTTTCTGCAGATATAGAGAGTGGATCCTGCGCCCGTTCAACCCTTCTTCAACTTCTGTAACTGCATAAACTCTTCCAACCTCACATATAGTCTCCGTACAACTGGTATTGGGTACCCTGTGGTCTATACTTGAGGACGGGCATCCAAGAACTGGCTGATAGTGTGAAGTGGGTGTGTAATTATCATGCCTGCTGATGCATGGGGTCGCAACTCCCTGTGCTCTGTCGGGAAATGACTCCCTCAGCTTTCAGAAAAGCAACAGGTAGTCTTTCTCACCAAGACTTTCTGGGATATCCTGCACAAATATATTAAAAGTGTTTTGAGAACAAATAATACAACAACAGTTTTTGGGAACAATGTTATGGGGGAAATAAGATGTAGGCAGTTCAGAAAAATGCACTTATGCAAATCTTTTAAAATAAATATTATCTGAAGAGGGTTCCTTTTCGTCTTGAAGTCACACAATACATTTTGTAAAAGAAATAAACAATATACAGCAATAGACTAACATGTGCTGGCTGTGCTCATACTACTGCACAGTTTTTCAATATGATCGTACTTATGTGCTACTTGTTTCTTTTTGGTATTTGAAATCAAGTAAATATATATGTGCCCCAGACTCTGCTTGTGGGTTTTGAGAAGAACTGTCCAGGAGACGGTGAAGCAGAGGAGCAAAGGGTGAAAGTGTGAAAGTTTGCATCACTTGTTCATTCATGAATTCCCGTGGGACTCTGTCGTGGGAAATAAATAATTTCTTTAAATTCAGAGCCACATTGATCACTCTGTAAATCTATTTAGTTATTAACCGTTATTAACCACTGAAAAAAAATATAAATGACCAAAAAGTTCATCACAAGGCCTGTTGTTGTCACATCCTTCAGTGAATGGGTGAGAAACATGAGACAATAACAAGTGTGGTCCCTCTCAGAGTCACACTGTGGCTAAGAGTTGTTCGGCAGCAAAATGAGAGGAGCTAATGACCCATGAGCTGAGAAGAAGTCGTCCTAACTGCCAGGTTAATGGGAATGTGCTCACCTACTCACTGGATTACTCAACATGTAATGAGGCTTTGCCAAATTGCTCACACAGTTCTCTCACCTTTTTCCCTTCCTCCACTGCCCTCCTCTGCCTTGCACTGATCCCTCAGTTTCACACATTCTTGCCCTTTCTGTCCACTTTTAGCCACCCCTCCTCTCACTATAACTCTTTTCCTTTCAACTGTACCCAAGTTGGGTAACAGGCCTTGTCTTTTGCTGCTGAGGCCAACAAATGCCCCATTGTTGCTGGGCAGGAATGACCCAACAAGGAATCTGATTGTCTTTGAAATAGAGGTTTATGAGGAGTAGGAGGACAAGAAAGGTGGTTTTGGGTTTGAAGTTGTTCAGATCAAAATGGGCTAGAAAGTGGAATCGTGAATGAGTGATCATGAAGAATAACATGTTACAGTAGGGAAAAGAGAACACAAATTTAAAAGTGGGTAAGAAAGATGAGCATGTGGAAAATCAGGCACCAGTCTTTGGTCCTCCAGTGCTGTTGCTATTGGAAACCTGATTTATAGGATGTTCTCTTGGCTGCTTTTCCACACAAGTCCTGGACTGCAGAGAATACAAAAAGAACACCCCCCCCCGCCCCCCTCTGCTCCCAGTCCTCTTTATCGTTTCATACATCTACAAAAGCGTAAACACACATTTGTCTTGCTGGTTTAACTGGTGTCTAATGGCAAAAAGGAGATGAGAGAGAAAACAGCTAAATCAGCCCAAAGAGGGGCACCCACAGCATTCTTTGGGGGAATCTCCCTCCTGTTTCTGAGGCCTCCTGTGGGTATAAAGTGAGTGTGTGCAGTGCAAATTCAATGATTGAAGTCGGTTAAGTGCCCTTGGAAGTCACTGAGGCGATGACAATAAAACTCACTGGGCCCACAACTTTTTTCTGAAAAGCTCTGAGAGCGCAATCAAGGGGGATGGCGCCTGCCCTCTCAATGTCCCCTGTCTTCTCCTCAAATCCAATGTATAGTGTTCTTGCTTGGTCTTGTGGACTCACTCTTTTCATTTTCCTCTCAACAACAATTTCTGCCCTTTGAAAAAGCTACATGCTGTTCCGAAACATGTTTAGATGGTTGGAGCTCAATGAGCACAGCTTCACATTCGCTGCAGCATTCATGCTTCACATTGTTGAGCTCCAATGTAACAGTGAAATGCCAGATAAACTTATAAAGAGGGTAACAATTCAACAGAGTGGCTTTTTCCCTATCGCTTTGCATCCACTGTTGTAGCCACTAAAGTTTTTACCTTAAAGTTTATTCAGGCTATACTTTGCATTTCAGTTTGTTTACTTCCTCACGTTGTTAAAATCAAACACATACACTCCATTAGAATTTGGGAGAGTACAATCATGGTAAAGGAATGTCAACTCCAATCACAAATGCTTAAAAAAAGAGGAAGAATAAACTTTTAGTTACACATGTTGACAAAAAGATCATGCCTTCTTTAAAAACTCTTCTTTGAACGGTTAACTTTGTAACTTGACATTAAGTCACTGCCATCTACTGAACAATAATCTACACTACAGCCACTGAGTGGGGGGGGAACTGGATCACAGCGGGCAACAGAGAGTCAAACACATACTCAACACAGATGGTGGTATTAAATCAGATTAATTCATTATAAAAAATATACATATAATTCCAAACCACTGACTGTTTAATAAATCAGATGTGGGTTCTTTCATGATGCAAGCTGGAAGTCAGGTGTGGGCCCTTCATATTTAGGTAGAGCTGACCTTACAAAATCACAGCCACGTGGAATACTTGATCATGGGAATCATCTAGGGGCCGTGAAAAGCCCCAGGAATAAATAGAAGTGGTGAGTGCTGAACATGTTGAGCTCTGTCTGCGGGAGAGTGGGGGTGTATTGTATTGTATTGTCCTCTATGGGAAGGGGTTGTCAGGTGTGTAGTTGAAGCTGGCATCCAAGAACATGGCCAGGGTTCCCAGGGTGGTGATGATGACAAACAACCACAAGAAGAGACGGTCCACCACCAGGGCGATGAACTGCCAGTCCCCCGTCATCTGGAAGGAACACACACCACCTTAGCTCCAGTAAGCCCTGAGTCAGCAGTGCAGGAAACTCAGTGACACGTGGACATCAGTGGGGCGTGTTTGGGACACCATGTGCTGAGGAGCCAGAGCCTGGATAACAAGCTTCCAGATACTCACAGTGTCGTCCGTGTCCTGCTTCTTCAGCTGCTCGGCCATGTATGTAACGGCAGCGATGGCTGACTTCAGGTTGGGGGGGAGGATCAGACAGTAGCTGTCAGTGTTCGGGAGCCGCTGGAGCTGCACGGTGCTTTCACACCTAAACCCAGCCACCGAGACAGAGAGTGAAAACCTCAACACAGAAGGGGAAAGTACATTGGTGTGTACTGAAATAGGTGAAACTCTGAAATAACACCAAGAAAGTTTTTGTTTATGGCCGTGTGATCAAAACAGTTTAAGATAACTTCTTTTAGTTGAAGAAGACATTTCAACAGATGGTGAAGGACGGATTACTGTCCGTCCTGTAAGTGCAGGACCTCTTTTTATTCACCTGATGTAGCACAAATAAAACATATTAGAACAAAAGAGTCAAGGTATCAAATAACAGTCAAATGTAGAATGAAAAGAATACAAATATAGTCAATTTTCTATGGACTATATGATGCAGCTTGTTGCCAATGGTAAAAGGAGTAATTACACAACCACAGTAGGAAAAAACAGAGTGTGCTAAACACAGAGATAAAAGTTTAAAACCCCCCAAAATGTACAACTCCAATATCAAAGTGAAGAATTTCCCTCTGCTCAAATCTGTCATGATGGCACACAGACACACACACACAGACACACACTGTCCTCTGAGGTAAGTTAGAAAAATGTGGCCCCACCCTTCACAGACTCGAGCTGTCATGAGTCACTAGCACAGCGATACTCTCCTCTGCTGAAACATACCATCAGTGACATTATCTGTCCATGCTGGGACGAGCAGCCCAGACCAAGATTTTATCACAGAATACCCAGCGTGGTGCTGTGTGTGCCCTCTATGCACTGATAAACGTCACGTAGTGAGCACTGACTGACAGCCACACACTCCTGACACAGGGTGACATTGACAAAACACGGGGTCAACATTTGTGTGATGCAGTGACCTTTGATCTCTTCATTCTTCTCCTCACACAGCTGCTCCACATAGCAAAACGTATGGCTACCGCTGTCTTACTGACAGCGTTCTTATCGTGGTCAGTCGAAACTTTACTGCTCCACAAGATCTCTGAATCTTAAACATGCGTTAGAGGTATTTACATACATAGCCAATTATCTTGTTTATCGCTGATCAACTTGTAGTAGCAAACATGTTTTCCACTGTTCAAACCAACTTCGTTAGCCTATCAGACGATCACATACAATACATAGACGTCAATTATATTTAGATTTTTCTAATAAATCTTTCATTCATTAACCGTAGATAAAAATAAAATGTCATTCTTGCATGAAAAACAAAAATCTGAAAATTAAAATATATTTACAACATATGATCTCTTTACAATTGAACAGCCTAGTATTAGTATATCTGTCTTTGCAGCTTAACAAATGCCAAGACCATGCGTCTACCATTAATCTAAATGCCATTAAGGAACTTTCAATATACTCAAAAACAGAGAGAGAGACGGGTTGTTTCTGATCAAGATACTCTGCCTAAAAATATTCTATTTTGTTTTGCTTTCATTCTTCATCATCTGGTTACTATATTACAAAAGATTTTATGGTCGCACATCTTATTTATATAAAAGTGCACCTGTCACACTGCTATGACCTCGGTGTGCAAAGTGTGTGTGGTGTTAACAATGTGCAGAAAATATGGCACCAGAGAAGGAGGCCCCAGAACAGCCGGACAGCTTGTCATTGTCACAGAAAGACACACATAGACGGCAAGACCACATAAATGAACCAGCTAATGATGGAGGGACAGACAGTGTGTGTGTGTGAGTGGACAGATGAGTTCAGAACAACAGCATGTGGCGATGTTCACGTAGCATACCATCCACATTCCAGGGCTTGAATTCATTACCACAGACACTTGAAGCTCTGACCATTGTGACATGTACAAAAGAGCACAGTCGTGTGGATACCAATCTGACTTCCATCCGCTAACACTGTGACCACATGCCAACCTTTAAGCTAAAACCAATCTTGACCTAAAATAATGGTATGTATGTCCTTATGATATCATCAAAAACCACCATAATCATATTCTTTAAAGACATCAATATGTTCTATTCTATTGAATGTAGTTTTCTGTCAGTACTTTTTTTAGGGCTGCTATAAAGAAACAAAATGAAAACAGGGCTTCTGGGGAAATTCATTATGCAAAGGTTGACAAAAGCAGATCAAGGACTGGATTCTCTGTTTCAACTTCAAAGCAGGAGCTGTCAGAAAAATTAAGGGGAACAAAAGAGCCACACCAAATTTTTATGATGAAAACTGTTAAAGCACACAAGCTTTTTGCATCTTTAACATGGTTTCTGAAGTCCTTTTTAAAATGAACTCTGAATTGAAATATAAAACAAGAAAAGCCTCCTGTCCCCCTCCCCTTTACTATTGTTTTACCCTCTAAAACCTAACCTAAACAAAGACTTAGTGCCTGGCAACTCTGAATGGGTTTTTAGGGCTTAGCTCAGGCTAAATCTGATGCCTTTGGACTGGGTGAAGATATGCCAACAGCCAAATCAGTTTTGTTTTTGATGTTTTGGGCAAGGCAGAGGCCTTCAAGTATATTTAATGAAACTCTAGCTTAGGTCAAATAAAAAAGAAGAAAAAGAAACAATCATTGTCCCTCTCAAGCAAAGCTATGCTACCAATCAGACCGCCTCACCATCTCCTGCCTGTCCAATGTCACAGTTCATGTATTACTTCAACTGGAGCCAGTGCGTCAACAAACTGATATAGCTCAGCACCACTATGGCCTTAACCACAGAAATGTCAGCTTGATTGTAGACTGGAAGGTTGACGTTCTCTGCATAAAGATCAGCACTTCATGACAGCTGCCTATGCATGTCTATAATGCAGGCCATGTCCTTGGGGGATTTATTGTTCCCTTAGAACACTGGATAATTCATCTTCAAATTTTTACATCTTTAGAGTACCATTCATTTGATAGTTTTTAATAAGGAGTATATTGGAAGTACAAATCCCTTACAGACTTCACAGATCTTCTGGGCTGCTGTCATGATGGCTGTAATTCTGCCATCTCGAGGACACCCTGTACTTTACTGTAATAGCAGATCTGGCATCGGATCCAGCATTCACACTTTGGCAAGCACTGCAAAGAAGATTCATGCCTCGAATGGCTTATATTAACATTAATAAAAATAGCTTTCTCTTAGGTGTGTGGTCAGGAGCTATACAGCTTGGAGAGAGGCTGAATCAGGGTCTCATACAGCAGGGTTCTTATGTGTATGCAGGACAATGATCCTATCAGTGATTGAAATAAACAAAAGCTTAATGATGAGTGGGGAATAGTTGTATTTTTTCAACAAGCAAGATAATATGACTGTGTCTCTAAAAGAACCCACATGACTTTGTCATGTTTTGTGGGTTCCTTGCTACCTATGAACATACCTGCCTCGCCACGGTAAAACAAGATCAGGGTTGATCTTTCGAATGAAGTACTCTCCTGCCGGCTGTCGCCCACTGAAACCCTGAATCGGGCAACTGTCTTCAGAAGACTCCTCCTCCAACAGAGGCTCCTCTTGCTTTGGTCTCGTCATGCCAATGTATTTTGGGAGGATGTCAATGAACACCTGAAAGTAAAAATGAGTTATTTAGTCCAGCTGGGTATCACTGAAGCACTGGCATGGCTTCGGTGGATTTTCCATACCTTTCGAACCCAGTTTGGCATGATGTGCGTGCTGGATGTTCGGTGATGCAAGTTGAGAACGACCACGCCCAGGATAACAGAGAACGTAACCAGGATCATGGTGAACATGACATAATTGACGATCATTGGGATGCCAAGTGACGTCTCTGGAACTTTGTCAGCCAGCAGCAGCATGAAGACAGTGAGAGCGATGAGGACAGAAATGGAAAGAGTCATCTTCTCTCCTACACCCAGAATGATGAAGACAAGAAGACACAAAACATTACTATGTGAGCTTGGATGTGTTTGCAATACTTTGACAGACACAAACGCGCACTGCAGAAATAGCATACGTTCTAGTAATCAATATTATCCCAAAGATTCAACTTTTTCCTCATGTTCAGGATGTTTACCACCAATCATGCAAATCTCTCTTGAACCTATTTCTTCTGGATGTCGGTGAATCCCCCTTCTGAAAAGTGTTGCCACACAAGGCCAAAGACTGACAGCAGATTCCTTCTGATCTGTCACTCCCCCTTCATCTACAGTACATCAATAAACTGCTTGCCCTGACTCATGAAGTTGCTTGTATCAGACACATGCTTCATCTTGTGACTTCAGATGGTGCAGCACTTCTTATTTTGAGCCTTGGCACTTATGTCAAAACATGTCAAATGTGCTGACCTGCTCCGGGAGGCAGGTAGAAGACAAATATAGCTAACACACTGGTGAGGATGCAGGGCACGATGATGTTGATGATATAGAAAAGAGGCTTCCTCTCTATGATGAGATAGAATGTGATGTCCTCATATAGGTCATCCTTTACATTCTTTCTTGAAGGCTTGTGACAGATGGCCCACTCTCCATTTTCTGGGGGGAAATATATGTAAAACGGGAAGGCAGACAGAGGTAGAAAGTTTAATATGAGGAGCAAAGAGTGAAGAATAACATCACACATGCATAAGAACAGGTTTCCAGGTATTTTCATCACTTCAAGCCAAAGCAACTACCAGTGAAAGCGTTCTCATCAATGACAATCTCCTGGATCTCTTTGCCGTCATCATCCAGAAAGTACTGCAGATCGACCTCAGAGGCATCATAAGTGTATGAGCGAAAAACCATGCTGCAGTTCTGCCAGTCAAATGGGAAATATGCCACCTATGGAGTGTTGAATGGATGTTAAGCACAACACATTTGTACAAAATTATCAAATAAACAAACAAAAGTTTTCTCTTCAGATTACCAGTGCCTAAAGACAGTACCTCTATGGAGCAGGAGCTGCGGTAGATGGCCGGTGGAAGCCAGTTGATTGTCCCATCACTGTAAACCAGCACGTTGACGTACAAAGCCACGTCAAACTGCCCGTCATTACTGGGAGGAAAATACAAATTTTAAACCCTCTCAATGGTCAAGTTACAAGCCGGTCTTTTAAAAGGAAATTAAATATGTAACTGTGTCCTCATGCTCAAATTTTTTACTTTACAGGCATGGGAACCATAAAAAGAGCAGTTGTTTTCTGTTCATCTCTGAGCAGCCCTGTGATGGACTCATAGAGTGTGCAGGCATCAGTGACATAAATGTGTTCTTCTTTGTATTACTGCTGATAAATAATGCATATAAGCCGCAAGATGCTTGATTTTATCCACCAATAATGTCACCTCTGTAATGATGACAAGGGATGAAATGATTTAAACTTACCTTTCTTTCTCTCCATTTGGTCCCTGCTCTGCATCTGTGACATCTCCACTTAAACTATTTTTATTCAATCCATGACTTTGACTGGAATGTGGACCTATAGCTATGCACCATAACATGTGAATAAAATTGCCTTATACAAGCAACAAGGATTCCAGCAGAACAGAATATAAACAGAAAAACTGTGTTTGCATCAATAGACTTAACGCTTTTAACACTTCAGACTTTTCTGACATGCTTCTCGGATGCTAATGTTTTCTAATCAACGTTAAACTAAAATGGAAGTTAAGTCTGACTGGAATTACATTAATGCTCTAGGTATTTTAGATTTCAAATGGGATTCAAATGCTGTTCAAGATACCACATTTCCAGCTCTGAAACTTGAAACGAATGCTTATTTGTGGGTGAAGATGGGAAACTCACTTGTTAATGAGATAGATGTCAGGGCGCCACACCTTGTTGGGAGGAATTCTCAAAACATCAATGTTGTCATATTCTGCAGGTGTCCATGATAACCTGTAGTCCGTCCATGCCTGGAATGGATGACAAGGAACAGAGTAATAAAGAAAGAATAAGAGCCAAAGACAGGAAGTAGTACTATCAACTTGCATTTATAAAAAAGGCTCAGGGATATGAAAAAAAGAGTGTATTCATGCTCTTACCAGATTCATGAAAACGTTAGTTGTCATCTCGCCATTCTTTTCATTCTGTGGCATAAATCACAGACAAACAGAGAAAGAAGGACTTGGAACTATATCTTGTCCATGAATCAACAAGCCACTGTAACTGCCTCTGGTGTATAGCGAAACTAAATGGACAGAAAAAGGTTGGCACCTTTTGACTCATATGATAGACTGCAGCCAATTTTAGAAATTGATTTGTGGATGGTTGACTGCTTTGTATGAAATATCATGCCTTGCAGCTATACTGGCTTCAGCTCTTTTCCTCCTTCAAACAAAGACACACCACATCATAGTTAGCATGCTTGGCCAGCAAATTCTCTATATACTGTACTTTTTGAAACTAAGTAGATTTCACTGGCATGTCGGACACACTCCCAATGAACTCAGATAAAATAGATTTTCTTTTTTGGTACATTGCTGTTTCAATGGATTTTCCTTTAGCCTCTTATTTTTATGTGAAGAATTTTGGCTTTATTTTCCCATGTTCAATCTGGATGATTTGATGGTAGCAGTGATTAGGTTCAGTGTGCTGTGTGGAAAAAACACAATGTCTTTGTAGATAAAAGACACCCATTAAACTGATTTCACTCTTTGCATTTTGCGTGCGTGTGTATGTGACATACCAAACTAACAAGCTGGGAGAGGGTCATCCCCACCCGAACCATCACCTTGTCTTCCCAGTAACGAGCTGGTCTGACTTTCATGTTGTAGTTCTGGAATAATTTCTGATGGAGCTTTCGCTCTGTCTCTGAGGCTCCTGGATTAGAGAGGACAGTTCCAAACACACAGGGGATGATAAAAGAAAAGGGGAGACTGTGATGTGGATGGGATGATGAAAGATAATAGGAAAAAGACTGAAGAAGGTTGAAGATGGGGCTTTCCCACTGATGACTGTCCTCAAATAAAAGACTTAAATGTGTTCTTTTTTTCATTTCTCCATGCTACTTGCAATGAGCAAGTAGCAAGAGCAAGACCACTCTTAGCTCTGAATATAGACATGGGAGTCATGTGAAACGGGCTGTGAATACCACTGGGTTTTATTGATTACATATTTTTCTCTCCAGGGAAAGGTAGAACAGTAATGGGGGGTTATTGTACTGATCTGCATGATTAAATCTTCTCCAGAAATGTGCTTCAGTGCATATTGATAAAGAACTGCCCTTTGTTTCTAATATGTAGCAAAAGGAGAGACAAAGAAGGGCAGACTGGATATGCAAAGGAAGCCACAAGCATGGCAGGTGCAGTACATTGGTGTCTGATGGGTAACAAAGGTGACTGAGCTAATGTAATTGATATGCAGCATGGGGATGGGATCAAAGGGATGTCTGAGATACCAGCTCCATCGGACCAAAAATAGATCCTGATTAACAAACAATGATGTGTTAACATGGTTCATTATGTGTTCCAGAGAAGCGAAAGGACAGCCCTTTTCTCTTTAGCAGGAAAATGGGAAATAAATTAGCTTTTCATTGGGGTTTCACTGTTCTAATTTGATTGTTTTATAATTTTTGCTTCACGTTGATCATCTTCTTAATCTATTCTTCAAACTAATCCATTCATTATAAACCCATTGTAAATTATCTGAACCACAATCAAACAAGAAAAAGAGACAGAGAAAGAAATAAATCAGCTACAGAGTAACTAAGAGTCAGTGAAGTGAATATAGTGATCGGATCACCTCTAGTTAGTAGGTCAGGAAATTATATAAGAAGTTGACACAGATAGGGAAAAAGGGACACTGCAGGATTAAATTCAATTTAATTCAAGAATACTTTATATATCCCAGTTGGGGGAAAAGTCAATAAGCAAATAGTTATTGGTTATTTTCAATGAGTTATTTTGGATCTAAAATGTTTTAAAACAAAATACAAGATCCCATAATGTAAAGTCTATTGTCGAGAGCACCTATTAGAAAAAAAAAGATTGATAAATGAAATTACCCCTATTTTTCTAAACCCTTTCCTTACCTGTTAAAGTGAAACAAAGACAGCCGCACATGATGAAAAGAGCATTCATCCTCACACTTGTGGGTGGTTTCATCTTCATTTGTCCCACAATGACAGTTATAACATTTTTTTGCACGTTTCCAGTACCGCCAAGGCCAGCCAACGGCCACTCTTTACAGATCCGTGGAGTCAGTCACTTCCTCTCTGCCCTGTTGCCTGAAAGTCAAAAACTTAGAAATGCATTTAAAGTCTCCAGTTTGGATTGCTGCTAGCTGTCACTCCAGCAGCACACACTGTGCAGCTAGCCCGCCCCTTCGTCTCTTTGTGGCAATGGCTCCATGGGTAAAACCACGGCCTGATTGGGTGTGTGTTCTGGGAGTCATGAGAAGATGGAATGTGTTTGTACTGGGAGGCCTGTGGTGCAGGCACCTGTTGGTGCTCACCAATCTGAGGTTAGCTCTGTGGGGACAGTGGGTGAATGGAAGAGGAAACAGAGGGGGTGGGATGGGGACAAGGAATAGCAATATGGTCTAGGGTTGGACAGTTGAAATATTTGGGGTTTGGAGAAAAAGTGGGTTGGATGGAACTGATTTTGCTCTCTGAGAATTCATAATGAACAGCAGTGATTAAGAACTAAAGATGATTATTCCTTGTTTTATGAATCATTTGACTTTTTTTTTAAATAAAGCATTTGACCATTTAAATCCTTTCATTTGAATTACTTACCTTCTTTGGGACACTTCTCCAGTGTCAAAGGTAATTTGTTATTTCAGAATGGTGACAAAATACAATCTTTTGGTTTATTTAAATTGAATCGTGTCAAAACCCCAATATTCCAAAGAAGTTTGGGTACAGGGCAAATGGTTCTTTCATTTCATAAATCAATTTAATTCATGCATGTCTGCAAAGAAATTTAAAAAAAGAAAGGAAACAATTTGAATAGGCACAACTAAGTAAATTGTAGAACTGGTAGTTTAGACATATAGGAAAATAACACTGAGACTGCTAATTACGTATAGGTTCTAGAGTAATGTATATATTAATGTAATGTATGATCTCATCCATAGTTTCTTTCAGAAAAGGACCCTGCATATTTCCGCAATACAATGCTGACCCGCATACCTGTCTATCATCACAGCTTGATCTGGTCTGACAGGAGTGTACTGTATACATTTCACCAAGAGAAAAATAACACATAATGGGACAAAGAGAACCTATGAGACACTACAATCTTTTTTATATTAAAATGAGACACCATTCCTCCCATAAATATTTAGCCATCTTCATGTGGAGATGAACAGTGGGAAACTTTGATCTGCTCCAGGTTTTTGTGTTGCTGCTCTCAAATTAAATATAAGATAATATTTGACCCTAAATGGTAAAATATCTTTAATAATTTCTATTTACATTATTAACAGCATCTAAACTTTTTTAGAGTCCAGCTGTGTATGTAACTGGAGATGGATACTGTTGCCATGGAAAACGAGGAGGGAAACTGAGATATGAAACCTACAAGCACAGCGATTGATGAAATGGCCATTTTCGAGTGAACAGATTGTGTAGCAATTCAAATCCTCAATGTTGCTTTCCATAAAGTTAATGTTGGCATTTCAGGGATCAGACCATTTCTTTTATCTGATACAAATAAAAAGAACACACTCCTCCTCCTCCAATCAGCTGCTATCTGGCCTCACTTTTGCCTATCTATCATCTGTAGCCTGTTGGGACACCCTGTCCTCTCTCTCCTGCAGGTCAGGGTTTCCAGTGTGAAAACACAAACAGACCATAAATTAGAGCCACATTGAGAGTTGAGAGAGGATATTTCCCCCCCTGCATGCCACCACTCCCGAGTATAAATACATCAGGCAGAATGGCCCGTGTGTGTTTTCATGCATCTGTTAAACAGCTCGTTCTCTGAATGCCGCATGGCCAATGGGTTCAGGTAGCAATATAATGATAGATCTGAGTGCTAGTCTAAAGGCTAGTGCAGCAATATTACTGCACA
The DNA here is from genome assembly GCA_907169785.1 of Menidia menidia. Taxonomy (NCBI): domain Eukaryota; kingdom Metazoa; phylum Chordata; class Actinopteri; order Atheriniformes; family Atherinopsidae; genus Menidia; species Menidia menidia. The sequence goes on along the minus strand of CAJRST010014446.1, from coordinate 6,416,509 downwards.
GGCAAGTATGATATAGAGGGACTATCTGTAGGGCCATCACATGCTGTTCAGAATGATCACACACTTTAAGCCTTCAAATGGTAATGGTGCTCAAAGTGCATGAGAAGCCCGTGGAGAGTGATGGTCTCCATCCATCCTTCCATATTTTATGCCATCCATCCATGCATTGTCCATCCCGCTTCTTCCTCGTAGGGTCACAGTGGGCTGGAGCTGTTGTCATTGGCTGAGAGGCGGTGGACACCCTGGATGGGTAACAGGCTAATCACAAGGCCACTAAGAGACAAATGACACACAACCATGCATGCTCACTCCTATGGAAGGTTTGGAGTCACTAATCACCTTGATGTCATTGTTTTTTTATGGTGGGCAGAGGCCGGAGTTATCGGAAAGCACAGACACGTACACACAGACCACACTTAGGGTGGTATATGAACCAGGAATGTGAGATGATGGTGCCAACCGCTATACCACTTTGCAGCCGGACCATGGATGTTTGGATTAGTCTTAATAAAGTGGGATAGTTCTGACAACAGATGCCTTTATCATCCTCCATTCAAATCTTTATTTATATGTCAAAAACAACAGAAATGTACAAGATTCAAAAGACCTGTACATGTGTCAGCAAATGAGGCAGGCAGCCAGAGGCTATTGGTGCTTTGCTCTGTTCTCAAGTATAACCTCTACATAAAGGCACGCCAGTGTCTAAAACATAACTGGGGATTACTATGGCACACTCCACATTCTAACACAGGGAAATGAATACAACATGCTCGTAGCATGTGGTTTGTCTTGGTGTTTATGTGTTAACGCCACTTATGAATATCCAAAGCCACATCTGCACTTGGGCCCCGGTGTTCAGCTGTAGCTAAAAACCGAAGACTACAACAAGCTACAACAGGTTTAAGCTGAAATTGAGTTACATTTAATGCAATAATCAATGCCAATACATTTAACAGCTTTTTCAGACGTTGTAAAAATTAGATGTTGTAAAATACCTTCCCTCAGTAGTGGAAAAAACTGAAGGGGTCACCTAGTTTGAAACAGCTGCATATGAAGGACAATCTTCCACCTTATGGAAGTTTCTTAACAGATTTAATTCCAAAAAGGTGACATATAAAATCACCCCAATAGGTTCCAATGGTTCAGAGTTATTTGAATGGGTCAGTGGGTGTGTGGTTTAGACTAGCCTCTGCAAAGATGGCCAGAGTTCCTACGGTAGTGAACACAACAAAGATCCACAGGAACATGCGGTCCACTACCATGGCCACATACTGCCAGTCCTCTTTTAACTAGCAGTAGGAAGGATCCAGGGAAAAAGAAGGTAGAGGGGTTGAAAATTGGACAGTGGGAGGGGGGAGGGGCAGGATTGGGAGAAGAAAAGGTCATAGATTAGATAAGCAAACTCTACAAGGAGAAAATCATAAAACAATAGAAAGGAGTGAAAAACAAAAAGATCTGAGAGAATTACAATAAGTATCCCCACTTACAGCTTCATAGTCTTTTTCAGCCTGAAGAGCCTCAGCGATGTATGTGATTGCATCCATGGCTGACTTGAGCTCGTCCGGCAGTGAAAGGTAAGTGCTGGGCCCATCAATGAACTTTTTCAGATCTGTCCACATGCCATCAGGCTGGAATCTATACAAACACACACACAAGTCCATAACGATTACAGAGAACCATCTAAAAGATCAGATGACTCGTCTTTTCCACTCAATTACCTAAAAAGCTTTAGGCTTACTTTGTGTGTGGCATACTTTGGCAGCAAGTTTTGGGTAATCACCCATTGTACTACAAAGTCTCCCCTAATAACATTTTCACATTTGGATGCTTGTGAGCAGAAAGAACATTCTTGTATTTCTAATTCCCAGATGCTTCTGTTTCCAGTCACATTAGCAGCATATACAAATGGTTGAATGCCACTGCACGCAGTTTGTCCTCATGGCATCATGGAGCCTCCACAATTTACAGCTGATGAAGTATACTTTGGACTTACTCCAATTCTCAACATCTGGTTTGCTTTGTGTCAGTTTGTCCCGGGTTCATTCAAGATTAATCTGTCCAAAAATGCTGATCTGGCTTGTTTAACTATGTGTGAACATCCTGAAAAGATGGTCCTTCATCTGGATGTTGTGATGAAAGTTCACAGATGTGTGTCTTTTTCTTCTAATTCCTGAACCTTTCCATGTTTCCAACTATAGATGAAGATGTGTTTGAGTGATATTTGAGGTATTTACTCTCAGCCAACGTGCAAAGACATGCGACTGTATATTTAGCATGTTTTGACAAACAGCTAAAACCACAAAAACCTTGGCAGTACCAAGATATCTCCATCCTAGCTGTAAATCTCAGTGGTAATTCAGGACAAAGTGTCAAACTGGAAAAGAGGACACAAGCTTGCAGAATGTAGCAACGTGCGAGCTGGTGCCCATCCATGCTTATTAAAAGCTGTAAACTAGTAAAGCCTTTATGAGCCTGGCTGCATGTCTTCTTTACACACTTCTGTCATTTCGAAAAAAAATAAAAAGGAAAAAAAAAGTCAGAGGGGCTCCCAGGGTTCCCTGCTGCCAGAGTGGGAGTTGCTGCTCTGCATCTGCCGTGTGGGCTGCTCTGGCTGACAAACACTCAGTGTGTGTGTGTATGTGTGTGTGAATGTTCCTGTGTTTACTTGTTTCCCTCAGTTACCACCGTCAGCTGCTGCAGGAAGCCAGGAGAACACTGCTGTGGGTTCCTTCGGAACACCGCAGAATTGTTCACACAAGTGTTCTAAAATCATATCTTGGACTTGTTTTCTTTAACCATGACGTTGCATCAGTTGAACCTGGGCAAATGATCTTTCCCAGTTGTTATTTATTTATTTATTCATTCATTCATTTATTTATTTATTTATTTATTTATTTATTTATTTATTTATTTATT
>CAJRST010014446.1:6397932-6413583 GCA_907169785.1 Menidia menidia | reverse complement strand
ATTTATTTATTTATTTATTTATTTATTTATTTATTTATTTATTTATTCATTCATTTATTTATTTAATAAAGTCTTAATTTCCCACCAACGATAAATAAGGATTTTATGGGACTACTGAAGGATATATTCAGGAATTCAACCTTCCTTCACAAAATGTGACATAAATAACTGCATTTAAAATTAAAACTGACTGACTTTAAGTGAAGAATAAAAAGGACAAAACACAACCACATTGGTTGGCATTTAAGGCAGCTTCATTGTCACACCTATCCAAAAAAAAATCAGGCTTTAGCATGAATACCATTTGGTTTGTGTCATGATTAACATCTCATGAACACACACAGCAATTGATAAAAGCTCGAGGCAACACTAACTATTTTGTTGTGCTTTTTGACACTGTTGCAAAGGATGTCCTTCAACCATGGCACATGGTCAAGCATTTTCTACTCTAAGAGACATACACTGAATTCTAATGCGTTCATAACTTAAAGTGGTGATACAACAAATACCTCTGCAGAGCGTGATTATTTGATAATGGAATTAGCTTTTAAATGTGACTATAGTTTAGCTATTTTAATCAATATGTCTTTATTTTGATATTTTAGTGTGGTTATGAATGATAATCATAATGATAACTGTGTTTTTAGATATGGAAACTTAATGCCACAGTCAAATTTCACAAACGTTTTTAACCACAATACATAAGCAACATTATCTGGAGATTAAATAGAGAGGAAAGATAACTGAAATTTGTATGCATTTTGGATTTAGGTCTTTAGATTATGGGGAGTTTTTTTCTCTTACTGGTTTTAAAAAAGCTCAAATCTAACGTCGCAGACAGTATTATTTAGCTTGGGAGGCGTGTCTCAGGATTCGATATGCACACTGGCGACATTGTGTGGACATAAATCAAACAAAGTCAATATTTTGATCAAATTTAGGGCAAAATCAGCCAATCGTTGATCACAAAAAAGCCCCATGTGTTGAAACGCAAGCCTTTTCATTCCCATTTCACAGCTGTTGTGATGGGTGCTCATAACTGTACAGTTCGTTATAGTTGCTTAATTCAGTTCCTACTGTGAGATTATTTAAGTATGGGTGCTGTACGAGGATCACGCTTTTATGCACTTCTTTAAGCCTCCCATTAGACAAAACTTCTCTTAACACAGAGGAGCTGCTCTGTCTGCAAATACTCTCAATTTTTAACACCTTGTTTGCAAAAAAAATTGGAAAAGATGATTAAGAAAAAACTAAATCCACCACTTTAACTGAGGCGCTTGCTAGAAAGCTCTCCACCAGAGGGCACTGTGGCTCTGTGGCTCTCAGTTTTAGACAGGGCAGGACAAATAGCTGCTTGGTATTCTGTGCATGAAATTAGAGGTTTACGAGGCAGCGTAGCCATCACCACAGCTCCTGTGACTGTGAGTGTCGAGGATGATGAGGCTGTGACCTAAGAGAGGTGAAGCCCGATCGGGTAGATAGGGAAAGGGAGAGATAAGGAAGAGAGAGCGAAGAAAGAGGGCAGAAGAGGCACGGTTTGGCCTCTTAACCCTCCCTTCTTTTTCCTTCCTTGATGGCTCAAAGTAGCACTTCATCATCGAGAAGTAAATGACTATTCAGGAGACTAATTCAACTAAAACTGCATGTGTCTGGTGCCAAGACATGCACTAAACCCAATTAAGAAGGTGCGTGCAGTGTATGTGTGGCCTCACGAGGGATAGTGCTGCCTCATCAAATTGCTCTAAAAACTCCCATCCTCCCCTCACTCTTTCACTGAGTCACCAAGCGTCCTGCTCTGATGTGTCAGACTCAATTTGTGCAGGTCATTATCATTTCAGCAGCGATTCTTTCCCTTCAGAGATGTCACATTTCTTGAAGGAGTTTGAGGATTGGGGGACAGGTTGAGAATTTAGGGTGCATTATTAGCATGAAGGCAGACTAGTTAGGACATCACATTGCCAACTGCATAGAAACACAGCCCTGCACACTAACAATGGGACACGGCCCCTTATTTTTTGTGTACAAGAAATGGAGACTGGGGTCAGAGTGATAGAAGAGTTTGTCGCCACTTTGTGTGCCAGCATTGGCCCAAATCCAGTTCATTACTCAACAGCTTCAGGGGCAGCATGCTGTAAAACCTTGGATGAAAATGATCAATCTGTGCTCCAATTGAGGTGTTTTTTTGACATCTATATACCAATAGCACAGAATACCTGCATGAGAATGTAATCAAGTGGCCCGTTAACGGCTCCCGCATTTTTAGCTTTATTGATGCTCCTGTCCTAAATTACTTACTTACTTTCGCGCATTAAATTCAAGATGAGCTTATAACTTTTATGAAACAGTGAATAGTTTCCACATTTGTTGTCTTTACATGTTCAACAACGAGCAATAAGCCCCGCCCCCTCACCTATTAGGCTTGGGGAACAATATGGAGGAATCAGGTTTTCTGATGAAGTATTCATCAGCAACTTTGCTGATGGCGACCATCTTTTTCTCCCGGCGGGGAAGGACCTCAAGGTACAGGGGAGTCTCCACCTTCGGTCGCAGCATGCACAGGTAAGAGGGCAGCATGTGGATGAAGATCTGCATAGAGAGGAATGGAGAGGAGGATAGTGTCACTCTATGTCTGCCCATGGTGTAGAAAACACCAACGTATCTCTCCAGCCCTTTGGTTTTAATTTACTTATTTTTATGTCCTCTATTTATTGACTGAGCACTTGTTCTGCATTTGACCACTAGGGCTGAAAAATAGATCCAAAGGTTACATTTGAAAATGATATGACTTTTGAGAGCAGTTGATGCTGCATGATGTGGCTAGAAGAACCAAAGTGGGTATTGCTCTGCAATTTCTCTGTCTTCTGTTACAGTGTCCTTGTGCACAGCACATAACTCTGGATGAGCAAAGCACTTAAGTGGTTATAGTTGTACTGGGCACTGCCAAAGTATCTATAATTACTATAGTAATTCATGTTGGATGTATCCTGAAAGAATGAAAAATCCTTTTATTTAATCATTAGATGTGTCTCCTTTCCTATAGGATCAAGAGCATCAGAAGACTTTCCGTTGAAGGTGCACATCGTGGGTCGAATATAAGCTTTAATCAATTTTATAAATGCCATAAATGGATCATTTATCTGCTACTTTAAATGTTTTTTTTCAAATACCTCTTGGCTTGGCCTTATTGACAGATGCATGTTAATAATACATTCCTTGAAATGAACAGGCAATATTAATATATTAATTTAAACATGAGGTGAAAGGCTTGGCTTGAAATTTCAGGGTTGATGGTCATTTTGTATTTATTCAGACAAATATGCAAATGTCATTATGTAACTTCCTCTGACCTTTTGATTTGCCATCTGCTACAACAGCTGTAATATTTCCTGCAGTTTGCTTGAGACAGCAGACCAGTGAGTCACTCAAAATTATGAATAGTAGGAAGGCTAAACTGATAGCTATGAGAAGTGATGGGAAGTCTTTTACCAGTCCACACTTTTTCTGTTTTGCTCCACTGCTCCTCCTGAATATCAAAAGCCGACTGCAGACCGTAATAGTTTGGCATTTAGAGCTTGATATTTCTCACAGAAATTAGTTGACACTATATAAGACATTAAAGAGAGTAAGTACTAGACTTAGCAGTTTGACTGGAAATACAAGTAAACAATGAAATATTGTTTTTTTCTGGGACTGCTGAAGCAGCAAGTACTTGGAGAATAAGCATGTAGAGCATATGTATTTTTCAGTTGCAAAGGCAAATTTCAGAGAAGGAATAAACTTTGTAATAACACATAAGAATAACCCAACCAAATCCTCCATTCCAAACAACCTATTGGTAATTTGTTAATGCAACAAATGATTATCCTAACCTACAAAAGGAATACATTTCATTCAAATGAAATTGAATGTGAAAAATGATTTTTTTTAAGTAAAATAAAAGAAGGTAATTAAATTTGGTTCTAATTCAAACCTTAAGGTTAGACTTTTGGGCACCACAAATAGCATATCAACACTTTACTAAAACACCTTGTCACTTCCAGGCCAGGATAAGGAAAAACTATCACTTGACTGAATATATTTGATCAAATTTGTATCTGAACCAACAAATAATACATGAGCCTGTTCAAGTTTTAAAAAAAATGAAAAAGAAAAAAACTTTCACTCCCTTTACATCATAGCCACTTCTTCCACATCAAACAGTTGTACATCCTCTACCTTTCTGTTACCAGGAATCAAATGAGACAAGGTTACTTTTGTAATAACAGTAAAAATTTAGTTAGTAAAATCTACTTTCCAGAATATCCTTTGATACATTTTCCATTTGTGAGAAACCTTTTAAAACAATCATATCGACACGTTTAATAAGTTCAAAGAGCATAGAGGTTGGTTTAATTCCAGATGATTAAACACTACAATAGACAATCCTTTTTTCATGTCAAACCCCAAGAGACCCCCCCCCCCCATCCACTGTAGTCTCTTTCTTATTGATCTTTTTGGGCATCTGTTAGATTTGCCACAGCCTGGATCACAATAAGCTGAGAGTACAAGAGAAGGAACTACACCCCAGAGAGCACCACTCCATCTATAAAGACATCCTCAACCATAGCTGCAGTAACTCAGCTGCTTTAACGTCTTGAGAGTCTCAAAGACACATTAGAAAAAGTATAAAAATCAACAGCAGGGCTGCGCGGAAACAGCTCAAAGACATGAACATAAGCTGAGCTAAAACGCCGGGGGGGACGAGGAATCCAGGTATTGATGGCTGAAAAATGTATTGTTTTTTTTCAGAGAGCTTACAACCCACATACATGTGCCTTCTTTAGTCTTCAGCACTCACTTACTTTAGATTTAAAGGCATGGATGACTGCTATTATATGGTCTAGGAGGACTTTTAATGTTTGAGACTGATCATTTTCTAATTACAAGCAATATCAAATGTGGAGGTTGATTAAATGTGTCTCTTGCAGTAATTCTGCAGCTGAATGGGAAAGAAGTTATTGACACCTGCATATATCTTATAACTGGATTTGCTTCCTCAGCACCGAGGGATATCAATCTCTGTCACTTTCCTGCCACTTCCTCTTTTAAAGCCTTATTGGCTTAAAGAGATGGATTGAAATGAAAGATGATGGAAAAATACTGAACGGAACACAAAATTAGAACAGCCATAAAGAACCAACTAATTTAGAAACAAGCATTATGTATTACTGATCACTGATCATCACTAAACAGTAGTTTCAAAACTAAATAAGATAAAGCACCCCTCTTCCAACAAATGAGGCTGAAACAACGCAGTTCCATTAAATCATGCAAATCACCTGTCTGAGCAGTACATGAGCATATGGAAGGCACATGTCCCCAGAAACCATGACAGAACTAAGACAAAATAATATAGGTGCTGCTAAGGCGTGTTATCAGCTCCACATAATGTACAGAGAGGGCAACAGCTGAAGAAGGAGGTTAATGGCATAACATGAGGTTTAGCGTGTTGAGGACTGCGTCAATCTAATTTAGCAGTCTGCCTTAACCCAAATTAGTCTGGCCTCCCTTAGAATATTAACACTAAATTAAAGTAACTTTAATGAATTATTTCACTAACACGACTTACTCCAGTAATAGAACATGGCGGTAGATGGTGTGCTTAAATTTAACTTTAGTCTGGACTTGCAATTAAGTTGAAGCTAATTATATTTTATTTGATTCACTTTTTAAAATGTTATTTCTCAGATGAATTTGTGTTGTGTTAAAGTAGTTTACCAGACAAAATTTGTTTGTTTAACAGACATGTGTTTCTTTCTTTTATTTATGGCCTGTTAAGATCCCAAATAACAATGACAATGACGTCTTATTGATGTCACTTACGATGCCTGTATTTTGATGAACGATACTGAGAAAAACGAAGGTTTGTATATTAAAGATAGAGCTGTGCAGTTGTCTTTGTGATTTGCCAGCTGGTAATCTGTGAACGCCTCTGACAAAAAGAAATAAGCTTCCTTGTGTTTTGCTGTCTCGAAAGATGATCCCTGCTAAAGAAAAATAAGCCTGTGCCAACTCTGCAAATGTAAACACAACACACGTTGTATTTCTTATGATGTACGGCTCTTTTATCAGTTCCGATAAAAGACGTACCACTGTTTGCAGATTATTAGAGGCCAGCAATACCCTAGTCTGTGGGTTCCATTCCCAGTATTTTTTGGCAGTAGACTGACCTTGCGAACCCACATGGGCATCTTGTGTGTGTTGGAGGAGCGGTGGTGCAGGTTGAGGACCACCACACTCAGGATGACAGAGAAGGTTACCAGGATCATAGTGAACATGATGTAGTTGACGATGATTGGGACACCCAGTGAGGTCTCAGGGATCTTATCAGCCAGCAGCAGGAGGAAGACGGTGAGGGTCAGAAGCACATTAATAGACAGACCCATCTTCTCACCTAGGAGAGAAAAAAAGAAATACACTTTCACTCTCAAATCATCAAGTACTAACTCTTGGTTTGAAGCTATCAGTAGATGCCTTGCTGACAGAGCACAACCCCCCCTGGTATATTCAGAGGTCACTTATAAACTGTGCCACCTTAGACTGGTTACAGTTGGTAATAAGGGAAGCCCCATATGCTGGAGCGCTGCTTGCTGCCACACAAAGCTACTGAGCTAAAGCATTGTTCTTACTATCACATTGCATCACTGGAAAGCTCATGGGAAACTTCTAACCAGGCATCTTGATTCAAGTTCACAGTAGTTTTTATTATGAGCTAAAATTGACCCGACATAGTCGGTTTAATCACGAGCTGGGTCTTTTGAGGTTATCGATTCAGCTTCAGTAGGCGGGGGCCTTATCTGAAATTGAATTTGTCTGTAAAGGGATGAATGTGTGCTTACCCATTTCAAACAGAACACACACATGCACAATTATTAAATTGTGTTGGTAGTCAGAAGATCCATGACTGTGGTTCCAACCAAAGCTCCAGTAAGCGATAAGGCAGAGATAATGCATTAATGCCCTTAATGATAGTGCACTTCCAGGGTAGTCAACCTTCGCTTAGTCAAGCTATCCGAACAGATCGTATTCAAGCATGTACCTGCATCAGGAGGTAGGTAGAAGTTAAAGATGGCAATAATGGTGATGAGGATACACGGGATGATGATGTTGATGATATAGTACAGAGGTTTCCTCTCGATGATCAAGTAAAATGTCATATCTTCATACAGGTCATCGTTAATGTTCTTCCTGCTTGGCTTGTGTCTGATGTGCCACTCACCACTCTCTGGAGGAACATTGAAAGGCTTTTAGAAGTTATTTTAAGCAGAAGCACCACTTTTCTTTTTTTATCATACAAGCACAGACATCTGTAGAAAACCAAAGGGATTCAGACAGCAGCAATAATCAAAAAGGTAGAAACACTCCTCCACTGTAGACACAATTAGAATATGAGAACAATGTGGGAAAAAATGAAATTACACCAACAGTGCTCACCGCTGAAGGCCTCATCTAATTGGATCTCCCGGATTTCATTGCCTCTTGAGTCCAGTGCGTACTGCAGGTCAATCTCTGTTGAGTCATATGTGTAGGAGCGGAACTGCATGGTGCAGTTCTGCCAGTCAAATGGGAAATATGTGACCTGGACAGAAATACAGGTGTGCAAATGAGAAAGAATGAGCAGATGTGGGAGAAATTGAGTGAAAAACAAATATCAAGTCGGAGGTAGGTTAGGGCATCTTCAAAATGTCTTTTCCAACCTGTTCTCCCATTAGTCACATACAAGGGGGTACAAAATCCCACAAAATGACACAAACAGTTCTTCACCAAAAGGCAGTATGCGATGAGTTGTAAATGATTAATGCGTTTTGTTTGCTCACCTTGACTCCACAGGAGCTGTAGTAGAGAGCAGGGGGTGTCCAGGTTACCCTGCCACTGCTGTAAACCTGGACATGGACATGCAGGGCCACATCAAACACTCCGTTATTGCTGAAAAAACAGATGCAGATTCATCAAAACTCTCTTCTGTGATAATAAACAAACACATTTTTTGGAATTTCCATGTTCACATTTAATATTTCAGCATATACTTTTGATTAAAGTGACTTATGAACTTATAGAAACAAATCACTTTATTGGTGTGAATGAAACGGTTGACGTGGCACCTTAAGAAGTTCGTTAATGTTGGATGTACAGTAAGCTGCCTTGAGTTAAGCTTAGAGTCCAATGCACCACAGAGACATGAGGTCAATTAGGCAGAGATTTAACCCACTGTCTATCCACAGAGTGGTTTTTTATGGTTGTTGTAAATGAACAAGGAGATGCTTGTGCTTTAGAGCGGGTTGCTCTTAAAGCGCTGTATCTGTGAAGGTGCCGCTGCTGAAATGACCAGCATTGATCACACAAACTTAGAGAAGTGCACTCCCTCCCGTATTCGCGTTTGCATACATATTTGTTTATGTGTGCAGTTCCAAGTGAAAGCCCACGAGCTGTAGTCGCTGAGCAGTTCTATCAGCTATTAGGGAGGCATACTGCTTAATTGCCTAGAAAGTGTTGATGAATGGAAAGAGGGAATATTTGCAGTGATGTTAATGGGACCATGCATGTGTACTGAGGTGTGAGAAAAAAGGCTGCACTTGCTGCTATCGGTATCTAAATTCTTTAATGTAATGCATTGACCGGTAGTTTTTCCACTGCATGACTGCTAGAATGACCTGAACTGTGTCCTGATGTCCACTGGCAGCCGCTGCAGTGTACTGTGAACAATCGGCTGTGACACAATCCACTGGGAACTGGCCGGAAAAGAAGCCTCTCACTTATGACTTCAGTGTGACAAGTCAATGGAAATGTATTTGTGCATGGTGGGGCTGCATTTAAACCATTCTTTCCTTCCATAATCCATGACCTTTCTGTATTGTAAAAGTATTTTTTTGACTGGAATACTTACAGCTCTTTCACAAAATGGAAAGATACAAATCAACATGTATCCAGGTTTTACACTTTGTGGAGTAATTGGGGCGGAGATGGGTCAAGGAAGCCTTTTCGGGTTGTCAAAATAAGTGTGCGTGGACGTCAGATGCAAATATAGTATCAGAATATGAGCCGAGGCGTGACGTAATTACAGTATGTTGAGTCAAAGTGGAATTTTCAATCAGGCTTAAAAGTGAAATTCTGTCAAACTTGTTCTCAAACATATTTTGCCACCAAAATGACCACAAAATGACCACAAATGTTCCTGCACTCATAAAAACATGTTTGGCCTGCTGCAAATGCATGATCCATTCACCTCCCATCTGATTTCTAATATGTCACGCTGTGAACTGTGTCTGAACTATTCACCTCCATGCACACCCAGTTAGGCTACACCAGTCCCATACAAATGGATAATAGACCCATATTCAAGTCAGCCACCTTGAAGCAGAAACACTATTCCTTCAAGCATGTTATTCATCCAAGAAATACTACAAACCAGGAGAATAACACTTCCATGTCCATGATATGGAAGTGGCTTCTTACACAACACAAGGATGACTTGCATATGGTCACACTGAGAGGCTTCTGGCCTGTACCTTGTCTCATGTGAGCCTTTTCTTAGTGTGTGAATTGATTGGAAAAGGCAAAGTCTGTATCTGCACGCCTTAGATTAGTCTTTGTGGAACAAAAAGCACTAAAAAGAACAGTGACTTTGATGAAAAACACATTATCCTTACATTATCAGATTAAAATCGGTAAACGATTGGGTTTTTAAATTATTAAATTAAATAGATCTTGATCCAGTATGAGCGCATACTACTTGTAAACTCCCACATATTGGCTGTATGGTGTGTGTGGTATAATTTATTGTGTTTCATGAACAAAATATTTTTATATAAGAGGACATATCACAATGAATAGGATTCCGTTTTTTTCGGCATCTTGCATTCTAACCCTAACATAAATTCTGCCCGTTTACCTCAACAGATATTCTATTCAATAAATGACCGACAATTTCAGACACAGAACAACATACACATGGAAAAACACAAAGACAGCAGTTTTTTAATTACATTTCCTCCTTAAAAGGTGTACGATCAAACTACATGAGCAAGAAAAGTAATAATGGTGGCATATATCTAAGATTTATTTGGCAAAATTCTAAAGAGCAGCAATCCCAAAATGTACAACAGAAGTTCCTTGACGATGAAGAGAAAACATGTTTAAAAATACAAGTCGTGCTTACTTGTTAATGAGGACAATATCAGGAAGCCACATCTTCCCAGAGGGGATACGTAACACCTCAATCCCATCATACTGCTTCGGTTTCCATGCCAACCGGTAGTCTGTCCATTCCTTTTTGAAAAATTTGAACTTTCAGAGGACTTGGAGAAGGCATACACACAGAAAAGGGAAGCAGGCTGAAACTTTGCATTTGTAAATGTAACCAGTTTGTCTTTTCAGTCTATTTTTTTTTCCTGTTGTAATTAGAGTACCCCGGGAATAATTTCCCTGTTGATTGCACAAAACAATTTGCATATGTTTTCATTCAGCCTGGTATTACCTCCTCTCCCACAGTTGTCATGGTTATTTATGCAGAGTTAAGCCACACAGTGCATAGACTGCTGTACATAAAAAAGGACGTAATAAGTTAATAAATTTACAACTCAGGGTTGAGCCGTTAATATGAGGAATAGGGGGAGGCCATTCACTCAGGGTAAAGTAGAACGAATCTGACATCTACACCGACCTACAGTTTGAAGAGTAATGTTAAAAGACTTACCAGATTCATCACAACAACAGTGCTCATTTCTTCATTTTTCATATTCTGAGGGAAAAATATGAAACAGAATATGAATAATTGGGCAATCTCTGTTTCAACATAAAGTACCAGAAACCCTGCATTCACTATGAGGTGCAGTGATAGTATAGCAGTGATGGTACAATAGTGATTCCCCAAAATTATAGTTGAGGACTATTAGTCATGATGGCATTTGTATGGCTCTGTTGACCTGGTTAAAGGGCCAGATGATGGATAATCCTTGCTACCAAAAAAGAAGAGGGACAAATTATGTCATCAAAATAAAGGGGTAGGGTTAGTATGAGTCTATATGTATGCAGTTGTTTACACAAACAGACAAGTAAAACAAATGTTCTCATCCCAATATATCTTAAGGACAAAACTGTCACCTTTCTTTGGTTAACAGAGATTTGAGGCATTAACAAATAACTTTATTTGTGCACATTGTCTCAAATGATTCATCGTCACATTTGTGAAAAGTGATGCACTGCATTGGCTGATGATTACCATCTGTCCCATGGTTGTGCAAAAGGGACAAGCTTCTGAAATCCGACCCGCTATTTTAAACCCAACTAGGAATGGCAGCTGGGGCTTAATGAGTGGGGTTCTAGGGTAGACTGAAACAGTTTCTTTCCTTCAAAGGAAACACAATGACTGTTCATTCAGTTTTCTCTCTGGTGATTTAATGAAAGCTCTTGGGTAACCAAGGGGAGAATGAAAATAAGAGTGGGTCACTTTTCAAGATTTTTACACTCTTGAACTTACATAGTCCCACGTGACTTCCTTTCCGGAGTGAGACTGACCTTGAGCGGAGCTGTGAGGAGCGTGCTTACTGCGGGGATGCAATGTGTGCGGGGGTTTGGACACCACAGGGAGGAGAGCCAAGCGGAAAATTAGGGACCCGAAAAACAGCCCAACAGCTCATTCCGTGCATGGGGCTAAAGCTTTTTCCAACCATAGCGCAATAAAAATACAGTACTTCACTTTGGTGATATAACACAGTTTCTGCCTCTTTTTGTTGCAAATGCAGTTATATTCATTGTCATAGAGACAAAACCTCAGCATCATATTAACATGTCAGAGGCAGAGCTTATTGCGAAAAGAGCTAGATTTTCTGGTTGAGAGCTCCTGCATGTTAAGCGCAATGACTGCTCTGAGATCCTCCACACAGTCAATCTGCGGTGGTGTGTGTTGTGGACACATCCTCAACCCATAGGTGATATATTTGAAGTTCTTTAGAATCTTATTGGTTCATTTATTTTCAATGAGGAAGGAAGGACATGGGAAATTAAGTAATTAGGTCAGCTGTCCCAAAGACATATGAGCCAAATAAAAGCAAGTTGACACACGTGTTTTGCAGGATATTGATGCTTTAACTTTTGAGAAGCCCATTCGTAAGACGTCACCTCTAAAAGTGTGCTGTCAGCCTTAATCTAATCCTGGTAAACTGTTTTGGAATACAAAGGAAGTGGAGTAGCATTTTAATGAATTTGTCGTAAATGGTGTTACTTATAAAAAAAAAGAAAAATCAACACAACTGCTGGATAGCTGCTTTAAGAACCACATTGGTGCAGGGGCACAATTATCTTAAATGTGAGTCATGTCATGGTGCATTCTTCACACTTTTCTCGTTCGGACTGAACAACCGCAGGTGCTCGTGCGTCTTTCACAAATAACCTCTATTACCTCGTAGCTTGGGAGGTGAAAGATATACCTGTCACGTCTGAGCAAAAACTGCTCACCAGGCAATCTCAACAGGCAAGAAAATCACATTAATGAGCAGAAGACGCAAGCATTAGCCCACTCAGTCATCTCCATAGCTGCAGAGCATCGTGGTCTTTGTCGATCAATGTCATATTCAGCCTGTGGACATATTGCCTTTGGATTTAGGGCTGAGGATTCAAAGCCAGCATTATTTTCCTGTTATTTTTCACAAATTTTATTCTGGCTGCTGAGGAGGAGGCATTTACTCAAAACGGGGTGTGAAACAAACATACAGCAGCCTCTTGGGCAGTAAGTGAAAAAAACAGATTTCGACAGTTTAACGTTGGTACTGTATTTATGTTAATGCGTGTACATGGTTAATATGAGTGTGTCTGTATATGAACGTTTTAGCTCACCAGTCCAACAAAAGAAGAGAGTATCATGCCCACACGGACCACCACCCTTTCTTCTGGGGTGCGTGCTGGTCGGACCTTCAGGTTGTATCCAGAAAAGAGTTCTCTCATCAGAGTCTGCTCTATTTCAGCAGCACCTGAACGACACACAGTGAAGGTGAGCTCGACACAATTCGGGTGTCATACTGTCTTTCGTCGTTTTAATGTCGAAGCTCATGCTTTTCAGATTAAGCAGGGCAACATTTCAGCATATCATGCAGGGTTCTAAATGAACCCAAAGGAAAATTTTCTTTTGCTCCTTTGTTTTGTATAAATACGTCTCACTGTTGACACTGAGTGGCAAGGCAAGCACTCTCGAGCTGGCTGGCTGGGCCTGTGGCACGCAATCACTGATTGCAGGGCTAAACTTCTCAGTGATGCTAAAAAGTCCACAATCAATTCAACAGGCACACGCTCAGCTCAAAGGAGGGCTGGGAAAGAAAGTTAGGGATTGTGGAAAAGGAGATTACAGAGCATGCTCCATGGATGGGGTTTTCTTAAAAAAAAAAAAACGAAAGAAAACAAGATTTTTAAAAAGGGATTCTGAAACAAACATTTAAACTGATAAAACGGTAGACTATGAAGGCAAGGGAATTTGGCGAGTCTAGTTTAAAAAAGAGTGAGTGAGTGAGTAAATGTCCAAATATATCAAAATCCAAGTGTATCCTTTCTGTTACTTTTTCACATTTAAACCCGATTTTACTTGCAACCATTTTCACCCCAATGTTGAGAGGTCAGACGCATTTATAATCAGCAGCACTAGTGGGGCAGCATCCATCACACTTGCTGTGGCTGAAGCCCCAGCACGGACTGACCTGACAGGAATAAATGACAACGATCGCCCAGCAATGCACAGAAAAGGCTGCTGATGACCAGGAGTTGGAGCAGAGGGTGCTTTTATATGCCTGAAGTAAACTTTTCGTGCATCCCAGTTCAGATCACTGGCTTGACTAAAGCATAATTAAATCTGACATTAAGATGGCCTTCATTATTTCTTTTTGAATTTTAGACTAGTTTTGGGGTGCTTCTGTAGGAATGCTTAGATTGTTGTAGGAATACAATCTAAGCATTCCCAATCAATCTGACATGTCAAGCAAAATACTTCATTGAAGGTTATTTTGCTGCTTTGATCAAGATTGACACACTCTGGTCCATCAATTTATCATCCCTGGTATTTAAAAAGTAAACTACAGACATCTTTTGAATGGATCCCTGTAATTTAGTTCTGTAGTTAAAGTCACTTCACAACTATAAGAGCTGCCTATTTATCTGCCACTGTTATAAAAAAATGGCAGGATTAGATGTCCTACAGAGCTTACTGCCAAACTCTACACATCGCCACTCAAGGTGCCTGTTGCTTTGTGATGAGTACCATTTTTAAATAGAGAGCAAGTCAAAATGTGTGAGATGCATATTATGTATGCATATTACTTATTCAACCCAACAGTCTCAAATGTCACAATAAACACATTAAAAGATCATGTTAGCATTTGATTCAAAGCAGTCACAGCCAACATGCAGGCAAATTTAGATGGTAACACTAGTGAGGATTAAGAACATGTTAAGTTTTCATAGCATGTGTATAACTTCTTTGGAAATGTTGACACTTAGCCAAATAGGAAGTGGTAAGAGCTACATAGGGCCACTACCATGGAAGGATTATCATATTCTTTCTATCTTTGTCTTTTCCCTATAAGTATATTACCATTGTTTGTGTATTCATTCAGCAATTCACAATGATTACCGCTGGGTTTAAACGTATTCCACTATGAAACTTTGGTAACCATGGGCGTATGATACGATCACACGGGCCTAAATCAAATCTCTTGCGCCAGCTTGTCTTACCTCCCAAAGTGCTAAGGCTACACATGCAACAGGCCAGGAAGAACATCTCTAGACTTTTCATGTTGACCCCCTCTTTGAAGGTTACCCCTCTTTCTCCAAACAGATCCTCAAATTGGTTAATCCAGCCTCTGAAACGTCTTCTTTTGCCTCTCCGTGTTGGAACTTTGTAACGCTGAGTTTTGCTTTAGTCACTTTGGACTGTTGTTGTCTGTCAGTCAGGCTGGCCAGGCCAGCTGGTGCGTATGCTCCAATTACCAAGAGGAGGGAGGGGGCATTGTGCACGTCAGCCTCTCAGTCAGTGTGAACTAAGACACGTGTGTGCCCTGAAAGAGTTTACAGCGCACACTTCCAGGCTTTTTCTGGTAGAGGATCTTAAAATGCTCTCCTTCTTTCTCATGAGGAAAGTCTCCATACCATGTCGACACGATGTCAGATCCCTTTACATTTCACGGTTTGACACTAAAGTGCTGTTTTTTCAATTTATATTTATGTTTTACTCTGTAATACACTGTGATTTGCGTTTATAAAAGCAAGAACAAAGTGTGACATATAGAGTTGATACTGTGGTTATTATTCTCTTAGTTTAATGGTAAGTTGATCGAACCATATAACTGCCAGGCTCTGCTGTATTTTCTGAAGGCCTCTGCAGTAAAACATCTCTTCTCCTTCATTCATCCCTGCCTTCACCTCTTTGTGCCACTCCGCTTATCTGTTGCCAATCCACGCCAGCCTAATTTACGATCCACTGTCACTACCATTTGGCCTGTCGCCAATTTAATTATCATAGAAGCTAACTATTAACAGCTAGCAGTCAGTGTCAAGTCACACATCATGTCTGTGGTCAAGTGGGAGCATGTTTAAAAAAAAAAAAAAAAAAAAAAAAAAAAAAAAAAAAAAAAA
>CAJRST010014446.1:6381241-6397832 GCA_907169785.1 Menidia menidia | reverse complement strand
AAAAAAAAAAAAAAAAAAAAAAAAAAAAAAAAAAAAAAAGCTGTTCGCAGTGACTCACATTCACAGTTTAATTAGTGATTCAAGTGGTTAACTTAAATTAGATTGATTGTTTACGCATAAGGACAATTAGCTTACTATAAATCCCAAGCGGTGGTGTGATATAAAAAGAACCCCAGTTCAGATAATTTTTCCCACTTAAATGCAGTTATACAATTTGTTTTAATTAGTTTATGGCAGTAACAAAGTTCACACTTTAAATTTGAATATAATTAACAATGTATGAGCCCAATGGGTGGAATTTCATTCCTGAGAAGTCCAATCATCATCTGATGGACATTATTTGACATCTAATGGAATTTAGAAAAAGACAGCAAATACAAACTGCTGGCCAAAACCTATAAACACAAATGTATATTGATCTGATCAGACTAACAGAGTGAGATTTTAGATTTTAAATGACTATGAAAGC
Organism: Menidia menidia; assembly: GCA_907169785.1. NCBI lineage: Eukaryota > Metazoa > Chordata > Actinopteri > Atheriniformes > Atherinopsidae > Menidia > Menidia menidia. The sequence goes on along the minus strand of CAJRST010014446.1, from coordinate 6,397,363 downwards.
TGTCTATGTCTGATTGTGAAGTGAAAACAGAGCAACTTAAGCCACATTTTGTTCAAGGGGGACACATGAAAGAGGGGACATTGTAATATTTCGAACAGAGAAGTTATCCATCATATTTCTTGACCATTAGCAGTTCTTATTTCAAAAGTCAAGCATTGGCTAAAATATTCATGAGTATTATGTATAATAGCATCTTTTTTGGGTAAAACACAAGGATAATGTCCCACAACTTAGTTTTTCCTGTCTTTTTGTTTGCTCTCATTGGTTTTTATCCTATTACTCCTTCCTCAAGTGTGGCATTGTCACTCCACTCACCCGTGGCTCCTCCTGTCCTTCCACCTTTATGGTGTTTTGTATCCTGTGAAGTATCTTGTGAGTACTTCTATGACTGCCTCCCAGACTGTGCTTGCATATCTGGGCTAACTATCTGTGTTTGGAGTTTCTATGGCAGGATGTGAGCTGCACGGAGCTCCATTTTCCACCCAGTAGTGGATAAATTTGTCATAACAGAGCCACTCACCTGTCGCCACCTGGCACCACCACTGCTGGAAGGCTGTAAATCCAAGCTCCTGAGGAAAGCCATATTGGTTAGTACTCAGTTTGTTCCCTGTCTCACTAACTCACTTTCACTGAAAGATGTAGACTTACCTTCCCTCTTCTTCCCCTCTACAGCCCTTACTCTTCACTGTTCCTAGTGGAGGCCATCCCAGAGCCTAGGTCAAGTTACTTTTTGTAAATAAGCCTTTTAAAGGTATATGCTCCGTTTAAAGGTCCTGCCATTCTGTCAGAAATCTGATGCACATCTGTGAACTGTTTTATCATATTCTATGTAAGATAGAGTGCATAGGCTTGTTTTTCACTTTTAAAATATTTTGAAGCACAAATGGATCAGTTAATGCATTAGCAAAATCTGGTCACAATACTGCTCCATACTCTTTTGGCTTTGCAAAGCAATTTGCTCAATGTCATAGAAATCAGATGTAAATGACTCTGTACTTTGCATATGTCTTCCACTGGAGAACATCTGGCAGGTAGTAACAAATTGGTATGGCGGTGAGAGGGAAGTAAGGAATTATGTGAAAGTGAAGCCAAATGAGCTAGTGTGTATGTTCAACACATGGGGGAGAGAAGAGTCAGGAGAGTCCTCACACACATGTAGAAACGTTTCAGATTACAAGTATTTCTTTGGAAAAACTCCAATCTTCTCTGCAAAAAAGAAAAAAAGAAAAAAAGTCCAGACACAAGTTACAATCATACAAATATATTAGTTTGTTTTATTCAATTATATCCAATAATATGTCTCCCTTGACTTGGTGTAAGTTATTATAGAAATAAATACAGATCATATTGCAAATGCAGAGACAAGAGATTGGGATAGTAAGAGAAGTTGGGAGGGAAGGGGATGAGAAGGTTTAAGGGGTCAAAGAGTAAATATTGGGTAACGACTGCTTCTTGGAAGGTGTCCAGTAAATGATTGGCGCATGCATGCTTGTAGTCGCTCCCATCTATGATCCTTTACCCCAACCCAGGAGTTCCAGTCTGCAAGCTCCAGGACTCTGCATATCTTTTTTGGCTCATTCCTCCAAGTGATTCATGGGTTTGTTGGCAGACAGTTGTTTTGTTATTCCTCTTTACAGGCAACAGGGAGAGGTACTGCATCCCAGCCACGTCTGCTTGGATATAATTATATAGAGGGATAAATAGATATAATTTTTGCCCCATTAGAATACAAAAATAGTGTCATTGTGGCTTTGATAAGTGGAAGACTGAAGCTCTCGTTTTGCATTTGGAATACAAGAAGGAAAGTAAGATGATGGCGTTTTCCTTGAAATCTTTCTGGAAGTCTCACAGTAAGTTTGATCGTCCATGCAGTACAAAGAACAGACAAAGAAGTTTCAACAGAAAAAAGATAAATGAAAGGACTGACCAGAGATTAACACACACGTAGAAGATGGGTGTATGTTTTTAGGAGGAGACAGTATGTGAACAGTCAGCAATAAAATCCAGATTTGTGGATCAATCGTCGAAAAGTGGATTCTGGGGGACCCAAGGGGAAACAGGTCTGACACCTAACAACTCTTCACTCTCTGTAGATTGAGCTTTTTCTATTTAGTGTGCCACAATGTGACAGTTGAAGACACAGATATGTTTTTAAACATCAAACTAAACACATAAAACCAACATACATGAATAGGCAAACAGGAAAATACAATGGATTCTTAGAACTGCAAATTTTCTAATTTCGTTACAATTAACAGCTATTGAACAAAAAAAAAAAAAAAACAAGAAGTAAAGAAACAAGTCAGACAGTAAAGTCAGCACACAAACGCGTGTGGTGTGTGGCGGGAGGTGCAGTCCCTCCGTGGACGCCTTGCAAAGGTCACCTCGTCCAGCCACATGTGCGCTGGCGTGGTGCAGGGCTCCGTGGGTGTGTACGGTGCAGATGTGTGGAGGGACAGCGGGCGCGCCGTCACAGAAAACAAACGGATGTGTATGAAGATAAACAGTTTGTCAACTCCAAGCTGGATGTGACAGTCAGCGACATCCGGGATTGCACGGCGAAGAAAGCTTTTTGCGAAGCCGTTTAAAAACTAACACAAGATCCGTCCGAGCACGGCTTCCCTGTTTTGTGGGAGCACGTGAGCCTCTCGCGTCCTCTCTCTCTTTTTTGTGTTTTCTGCTGCATTGCAGATGTGGAGGGACTCCACCTCAAAGTAATGCATGCACACACATTTAAAAAAGCTCACAAAAATGGGCGAAGTGAAAAATAAAATGCTCCAATAAAACACGCACTTGGTTTCTATATCAATATTAATGTTTTTCCTCCCCATACTCCCACAGATAATGTGGCTGCACCTTGTTAATGAAGTTTATTGCTTTTTGCCCAAGGACTCTCACTCATTGATTTGGCCTCCAATTTATCCTCCATTTTCTTCCCTCCCTTTTGTACCTTGTTGACAACACAAAATGGACAGAGGGAGATATTCAGTTACAGTGAATTCATAAAACCAAAGCTGATAGATGTGATGTAACATACCCACACACGCAGAGACACACACACACACACACATATATATATATATTTAAAATATATATAAATATATATATATATATATAGCTTCAGGGTTAAAGGGAAGTTGTATTTGCTTTTAGTGGAAAGGAAAAGGGAGAGGAAGTGGAACTTCAAAGGCAAGCTTTGAGGGGACAAGTTAGCTACCACACATTGTGTGACACATGCCTCTCTTCCTCCCCAAGTCCTACACAACCCTGCATGACCCCTTCTCTGCAGCTGTAATTGCTCGGTAAGCAGGGAGGGCCCTGACTCAAGAGAAACGGAAGGGAAGGGAGTCCCCGGGGGGGGGAGAGGTGTGTGTGCATGAGTGTGAAGAGTGTAGCTAAATCAGATATACATCATTTAACTCCCCGCGATATACACTCACACCGCTCCCATCTCTTTTCATTTGAAGATCTACCGACGTCAAACTCTCCAAAAGGGACATTATTTAACATTTAGAACTCAATCCAGAGACATTCATCAGCAAGTTAAAAGCAGTAAATTCAGCCACCGGGAGGCGGGGTTCACTAATCAAACATGTGCTAAGATAGACGCTTGCCGAGATAAATGGCAAACTTTACATCCTGTAATTCAAGCAGAATCATTTGAAGTGAAGCCTCGAGGCTGGAGAAAAGATAGGCTGGCACACAGAAGCTGATTTCAGGCTTCACCCAAGAATTGCAGCAGCGAAAGAAAAAAGGGAAAGTGATCGCAGCAAAGCAAACACACATCCACGCGCACAAACTTTCCCCTTAAAATGAATCATTTAGAAATTCTACCTTTCTGTGACCCTAAAAGTGAAAGAAGTTTCACTGCAAACATAATACGATGAAGTTTTCTCCCTCATGTTTTTAAATCCATATCACGAACAGCTGGAATAAATTATCCATCTGACCATAAATAACTCCATCACTCCAATTTATGCAAAATCCACTGAAAGATCTCACATCTTAGCTTAATGGCATGAGGACAAAAATTCAAAGAACAGTCTGAAAACTGAAATAAAGAGCTCATGCTTCTGCATAGTCAAGTGAAAAATTGCAAAATGGGTGCCACTTTAAACAGCACATGGTAATAACAGCCATTGGATCGCACTTCACTGCTGAACATACACACTTATCTGCAGTACGAATACCTGCATAGCCAACTGACAAATGTTTCCATCACTCACTAAATGTATTTGACTGACACACGAGTGATAAGAGCCTCTGATGGCTTGCTTTAATAAATCTTCAGGCTTCATAGTCACTTGAAAACAGTTAAAGGCAGCAAAAGAAAGAAATACTGAACACAAACACAAAGCCAATTGTTCACCTCTCCAGAGATGTTACCTCATGTACTCTCTCTTTAGGCGTCTGAATGGCATTGATTAAAGACATTGAAGGGGCATTCCAGTGATTTCAAACATCACGCCCACAAAGACGGAGAAAGATATAAATAGAACAACACTGAGAATCAAAGTTACAAGCTCTGGAAGTTAGTGTTTTTTTTTCTTAAAAATTTGGCGATTTATTTTCTTTCTGAACATGGAATATTTTAAATGAACTGAAGCTCATTTCAAACATATTATGGACAGACATGGATGGCTAGGAATGCTATGGTTGACCCTCCTTTTGATGTTTTGTCAAGGGAAACGTTTCATATTTTAATTCATTAACACATTCTTTATCTAAAAAAGTACTTCGGTATTATGTTTTAGTGAATAACACTTAAATGGTTCAAATGGGATTACAGTACTAATTAGCTAATACTATTAGCTGTCGTCACATTCATGGCCACCATTTTCTCACTCTACATCCCTCTTTGATGGTCACATCCCTCATATGAGGTCCTGTATTCTTTTACTGGATAGGCGTTACAGCAGAAGAGGGGAGAGTCACCTCCAGCTTTTGTGTCTTTTGTTGGTTCTCACAACAGGTTAGAGAGCCTGTTTAAATTAAATGAATGGAATGCCCCTTTAGGTATGCTCACTGAAACAACTCACAAATTTGAACTCCTGAAGATGAAAAGACATTCTCACAAGGTCTATATTCTACACTGACTGAATAACATAATCACAGCTTTAGCCCTTTTATTATTTTCTTTCAAAGTCTGACCACATTTTGAAATCAACAGTCATGACACATACATGAAAATATTGCAACTTAGATTTCCCAGCCCTTAAAATACATGGTATTAGGTGTCATGCATGCTGAATTTCTCCTATCTTCCACTCAACAGTGTTTAGTCCCAGACAGTCTTAATTCTCCTCTAGCAGGCGGAATTTAATTAAACATCTGAGTGATTAAATAATAGTCAAACACTGTGTTCTGGATTTAGTTATCCATTGGGGGTGGCTGGTCAAACACACCAACCTGAAGATCTATTTAACAGTTTAATTAAGGTCTTTCGTGGGAAAGTGAGGTTTTATCAGTATCTTCTGTAGAATAAATGAAGACATAATAAAATGTTAAAGTCCCTTCTTTTAGTTTAATTAATTGTTTTCCCTTTTCTTGTTCAGTGCCCCTCTCTCTCTCTTAAGCAAACTGCTTTCTTTTCTTAAAGCAGTAATACAACCCTGCTCTCCTCTCTCCCACAGAGGTACAGTTTGCTTCATCTCTCAGGTAGCAGATTACTTTGCCCAATACCTCGCTTCGCCCCTGATCGGGTTATCAGCTATTATTATTTACAACCCTGAGTTCAGGGGAGCAGAGGATTATACATTAAAGGAGAAGCTTGTGTAAATGTTTGTGTGTTCTGGGAACACCATCCACATTACTACCAATCCCTCTTCAATCTCTTTTTGTTCTGCACATCATCACTTAATATCCCCCCAGAAAGCGTCTCTGTCTCTCTTTTCCTCCTTTGTTTGGGCCCTCGCTTTGCACCCTGATCACCAGTGTTTCCTCACCTCCAATTCCTGAACACGAGGGACTTCCAACAATATATAAACATTATGCAGAAACAATTACCCCGTCTGGCATATTTTACCAGGTAGGTTTGATGTGAAAAATGATTGCTTTTCATGTTGAATGGAAAGAACAAATGGAAATGCACAAAACGAGGTCTCCTGAAGGATAGTGTCGTAGCCTCAACTCAAATTGCCAGAGGCGTCCTTTTCCAGCACATACCAAATATTTCTCAATAAAAGTGAACAAAGTTTTTCAATCAACTATGTTTTTCCACATTTTAACATGGTTTAATACCACTTTCACCAGTAACAATGTATATGACTTTGGCATCTTATAATTTATCTGGAAAGAGAGACAGAAAACAGTCATGCCCTGTTATAACTATCTAGAAATGATAAATAAATTAAAAATTAAAAACAGCTTGAGTTGATCTTTGCATTTATATAAAAAATTAAAGGAAATAATGAGAAAGTGTTCATATAAATTCTTGGACTATGGACTATTTAAGGTTCTCATATGGTGACTTATAAAAGACTAATCACAAATACTGTGAGGAACATGAGTGACATCTTTCCATTTGAGGAAAGAATTTTGAATTCAACCTCATTATCAGTCTGTAACCCAAACTGGGGTATTTTATTTAAATGTATGTATTTTTTATTTAATTAATAGAAGCCAATGAAAAGAAAATACAAAAATAATGGTCCCTGCTGCATAATTCACAATTAATCCAATTATGTAAAAAGGGTGCAGCGCTGTTGATAACTACTTGCTGTTACCTTTACCAAAGCAGGCGTCTGACCTGCCTAAAGCTGGTAACAAACATGTTAAATCTGCCAGAAAATTGTCAATGAATAATCAGGATTTATAATGATATATTAGGGTTAAAAACATAGCAGATCAAGTTTTCCTAAATTTTAAAGTGGCCAGAGGCAGCCGTTCAAAGCTGTACTCCATGAACAAAATACATTTTTCAGAATGCAGTCTTTCTAGACCGAGGGGTGATGTGGAGGATGATTGAACGACTTTTCTGAGGGCGGGTTAGACTGGCACATTTTCACTAGAATCTATTCTCTATTGGATTGTATCACCTTTTGGGTGCAGTTGAAAATCAAATAAATCTATGTTTTCTATTCACGATATCAGACATGAATATCCCACTGAATGAGTGAGACTCCGTTGATGCCGTGGCCCTTGTGTGTATTGCATCCTCAGCTGCACAGGAGAGAAAAAAGGTCCACTTCCACAAAGTGACTTAATCTCAGTGAACATGTCCTCATCATCTCCCAGAACCTGCACACACACACACACACACACGCACACACACTTAAACACACGCTCGCTGCTGCATCTGCAGTTATGAGTGCAAATGTTGATGCTGTCATTGTGTTAAGTTTGTTAAGTCGTAGGATCATTTTCAGACCTGTGGCTATCTTGACAACAAACTGTGTGCGCGCAATACAAGGGCCTTCGTGTGTGTAAATGTCATTGTATAAATGAGTGTGTTGATAAGTGTGCATATGGTTATGAGGTGTGCCGAGGGGGCTCTTGGCCCCCTTGTTTAAGGGTCGAAAGTTTCTGATCAGCCTCAGACTCCATTAACAAAGCCTAAGGGAGGGGAGAGGTTTTTGCTGTGCCGCAGAGTGGAAAATTGAGTCCATGTCACAAACTAATCAAATCGTATAAAGCTGGATGGAAGAAAAGGGCTCTACACACATATATGTACACGCATACACAAACATGGCTGAAGTATTTGGGCCATCTCAGAAATTTGCTGAGCACACACGGGAGATGTGGACTGAGCAGATGGCTGAAGAACTAAAGTCTGCATAGGGTCTGTGTGATAGAATTGCCTTAACATGGCTCTGTGTCAAGCTAACATTAGCATAAAACCCTTCAGGGAAATACAAACACAGCAAATTTGTGAAGAGTGTGCTGCAGAGGGACAGATTTCCTCGCAGCACCCGATGTGGTAAAACCAGGAAGACCTTGCTGGGATATTTAGTCGAATGACAAGATGTCACTGATGACAGCTGGAGGGCATCAATCCAGCTGGTGAAAAACGCTATGGTGACATGCTTTACAATACTAGGCCACTCTTCACCTCTTTTTGGAGTTATTGCTTTTATACCCCAGTTTCTTCCAACCACTGAGGCTATTAAATAAGAAGGTGGAGGGCTGGTGTGGAGTGGGTCTGAGAAGATCAAAGGGGGTTTCCCTTTTGCCAGCTCCACTCTGCCTGAACCTGCTCCTGTCCTCCAAATGTTCACATCAGTATATTTTGGGATCCATATCACGGGCAGCAGGTGGGAGGTCGCCCCAGCAAACCTGTTCAGGATTCCGCTGGTGGCCGTTGCCCTGTAGCATCCACCCCTCCTCTCCCCCGTGTTTCTGAGCGCTAGGAGGATGAGGTTTTGGTTTTGGACTGAGCGTCTTTCTTGCCATTCTGGAGCACTGGTGAGTCACTGGAGGTCTTAGGTGTTTTCCTGGGCGGACTTTGTTCAGCAACATCATGCAGGGAGGGTTCCCTGTACATGGCCACTGTGAGAGAATGAGGTAAAGACAGAGAAATGAATTAGTCATATCATGAATAAGGACATGCTTTCTATCATTACCGCTTTTGTTCACATTTTGCTAATATTGCTAATCACCTTCAGGATGTGATACAACTGCTTTGCTGAGCTGTTAGTAGTACTCACGACATGTCAGGAGGTTTAGCTTCTCCTCAATGGCCACAACTTTAGAAATATGTCCAGATCCATAAGCTGGACAAAGTGACCCGCTTATTCAAGCAACAATAAAGTAGTTGGTCAAATATTTTTGGACTTAATGGATGTAATTCTATATGACTTTAAGATGCTCAGAAGCTCATAAACACTTTTGCAGTGGTTTGTTGATAAAACACTAATTCACAAGCAAACAATTGTAGAATCCAGTCAACCTTTGGCAAATTCTTTAAACCCAATAATCTCAGAAATAGAAATAAGTCATATAACACAAATCATGGAAGATACATAAATAAAGCATTTCTGAACATTTCTGCCGCTGAACCACTTCAAATCAGTCATGCCCACGCATTCACATACCCTCGATAAGTTTGGGCAGGAAGTGAGCAGCACCCTTGGTCTTCTTGACACGGTTTCCTTTCATGACTTGCCCGTCTCGATTGATGCCGATGTACCAAGCTCGGCCCGACTGGGTCTGTCTGTACAGGATGGACGAGTAGGTGACGTAGTAGTTCTCAAACACGCACTCCTTGAACTTGCACTCTGGTGTGAAATGTTCCTGTAAAGCACACATGCATGAGGCAGGTCATAAGAGAAGAACAACACGTTTGGGGTGTGCACCACGCTTTATAAATGCTTTTATTTATATATTTACTCTTCACTTCCACGGGCTCAGTTGGGAATGGGAGGAAATGGGCTCCACATTTCATTGTGACAGGGTTACAGGAGCATCTGTGGCTGCATCAACAAGGTACACACACACACCCACCCACGCACACACACACACACATGTCTTATAACCCGATCCTGCATGGCCACATGCACATGGACAAATTTTGATTTTTGAGCCAGGATGCCATAACTCAGCCACTTCAGTTTACCTGTAACAAACAACAATCAGCCCAGATCCTTCACCTTCCGTCATAGTTTAATGACCCCGCTGCTGGCCTTCAGCTCACACACATGCCTGCCACCACCGTTGCAGCTCTCACGTCTTCCTTTTTCTATCTCATATTCTGCCTTTCCTTCTCCACCTCATTCCCCTCATTCCTCCGTCATTTGGTAACCTTGTCGAGGAACAAACCAATTTGCAGGATTGATTTGGAGCCTTGATGTGACGGGTGAGCAGAAAAGACCTGAATAAGGAGTTTGCTCTCTCTCTACGTCTCATTCTCTTTCCATAATTTCTCTCATCTTTCTCTCCAACTTCTGAATCTTCTCTCTATGCCTGAGTCTCATTGTCTGCAGCCAGTACTCAACACCTGCCCATATCTATTGTGCCGCACACAAACAAGCTAATTACATTGACTGTATCGTCCGTTCCTTAATTATGCATCCACTCACTCAGGCAGCCATTCATTTCTTCACCACCCTTTGCCTCCGCTCAAATAGCGCAGAGTGAAATCTTGAGGTCTGCAGTCTCTTTGAAAGGTGTAATCAGACTGCTATCATCAAACGTTTTTGCACTGCTACAAATGTCTCATTATTTCTATCCATGGGCATACATAGATGCAGGTTCATAGGATTAAAACCTGCTTTGTAATAGCCGATCAGCATCTAACACCGACACACAGGGGCCTATACTGTAGTACAATATAGGCCTTTTGCCACATGTGGCATTATCCCTTTTAAACACTGGAAGTTAAATATGCCTTTCTAATCATGCATTTAAAAAATCTTCACTGTACATCAGCATAATTTATCTGCAACACACTTTAAAAATCAAACTTTCCCTGTGAACACATATGACCCCTCTAATGCATCTTATCAAACTGAAAGTGTAGCATTTCAAAAAGTAGCGTTTCCATCTCATCAAGAAGTCCTGATGATTGAGACTTAAGCTTAAGAGCACACTCTTTTCAGAACAGAAGCTAAGTACAGGGTTTAATGTCGGCATTTGAAGTGGACAAACAGACAGTGTTCTAATGCTCCAAACAGCTTTTGTTTAAATCAAACGAGGGTTTACCGGCAAAAAGGCCTCCAGTCAGAAAACATGATGAGATAAGCAGGGAGCAAGAACAGCACGTGCCGCTTTCAGAGAAATATAAATTCCCTGTGTGAATTTCCTTTGCAGAAAACACTTTTAATGATTTTTTTGTAATTTACCGCTGTGTAACTATTCCGCTGACTAAACACCCCCCCCCCCATACTCCCCTCGATGAGCCGCACATTGTTCAATGTATCAAACACACGTTCTCAGGGTTGTACATGCAGCGCTGCTTTATGAGACAACACACTATTAGGCGGTCATTAATATAGACATATCTGCTCTTTGCAGACACACAGGGGACCTATGCACATCTGTTTGCACATATTACTCTGATCAGGATTGTCAGATGGACTCCTGACTGATTGTTTACTTTTTGACAAAAGCTGAGCGCAGGTCGCCTTTCCTTATTTCTTCATACAAAGTACTGAAAAAAAAAAAAGTCCATCGATCAAAACCGTGAAAAACGATCTAATTATCCTCCTTCCAGTCCAGAGGAAGAAAGCTCAAACATCGATTTCGCTCCTGCAGTTCCTTTTGTGTTCAGCAGGGGCTGCTCCAAATACAGTCCTGGAGCTCCTGCCGCTGCCACGGGTGCTCCTGATGCTCCGAAATTAACTGGTGCTTACTTGCCACTCCATAACTCTCAGCACTCCCCAGAGGATCTCTTTCAGCATGTTTGAAACCACTTGAGTAGGGGAAAGGCCACACAAGGTTTCTTTATGCGCTGCTTTTTAAGCACCGAGCAGAAATAAGAGAAAACGTCTCCTCAGAGATGCAGCAGTAATGCTATATATTACAGCTTCAAGCACTAGAAGCATTTTCAAAGCTCTTTTCAACACGTGAGAGAAGTTTTATTTCAATACATTTTATTTGTCATTTGTCCATGACATGACATGACATGGACTGATTCTTTACTGCAGAGCATAATAAAAGGAAGATGGATTCAAATAAAAAACTTCAAATTGAGAATTTGGATGATAATACATTTAAAAAAAGACTTAAATTCAATACAATCTTGACTTGAGTTAAGATTTTTGATGTGTGTGAGCTCAGCTTTGTGTGTTAGACGGCGTGTACATCCACTCATGCGTGTCTGCTGTTATGACAGAGAGACATGACGGATTCCTCTTACATCAGTGGGAGGCCACCCGGCGCCAGATGACATGCATACGGACACAAGCTCGCACACACACACACACACATACACACACAGTGCATCCACAGTGAAGGATGGACCGGTTCTTTCCCTCATCACTCACTCTCACAGACGGGGCAGTGAGAAAGAGAGGAAGCTGCACAGGCAAGAGAGACAAAAAGAAACAAGAGGAGAAAGGGAAGAAATATGAAACAAGGTGAAAAATAAGAGATGAGGAGAAAGAAAACAGAAAAAAGGTGGTAGAATTGTTGTTGCAAAGACAAAAACTTTTCAGCTCATCCATGGACTCCTACAAGTCTTTAACCTGTATTTATCCATTTAACCAACAAGTCTCCCATATAGGCAGCAGGTGGACTGATTCCATGTAAAAACAGGGAAAAGCCTCTAAGCACCAAAGGTTTTGATTGGAAGTGGGAAACAGCAAGCAAGCATAAGCTTAAAATGACTTGAAACACATGTTAATTCAGAGATTCAAATTTAATTGTCAGCACTGGCTTTCCTCTAAGACGAACATTATTTTTTAGCCAACTAGCAGCTGTTATGATAAAGTCAACTGATAGCACATTTAGGCGTAAACAGAAAGGCTCTGCAAACATGTATTTGAAACACACAAGGGACTGCTGAGTAAAGCTCCACGTCCAAAGCTCAAATGTCTTTTGGGCTCCTAACCAAACTGAATGCCTATTTACACGTTTTAGTAGGGTAAATGTTTTTTATTTGTTTTTATAATTTTCTAACAAACCTAATTATATGGAAAATGAAACCCAGAGGAAATGCTTTAATGCTTGATGGTTAACTACGGTGACGTGCAACTGTGCGTCCAATTCCTATTCATGCATCAAATAAGAGACACTGTTAGCTTCATTAGGCAGTTAAAGTAATTGCTTTGTCATTCATGCATGGGGGGGGTTACGTTACAAGGCTTTGTTCACAGCCACTATATACATCATCTCAGTTCTCCTGATGGAGCTGCTGGTTTTGCCGCTTTAAGAAGTATCTGACCTCTATGGAATGTGTATTATTAGTTGCCTGTGATATAGGGAATTCAGGTAACGTTTTCCTTTATGATACTGGCACATAGCTCATTTAAAGCCATTAAAAAAATCAAACTTTAATTTGTTTTTATCCATTCTTTGCCTATGTCCACTTAATCCAATTAAGTATAATGTAGTGTATTCCTGCTGTTATTGAGTGAGATTGCCAATACTGAGACAATTCTCACTTCTAGGGTACATTTACAACCCTAACATGCAGCATTCAAACCACGAACCATCTTGCTGTGCTTACAAAAATGGAGACTGAACATTTTATTTAAAACAGATTAACCCAAAGGAGAGCTAATGGCCACAGAATCATGCACCTCATTATTTATCTATTTTTTTATAGGGAAAATCACAAAGTTCAACTGGCCAAACTTGGCTTAACCGTTTCAAATCTGTCAATCAGCTGTCTGTCAGTTCGCATCTGCAGCCCTGTTTTTCCCAGCTGTCCCTGCTGTCCTTTCACTTTACAATCCTATAAAATACAGGACGTCATAAAAAGAAAAATATCCTGCAGGAATGAAAGTTTAAGTGAGTTGTGCCATAAAAATATAATGGATTGATCATGAATAGCAAGCTGTTCTCTTTCTCCCAAATATCACCTTCTCCAGTGAACGTTCCTTCTTTATTGGTTATTCTAAAGCTGCACCATATGATACGTAACTGCTAACTAAAATGGAGACTGAAAGTTTTATTTAAAGAGATGAACCCAAAGAAGTGTGAGAGAGGCCATATCGAACGGGCAAAGAAAATGTGATCAGTTTTGTCCCTGTAAAGTGAATGCATGTATACTTTTTAATTCGCTAGTCAAGAGAATAACTGCACCAACAGCACACAGAGCAAGGTTAGCCTCTCAAAAGCTTGTTTACCAGCAAAGCTGATTATTATCTGAGCAGATAAGCAGAAAAACAACTTTAATTGAGGGCAAACAGCTGAGGAAGCCTCACAAGTGTGCAAAACAATTCTCTAAAGATAGGAATAATTATCATGATCAATTAAAGCACAGACATAAGCAGCCTTGCTCTTGTTATATCCCTTTGCATCCAACCCATTCCTTAAAGTTGTACATTTTCACCATCATTTAGCATTCATGTCTAGGTGGATATAACATTTTGTAAATCGAGTGTGCAGAAGCATAACAATTGGTGACTAAAAGCAGAAAGAAAAACATTAGACTACTTTTTACAAAGAATAAAAATGGATGTCACCCTTGCTGTCACTGCATGTTGCTGCGCTTTATTTCTGCATGACAGCACACTGCGAAAGTATCAAGTTTCACAAAAGGGGCTTGTAAGATAAGTTTCTAAAGGTTGTCATTTTTTTTCAAAATGATTCTCTTCATAAACTGGCAGATGAGAACTTTTGAAAGCATTCTATTGTGTGCATTAATTAATAATCCAAATACAAACATTACAAACTAGTTAAAACCTGTTTGGTGCTTTTTTTTGGTGTGTTTGCATATTACTTGTAAAATTTCACAGAAAAGGAACGAAACCCATTGCACTCTGAGTCTGACTCTACAGGCCCATGCAGAAACCCACAACCATTCTGCAGAAGCTCTGCAACATTTGGAAAATTGAGAATGCTTTTCACTTCAGGCAAGATATCATTCCCTTCGAGATAAATGTTTTATTTTCAGAATTTTTTCCACATTCCCATGAAATGACTGGTACCATAGCACCATTAAAATGGCATCAAATTATCTTTTTTCACGTTTGACCCACATACTACTGCATATGAGTGATGTATGGAACAAGAAATAGCATGAAGGTAGTTATATAGGGAATTAGCTTTAATAGGCACTCATTGCATGCTCATGATAAGAGCCTCTTGGAGAAGCGGTTGGGCATATCCTAAGAGATAAATCTGTGTTAAGATGTTGCGTAAACTGCTCCAGCCTCTGCTCCTGAAATGCCAAATATGACAAAGACTAATTGTAAACCTGCTAGAATCCTGTTCAAGTACAAGATAAGCTTATATTTCTTTGATTAAATAGGAAAATGTTTTCTGTGTTCTATTTTGCATGTACCATTTAATTCAGTTTAATTTCAGCTTCTCATAGACTTCCTACCATTTACTGACCACGTCAATTCTGTTCCCTGTTTGGATCTTGTACAAATTTTAAACTAGTCTGCACGACTAACCCAACCACAGCTAAATACTAAATGAGAATATTTCTGAACAACAAACATTTTCTCGTGCAACGGCAATCTTGACTGATTTGATGGGAGAGAGAAGCTGAACTGTCACATCCTTTCTTTCTTGCCCTGCCTGATTTCCCACCTTATGGCCTCTCTCTGCATATGTGAACCCTCCTGAGCATCTTTGATTTGCTGACCAAGAGCAAAGAGAAATAATTTTTTCTTATGCTACAGGCAGAGAGGGGTCGTCATCTGTGCCAACATTCTGGCATTTACAGGGACATCATGAGGAGCGCTGGAGCTCGACCAAGCCTGACGGGCTCTACAATATCCAGACAGTGCACACACAGCAACGCACACACACAAGTGCACTGGCAAACGGCGCCTTACACAAACACATTTCTACACGGTCCAAGCATCATCCGAAGCTGAGATGTAAACACACGCTTTTGATATCTGACTCCACGAAAGGATAAATAAAAAAGATGTACGTACGATACAAAAACACCGACAAATTAGTAGATGTACACACACGTGCACGCCCGCACACAAAGACACAAATAAGTGTAATGAGAACAGCTGGAGAGGGTGCAGTCAGGTACACTGGGGGAAGAAGCAGAGCGGGAGGGAGGGAGGTACGTCCTCTGTTTCTCACCTTGACAGTCAGACCCTTACTGTGCGTTTGGGGATTTTCCAAAGAGAGCCAAAGATAACCCACATTTATTTTTCTTTCAACTCTCACTCTATGTTACTCGTCTTTCCTCTTGGTAATCTTTTTCGCTTTGATCTCAAGCTTTTTTTTTTGTTATTCCCACCATCTGACATGTGTCCGCACCCCTACGCGGTCCCATCACAGGTGATGGCTGTATCCGCGCGGTGTCTTTACGATAAGGGGCGGTGCAGAACAGGTCAACTGGGTGCAAAACAGGGGGTGGGACAGACATGCAGAGAGATAAAAGAAGGAGGAAAGAGGCAAGGAAACAAGAGTGCTGACTCAGAGAAAAAAAAAAGACAAGCAGTTTTGATTTGATGGGTGAGGAAGGTCAGAGCAGAGAAACTGGGGATCTGACTGTGGAAGATCGTGTGTGTGTGTGTGTGTGTGTGTGTGTGTGTGTGTGTGTGT
>CAJRST010014446.1:6340354-6380841 GCA_907169785.1 Menidia menidia | reverse complement strand
GTGTGTGTGTGTGTGGGTGTGTGTGGGTGGGTGTGGGTGTGGGTGTGTGTGGGTGGGTGTGGGTGTGGGTGTGGGTGTGGGTGTGGGTGTGGGTGTGTGTGTGTGTGTGTGTCTGGGCAGCTTGGCCATCAAGTCATAACGTAAAAAGGCATTGCTGAGGGAATTAACTAATTGCCAGTTTGCCAACTGTCGAGTTCATCTGTTTTTTGCATGAGAGGGTACACAGTGTGCACATTTACACTGTCCTGTCGAAAACTGACAGAAGGTGGTTGAAAGGCTGGGAAAATACTAAAAACTGAGTTATGTCCTTATTTACTTTGGCACAACTTTTCCAAAATACAAATGTTAAATTTGAAACCCCATGTGAGGGTTTTCCAATAGTGCCTACTCCAAGGGTGTCCAGCTCCGGTCCTGGATGGCCGCTGTCCTGCAGCTTTTTTCGTCTTCTCTGCTTCAACACACCTGACTCTGCTTAAGTGGATCAGTTAAAAGCTCTGCACAAGCCTGACAATGGCACGCTGGCACGAATCAGCTGGTATATACTGTCGCCACCATGTCCAAGAACTGACACATGAAAATTGAAGGCCGCTTAACGCACCAAAGAGAAGATTTGTTCAGAAAACAGGAAGTAGAATGTGAATATAAAAGTAGGAAGGTCCAAACATCAGGACTTAGCACCGCGGCTCTGCAAGGTGCTGAATCTGCAGCAGAAAGAAATTATGAGACTTTCCAGTATACTGTCAGTAGGAAAAAAACTCCATTCCATTCCCTTTACTCAATTTACTAATTTCCTTAATGCTGTATGTACATCATATATTCTTGTCTCTTCATGGATCCAGTGACCTACTCTTCACGATAGCTCTGCTATCCAAGTGAACTGAATAACTTGCAGAGGCCATCCACACTCTCCCTTAGTCTCTACAGAGAAACTAGCTGCTTGCTGTAATAGCACAAAGAAAAATGATGGATGTGGTTACTTCTTTATCACCAAAGACCATCCATCCCACATCCCAATTAACTGCCTTTGCAAAACAAAGTAGCAACACACCACTGAATGGAACTGAAAGAGTCCAGCTATAGGAATCCATTCAGAGTGAAAAGTTTTTTTAGAACTTTATCTACCCAATTTAGTCTAGCACCCAATAAATGATCATATATAATGCACATACACATGGACCTGTTTTCTACTGGTGCAGGACTCGTGCTTGTCCATGGCCGCGCAGCGTTTGCACTGACTGAGCAAGGATGCTGCGTCGCCTCATGATAAAGCTGCAACATTTTGCAAATACATGACGCCCAGTCCCTCATCTGATGCCCTATATCTTCCTTAACCTCTTCCCTTTTCTTCTGCGTCAACTGTACTTTCTCTAACTCTCCTCCAGAACTCAGAGCGCTCCTCCAGGGTGGATCATGTGAGAGGTAGAGGCATTCCCTTTTTAGTGACTGGTACCGCCATCCATCTCTGAAGAATTCCCCAGTGGAGAGCTCAGAGGAGAACACAAACAAAGTAGGGAACAGTCAGGCAGGGACAGTTACAAAGAGAGGACCTAATTGCTGGATAACTAAGGGATAGAGTATCGAGGCTAACATGATCACACAGAAATATATTAAATTAATACTTCTTTAACAATATATTTCTGTGAGTTATTTATACTTAATAATATATACTAAATATTGACTGGCAACCAACATTAGAACTTGCTTTATGTGTGTGTCTAAGTTTATGGAGGGATGCCGACAGTATAGAAAATATGTTTGTCTAATTTTTAATCATTCAATCTCAGTGTATCACTTTTTTAAATGGGGGTGTGCTCATTTATCCTCGGTCAGCAAAGTTTTACTTCCCGTTACTTTCCTCTGTTACCTGCAGTGAGTTTGGCCAAAGCTGGTCTTGGGTTTCCGAGTGCGGCCCAATTATGTCTGCTTGCCTCAGTCAGATTGTCTATACCTGGCTGCACATGTGTGTTAGTGGGGCTGTGTAGAGTGGCTACATTGCACAAGGGAAGGTGTGTGTGTGTGTGTGTTTTGAACAGATTCATTTCTTGGTGTGTGTGTCGCTTAGACTGCATAACCATGTGAACCATCCCTTTTCAACACACACTGCAATGCCTCCACCCACATCCCCACCCTCGGTCCGCACATCACTCCTCCCTCCCTCCCTCTACGCTGCCATCTCTCTACCCTGGAGGCTTTTCCAGAGCACACAGCTAATAAAGTGGGCCAGATCTGTGGCTGAGCACTATTTTTTATCAGAAAGCAATTTTCAGGTAGTGCCCACAGGTAAGAGGGTCCCAGCTGCCTCAGACAATGGAGCCATGACAAGGAGTTTCCCTCCTCCATTAACCTCTGCTGAGTTACTCCACCTCGGCCCAGCTCACCACGAGCACTGCCCAGCCTCCACATAGACCTCGCAGGTCCTACAAACGACTGTTCCTCTGTCCTGCAATGGTATAGAGCATCTTTTTTTTCTTCTTTTGTTTGCATGTGACTACTTTTCCTGACATAAATTTCTCCTCACCTTTGTTTGTCCTTGTGTTTTGTTTCTTTCTGCTCACCAAGTCAAGCTCTGTTTTTGCTTCACCCTGCAAGTGCAAAACTTTTGGTTTAGTAAATGAAGTTAAATTCTTCCCTCTTCTCCTGCCTCATGCATCTAATTTATTTTCAGTCACAATAAGCCTTTTCCTTACAAGAAATATTGAATAAAAGGTTAATTAAACTCCACCCCTAAGTTAAAAGAAAATATTTTACGTGTGTGTGTATTAAATTTTGGACATCTGTTCAACTGTCACCTGTGGGTGTCTTTTTTCTATTACTCTTACAATTTGCATCCACCTGAGACAGCTGTTGGTTCTTTGGCACGCTGACAACTGTGAGCATTAAAATGGATGACATCAACCAAATCGCAAAAATCAAATGCCATGTGCAGCATATTATAAAAAAAAAATGCTTTTGTCCAACCTTTTAACACTATGAGATATATATGTCCTGGATAACCATTTTTCTAAAAAAACAAATAAAAACGGAAATTTCTAATGTAATAAAGTATTAGTATATTAATGGAGGGACAAGGATACAAGTATCCAACGAGAGAGTTGCCCATACATGTGAAAGTTCTATGGGTAAGAAGTATGAGGACAAATACAGAAAGGCAGAAGGGAAGCACAGAAGGAGACATAAAAAGGAGGACAAATACAGCAGATAAGGATCACGTCGAGACAGGGAAATACATTTTAAATATAAGAGGTCCACAGGATGACAAAAAGCCAAAGAAAAGGGAAGTAGTGATGCTGCAGAGAGGAGGAAAAAAATGACAGACCACAAGAGATGTGAGGAGACACAAATGACCAGACTGGGAGCAAGACAGACTGACAGGCAAGTAAAAGCTGTACAAGTGAGGCTGAGGGAGGTGAGGGAGGACAACGGAGAGGGGAAGGGGAAGAAAGATGGACATGGCAGCCATCGTCGCTCCCAGAGGAGACGTTATGTTCGCTCCGAGCCTGGTTCTGTCAGGCCATCCTTCTCTTCCTCCCTCTCCCACCCCAACATTGTCTGATCTTTCTGCCTTCCTTTCTCTCAAGACTGACAACATCCTTTTTTGTTATCACTCATGTTATGATCCAGACTGCTGCTCTATGCCACACATACATATACATTCATGTAATGGAAAAAAGACAACAGGCTGAGTACAAGCAACCGGTCAAACAATGATCTCAGCCTGAATACTGAGAAGAAGAAAAAGTGGATTTGACCTTTTTTTGACCCAGGGAAGTGGAGACTGTGGAAAAACCCAGATATCCAAATGCGCATATGGACAAAAGACTGAACAAAAAAAAAATCTGAGTGCATCTACATGAAGTGACGGAGCAGACTGTACTTCAGCATTAAGTGTAGATCCTCCAATGTTTACAGCAGGATGTTGCATATCTTCTAAGTGTGTGTTGTAATTTGCTTTGGAGCCATCTGTTGGGGCAGCTGCATAGCAGCCAGCGACTGAAAAAAAGCTGAACCACCTGAGAAGGGAGGTAGTCTCTGTGCTGGGGCTTGGAGCTTACTGTACAATAAAGAATGTGGCAAAAGGTGACAAACATAACCTTTTGGTAGGCACCACGAAGTAGACATCATTTTTATAATATTGGGATAAAAAAATGAAGTGTATTCAGTCAGGAAGTTTTTTCATCTCCAACTTTATATGAAGACATTCCTTCCCACAGGAGTAACTCCACATAATGGCTTTCATCCAGAAGAAATGAGTAATGATCATGCAGTCTCTGTGTTTCAAAGGTAATTTAACATTTTGGTGTTAATAACAAATACTATCAAGTTCAATATGTGTCCATACATAACATTGCTGCATATAAAACAATCACATTGTAATTCTTTAACTTTCCTAAGTTTTCAGTATCAGACTGCATCAACTGAGCTTCCCTACTAGATAAATCCTCCTCTATTCTCTCTCTCATCTCTATCGAGCGTGAAATCCTCCTGAAACAAGTTGATGTGAGGACAAAAATCACATCTGCTCCACATTAAGCATGTGCCCACTTCCCTGTGTATCTTTTCCCACAAAACACCCATATCTACATTTAAATAGCTTCCATTTTTTTTTCTCTATTGCAGACTGCTCTCTGGTAATGTACAAATATTAAATTTTTTCTCTCCCTCTCTTTTTCTGCATGCCGCTAAAAGAAGCACCAAAGTGCTATGCGGCTGATCTTTAAATATCTCTCAGGGCTGCCTGCATCCTCGCTCAAGCAGGTAAATCAACACTCAAGAGAGAAAAATCTGTCCTCAGTAAAGTAATTTCTACTGTATTAATTTTTATACCTTTGGGCTGCTTTCAGGTCGGGTGTGTAAATGTGTCTGAGAGCCCCTGGTGAATTGAAACCAAAGAGCGGAGCGGGGGAATCCTTGTACAATATGTAATCAATTATTCATGATATATGTTTACAGGAGAAACCACAAAGTTCCAACCGCAAGTAAAGCCATTTCCTGTGTAAAGATATGCATTGTAATTTAAAGTTAGGAAGATTTTTCTCAACTTCCAAAAAGAGGTTAATTTCTCTGCATCAGCTTACAACAGTTTTGAAATGTGTCCAAACATATTTGTCTATGACTGACTTCTGGTACCCTAGTTGGCGCTCTCTTTCCTGTAAGGGAAGAGAGAATAAAGAAACTGTTTCTGATTAATCAGGATGTGCAAAAAGGAGCTTGGTTGTGCCTTGTTACACTGCATAATCCTGTTTATCACACATTAGAGTAAGTATACCTGGTGGCAAACGAGCACTGTCAAAATTCACATATTACACCTGGGAGAAATGATGCTCAGGAAAACACATAGATTATACTGAAATTTACCGAAATCATCAGCCCCCTACATGTGAAGAGGTGTTTGAATTGATATTTCTACTTGTGGAATCTGGTTTAACATTGTGCTATCTTGTGCAACAACACCCCAAACTTTAATTGATTCCCTCCTTTGACCTCAGATCTCTCTGCAGTACTTACTACCTTGAACATTCCTTGAAAGACTTTCTTTTTGAAAAAATTGGCATCAGTCGAACAAGTTTAAAGCCCAAAATAGCATTGTGATGAATGATCAAGCAGAATTTATGAAGACAAATCAAATTGAGCTGTTTAATGAGTTTGAAAGATCAGCAGAGGTCACTACAAACATCACAATGCATTCAAAAAGAGAATCACTGAATTATATCCAGAGGCTTAATCAAATTATTCCTCACAGGGAAAACCATTTGTGACAGCAAAGGAGAACAGAATAGAAAGAGGGAATGGATTAAACAGAGGAAAATAACAACAAATGGACTTCTAGTGAGAATGATGCAAATTATATATTAAGATAAATTGATGAGCCTGAGGACACCTCGACCAGAGAACAACTTTTGTCTCTTCTGTGAGTCATGACTGGCAAATGATCAGCTGGGAGGTAGCGTTTTATTTTCACATCCTTTAAATAAGAAGCGTAATATATCTGTGCTCATGTATATGTGTGTCTATGTGTGTTGTGGCAGAGGGACAAATACCTCAGAGGTTCATGAAACATTAATGCTGCGTAGCCACTGGAACACTGCTTCACCTCGTGTGAGTATTTGTTATTGCCATGCATAGCCAAGAAAGGAACTACCAGAAGAAGTTATCCTAAAAAGACCAATGCATTTACATACACTGATTTACATTCAAGACTTAACTAGATCAAAAGACAAAAGCAACATTTTAAATACTGAAATTATCCTTTTATAAAGTTATTTTGGGTAGAAAACTTTGAGTGTGTTTTAATGAATTTCGAAAAGAATAAAGTCTATTTGTTATTTTCTGATTTCAGATACATAATTGCTGTGGCCATTAACAGTGGATGGTAGGGGTGTTAAACTAATTGCAAATTCCAAATGATACCAGATTGACACGCAACTGACGGATTACTGGCATTGACCCCTTTGAAGTGGAAGAAAACTCTGTGTGGCGAGAAATGTTTAGCTTTATGATTGTTGTAGCATTTACCATAGATGTTACTTTACCTTTGACCACTCTCATAAATGCTCCTCTTTCTTACATTGTGGCATTTTGCCAGTCAACTAAAGTTGTTATCAAATGTTCCATAAAGAGTTTCTTTTTTCTTTTTTCAGTATTATCCAACCCTTCCACAGTTCTTCCGTGTGAAATGTGCTTTAAGGTGCTTTGAAATGAACATCCAAATATTTAATATTTTGTCTAGCTTTTACTATTTTACATGGTGAAAGTAGCTTGAACAAGTTCTTTCACCGAAAATGATGAAACTAACAGCTTTTTTTTCTCATACAGCTTTCATCTACACACCACGGAAGGGATGTTCCTACTTTATTTCTGCCCTCCATCCTCTTCTTTATATCCCCTCTCCATTGCTAATGCTTACACGAAACAATAGAAGAGAAAAACATCTTCCTCTGTTTCTTTGTCCTCCCTTCATTTTGCTCTCAAAGGGATTTTCTCCTCTCCACTCTTCCCTTCCCTGTGGTTATTCCCCTTAGTGAAAATGGGTCACCTTCCCTTTTGTCAGGAGAATGCCTGGGTAAGGATAACCTCTGTATGTGTGTGCATGTGCATGAGTAGAGTTTTACTGTCTATTGGGGGTTCCATGCCTCAGAAAAGTTATGCAATGACCTTTTTTTGCGAGGCTAATTAGGGCCAAAATACAGTTTTAAGGGGTTTTGGTAACAAATTCCTACAGTGGTTATACTCCAACGTCTCTAAGTCCTCTTCTCTATTGCCATGTTTTAAGCATGGCTCTATTGTGTTTGATACTGATAAATTATATGATCTTTATAGTTGCCTAACAAAGCATCTGGCTGAGATACCTAACCCTGTGCATCGAAGTAAATGTTGGAGAACAAAACAGTTTTGTCACATTGTTGTAGCTGACAGAAAGCTCCTGATCTCAGGCAGCCTGCATGCACACAGCACTGGGTGGACTTTGAAGTGAGCGCATCGGTGCACATCAGACAAGATCTCAAGAGGGAAAAAAAGGGCTTTTCTCCGCACCTGAGAGAGCACGTGCTGATCCTCTGTTCTATCATCAACCTCTCAACTCTTTACTCTGAACATCACAGCTCTCTGGATGCACCGTTTGATATGTGCATGTTTGCAGGCATTATGACAACATCTGCAATGTGAGCGCCTCAAGCTGTTGAAGATAACAACATTGTATGGTGCCATACCACTCTGTAATCACAGTGTACTTTAGTATGTGGACCACTAACTAGATGCTGAAAATGAAAGAAATGGCCTACAAATGGAAATTTCTTTGAGAATGTCTTTTGATTGCATCAAGTCGTGTTGAGAAAAAAAGTTGCACACTAAGTTGTCATGATGTAAGACATGTGCTGTTACCTATTTAGATCTGATCTGATGTGTTGTTTGACAAAAAGGAAAATAGTTACCAACACTTCATATGCTGACTTGTCCAGACAAAATTTTCCCTTTTCTGTGAACTTTTAAAAAAGAACAACAAGATGATGACAATCTCAATCTCACACTGAGCGGTTTGAAACTGCAATAGTTTGGTGTGTGATAACACAGATTTCAGCACCAATATTAGAAAAATCGTCACATGGAGAAGCTTAACATTATTCAGATGATTACAAAGTGAGAGAGTCTACCACGCAGTCTTCCTGCAAAAGCTTTGGTAAACTCATGAAACCCCCGGAATTATGTCTGCATTAGCGCTTATGGGGAAAACAACACACCAAAATAAGGATTTAGAATGCTTGTGGTGCTCTCACATATTCTGTGTGTTCAGTCAACTGAGCTCAAGCAAATACAAAGTCAGCAGAAGAGTGGCAGTTTTTCTATCTGGACTGCTGTAATGAAACCACATATTAGGTCTTTAAAGGCCTCTGGTATCACAGTGGACTATGTGCTGACCGTACCGAAGTGTAGAGGTAGCCCTCACTGTTCATGGCAACGTAGAGCCCTGTCTTGGTGCTCTGGATGGCCACAATCCGGAGCCCCACAGGAATCAAGTTGAACTGCACTGAAAGACACGGAGAGGGAAGAGCAACATTAAAACAATCACTCATTACCTTAAACATTCATATTAATTTGTGACATACATGTGTTCACCAAAAGTTGGAAAAGAATGGAGAGGAGTTATATAAAGGAGGAAGTTTATCCTAATCACTGAGAGGTAATTCTTTGGGCTTTTGGTTTTCCTTCATCATGCTTTTATAAAGACTTGCTATCATTACACTTCACAAAGTGCATGGTGCATCATGGCTTGCCTTAAAACAAACACTAACAGTTACACACATTAAATGATCCTTCTTAACCTGTTTATGACACTGCTGTTGTCTCAAAAGTGAGACAATTTTGGACAAATGTATCATGACTGGAGAACAGTTTGAGCTAAATGAACATGGCTTGTTCTTCTTCTACTTTTTAAAAGAGCAAATGACTATTTCAAAGCCAGAGATGATGTTGGATTTCTTCTAAAGTTGAAAAGGGTTGTCGCTGGAGCATGTTTAGACCCACAACCTTGTTATTAGTCAAATCAATTTCAGATTGAAATTTCTGCCAACATAATGAATGGAAGCTTATTTATCAGGTGATGACACAAAGTCAATACTGGATATGATTAGAATAAAAAGAGAAAACTTGTACTCACTTTCAAATGATGAGATAGTTTCAAACTATCAAGATCTATGACACCTTTTTCAGGCAAAAACATTCACTTTGAAAAGCTAAATTAAAATGTTTCTTATTCTGCTAAACTTTCAAGCTTAGTTAAGCAGTTTACAAACTGCAGTAGGTTTAATAATTAGCAAACTTGTTAGTGTGTGGTCAGGTTCTCACTGTCTTCTCTTTTCATGCAGTTCTAATGTTAGCGCAGATTGCGAGGTGTGTCGTATCAAATGCTGGTAATGAAAACTGCACATAAATCCCATCTGTGCTCTTTCTCTCTACCTCACCACTGTGTCTTGAGGGCCTTGCTTCTATTTGCTCGATCGATCCCTGCATCTCAAACAGTCGGCTTCGCAAACGAACAAGGTGTCACCAAAGAGCACAGCCAGGATGACAAATAGAGCAGGGGACACACACACACTCAAACACTTCTTTACTTCTTCTCATTCTCTCTCTCACTCCCTCACAAGCAGTACATTAATGGCCTTGATGTTGACAACAGCATATACCTGCGGACAAGCTCACAAAAACACCATCCAACATGCACCAAATGTTCTCAATTATAAAATAAGAAACAGAGAGAGAACATTACTGAGGGACAGCCATATACTTTCCAAACTTGACAAATTGGCTGATATTTAAACCTCGGCAAAGTATAAAAGCAGAACAAAATTATAGACTGCTTTAATATTTGCCCTAAAATAAATCCATTTGTTGCATAGCTATTAAGCTAAAAGCAGCATAGCCATGACTTACAATTCAATTTAAACAATCTGATTGAACGCCATTTGTTTTTACTGTCAAAAACAACTCACAGTGGCAACCTGCGTACACTATACAAGCAAGAAAAGAGGTATGTGAACTACATAGTCTTCCATTTCAGACAAGACATAATTAGCAGTTATAAAGTTATCAGGAGTAAAGAGGATGGATCATTTGGCTACATACTCTACTTTGAATTAAATGCCTTTCTGACTGAAATGCATTCTTTTTACAACATGAAAGTTATCTTCATGATAAAGCTTTGCTGATCTATATGATTATATGTAAAGAAAATACACAGAGAGAAATCAAATGGACCTGCGTTTTGGAAAATGATCATGGGGACTTTTTTCTCACCTGGCATGATGTGACACAGGGTGCTAAAAGGTTGCCCTTTTACCACTGGTGGTGCTATAACCTCTAGAAATCACACAGACTAAAGCACAGGTATAACCCTCATGGCATTCGGTCATAATTATATTGATAATGGAAACATCCCATTTCTCTTCTCTCATCTCCCATCCCTCTTTATAGGCCTGCCCTTAGAATCGCTTCCTTTCCTTTGCTATGCAGAGTAGATTGTCGGATTAATCAAAAGCATTTTGAGGGTGGGAAAAGGAGAGGAGGGGGAGGAGTATGAAGGGGAGGGTGTCGCCAAATCAATCCTGCGAGTCAATTTTGGGACTCGAGATCATCAGCACAATAAATAAACAAGGGGAAATGGGAGATAGGATGAAGGAGGAAGGGGGTGGAGGAGCCCTGGGAGGCAGCGGCAAGACACACAGTTAGGGTGTGCAGAGGGCATCTTCAGGCTTACACACTGCGCTGCTGCTTTGCAGGGTTGTTTTGTACAGCAGATGGTCTCTAATGGAATGAGAAAAGGATTATAGTCATCTGTGAAACGTAACACAGTTTAACTTCCACACAGACGCTGGCTGGGCTGTCTTCGGTTTCCTGTGTG
This sequence comes from Menidia menidia, assembly GCA_907169785.1. Taxonomy (NCBI): domain Eukaryota; kingdom Metazoa; phylum Chordata; class Actinopteri; order Atheriniformes; family Atherinopsidae; genus Menidia; species Menidia menidia. Next base: position 6,369,950 of record CAJRST010014446.1, on the reverse strand, counting down.
GGTGAAGCTGATCGGATGAGAGCATTGTGATTTAATAGTTGTTAAAGCTTCTGAAACGTTTAGTCCTCAGCGTTTCTTTGGCATGTTGAACAAGCTGGCAGACACTGTGTGAACGTGTTGATATGAGCTTGTCTTTTTAAAGTGGCCTAAGAACTGCTGGGTCTCCATATCAGCTAAATGATCTTCTCCTTGAGTTGGTCGAAATTACCCGATGCTAAAAGTTGTTCCCTCTGCTATACTGGTTAGCAGTGGCTTATCTCCCTCTCTTTCCCTCTTCTTTTCTTTTGCACAGAAAAAGGGCTTTTCTTGAAATGCAACACAGGACTGTCTAATTGGGAGCTTTGAAAGGATGGCCTGTGGGCTGCTTACAAATTTGACTGGTGAGCCTAGCATTTTATTTCTTTTTTTGTCTTTCTCTTTATAAAGCACTCCACTTTTTGTATTGGGGCTAGCAGCTTGTTTGAAGTAAAAAACTCTTTGAACTTTTGAAGATGGTACCTGTGTCATCAGTGTGACAATATTTCTGAAAAACGGCCAAGGATCTGTTCAAGTGTTTTTTTGTTTTTTTGGTTGAAACTTTATGATATGTCACACAGAAACAATCAGAACTACTTCAGGTAGTTAATGAATGCTTTGCATTCTACTGGTGAATGTCTTAGACAAAATATTCTTAATGGTGATGTATATTCTAACATGTGCAGCACAGAGCCGTCTTAAAGTAGTGGCAGTTGTTATTTATAGAGGACTTAGCATTTATGTTTGAATGGACACTCCTTACATTTTGCCATCTTTTGACATTGACGATGATGAGTTGCCATACCATGCAAGAGTTGTTTTCCATGTGAATGCAGTGAATTGAGCTTTTACCCCATTGAAATTGCAGAACGTTTATTAGAAAGGAAACCTAGCGTGGGCAGTGGTGTGGTGGTTAGCACCATCGCCTCACAGTAGGAGGGTTCCATGCCTCAGTTTGGAGTTTGCATGTTCTCCCTGTGTCTGTGTGGGTTATCTTCAGCTTCCTTCCATCATCCAAAAACCTGCATTTTAGGTTGATTGGACATTCCAAATTGCCTTTGGGAGTGTGAGTATGCATAGTTTTTCGTCCTTGTGTGTCTCTGTGTAACACTGTGATGGACTGGCGGACTGTCCAGGGTGTACCCCGCCCCTCACCCATTGAATACTGAGATAGGCTCCAGTCCCCCCTCGGCCCCATTAGGAAATAAGCCGTTAATAAAATGGATGGATGGAAACCTAGCCATGTTGGACAAAATTAAATGAAAAAGCAGGTATAAGAGGACATACAGAACAAGCCTTCATTTGACATTGGTAGGAAATATTAGATCCCCTGCAAACACAATGGCCAAAGTGTGGTATTATGTTTCACTGAGACTATGTTTCACTGGCTGCAGGAGCATATTGCAGACTAAAATATGCCTGTCTCCTGCTTTAAAATAATACTGGCTGACAGAAACATCAGGAGCAGTGGCTAAAGCAAAAGTAGAGGTATCACACTGCTTGTTAGCAACAGATGGTGTAATCATGAACATGTCACTGTGAAGAGAAGGATTTGCACACGGAACAGTGAACTGCTGGCTGTAAGTTTACATCTGTATTACCTACCAAGAAATTCTTCCTGTAGAAGTTTATTTATTGTCTGCAGTCACTGCCAGCACAGTCTGTGACATTATCAGACCTGTCAAATATCCCAGCACATTTAGAATGACTTCTGGAGATTTGAACAAAATCTTCCTCTCAGCTACACTTCAGACCTTTCAGCAGTATGTCAACTGCTCTACCACAGAAAGCAAAAGGTTGGACTTATTCTATGCTTATGTCAGAGATGCACACAGCTCCCCTGCTCTATCCCCACCGGGAAACCTACAATCTAGACCTCTGAACTTTCAAGAGGTGCAAAAGTCTGAGGATACTTCTGTTAAATACATTTGTATATGTGCTGTAATTTCATTCATTTGTGTGCACTTCCAGAATTATGGAAACCTAAATATTCAAGTTTTAGGTTTAAGTTTAGGTTTAAGTATGAAGAAACTAGAAAGCCTCAACCACTCTCTCACACTTCTTGTCAATATTTTATGCAAAACTTTTTCTCTTAGGGCACCAATAGGAGCAAAATTCTCCTCATGCTGTTGTCTCTCTCTGTTTATGCCTGATAAGGCCAGACCTTCAAAACAATCAGACTGGCCTCATAATAAGTGAGCTGAGTGATCAACAGCTAGCTCAGCCTGCCGACACTATAAATAAACCTCATCACAGCGACCTTGTGAAAGGGTCTTTAAGAATATTTTAAAGATTTTGAAATATCATCAGGTTACTCACACTGGAAGAAAAAAAAAATCTCATATGTTAACAGTGTGGGAAATGTTTCAGATAGTCAGGGATGTTGCAACAACATCAGGAATGTTAAATAGTGCGTGTGATCTGTGTAGAGATTTCAGTTATAAGTGAGCCAAGCATATCTCAGCTGTGTCAGTACTGCAAACGGTGAGAAAAAATGAAAACATGAGAACATGAACATCGATGTTCTTCTTTTTCCCAGTGCCACAATTTTAAGGCACGCACAGCTTCAGTTTGATAAAAAATGTTTGCTACTTAATGAGCTGTTGCCTCATATCACATATGATATGTTTCAGTATAAGATCTGAGGTTCAGCCTTTTAAACTGAGCTCACAGCACAGTGACATCATCGTGTCTTTAACTACACTTCTCTTGACAGGAAGGATTAAGATGTTATTATCTGCACTAAATTTCAATTTTTTTTTCTAAGACAAGGTTTGAGTGCTTGAGTGTTCATCACCACTCAAGCAGTTTAGCAGTAAGCTGTGTCACACTCCGCAGACTGCAAGAGATTTTCAAACATTTTCAGCAAATTTGTGATGGTAGAGTTATTACCCCCCAGCACCACAGACAGAAATCATTTGCCCAATGATGGCAGTATCATCAGGTGATTTTTATGACTGACTTATTTTCCGTAAGGCTGGAGCATTCGTTCAAATGGAGCACAGAGGAGATAACTCACCTCTGTGCTCAAATCCCGATGCTTAAGGGCACAGACATAGTTTTGTTCCCTCTAACACAGAGCCCAGTTTGAGAGGAATGAGTGTTTCCACTTAATAACAAATGGGTCGACACTGGGCTGATTCAGCGTATTGAGTAGTTTGTGGGGCAGGAAAGTATTAAATGTAGGACTCAAATCAATAAACAAAACCCTTGCACAGCCCTTGGGAGTCTGAAGATGTTATCTATCTCAATTCATGTCTGCCAATATTTAATATTAATGACATTTACTTAACATCTTGATTCCAATAAAGCTGCGAGAATTTTAAATTAAGTCTCCACCAGACAGCTCAGAGCACTGGGATCATTAAAATGATGCCTAAACTAATTAATAAATATCTGGGAAAAAAACAGTTGGATTTGTCACTTGTGCTGTAAAGAAATGAGGAAGTTTTGAAGCTCTGCAGCAGATTGAATTATTTCAAGCTGAGTTTCATGCATGATTTCCCCGGTGGTCGATGACTGATGACAAGACAACTTATTTCAATCTGCTCTTATTTAACTTCAATCTCTTCCACAGGCTCTCCTTCCCGTAACTGATAACTCTTTTCCTTTATCTGTCTTTCTTGCCCGTCCATCGGTCTTTCCCTCTTTACCCCGTCTCTCTATCCCCAGTGTCGTGAACGTGAACGAACCAACAATCCTCCTTGACATGAACGAACGTTCTATATTTTACCTCACTGTGTAGTATTTCTTCTATGTCTACCAATTTTTCTTCTCTATTTGTTCCCTTTCAGTTCCCCCGTTGCCTCCTGTCATTCTTTCTGTCATGTGAAACCAATACTTTTCCATCCGCATCCATTAATCACTTCCTTTTTCATCCCGCAGCTTCTCTACAGGATTCTCTTGTCTTCGTCTTGCATAGCTTCTCTTTGTTTGGTACTTTTCATGTTCTTCCCCTGTTTCTGCCTTACTTATTCTATTGCAGACGCAGTTATTGCTATTACCATTCCTTCTTGAAAGTTGCAGCTGCCAGACTGTGCCAAGTCTCCTCTTAGTGGCTTTTCAAGCACAGCCGTTTGAGTATTTTTTCTCTTTTCTCACAATGTATGACATACAAAGAAAGTTCCACAGCACTTAGAGATATAAGTAAAGTGTACCCTCCAACAGTGGGAAATGGTTATTATTGTAGATAAAAGTAAGGGAAACCAGTTCTGACATGTGCCTTCACAAAGTCCACATAAAGAGGTCAATAGTTTTCATCTACTTATCTTTTCTCTATTCTGTCCTTTTTTTTCTGTCCTCACTGAATTCTGCTCTTTTTCTGCCCCATTCTGGGATTTTTCTTTCTGGCTTTAAAAACTCTTTTGGAGTCCACACCACTCCTGGTGTTACTCATCTATTACTCAGTAAACATATTGTCACCCCTTTGTTTTTGTGCATTTTTAATGATCCTTCTGCTCTTTTGAGACCCGAGACACTGGTTGTGTTGCCTGTCTGCTATTTGTCGACGTTATCGCTGGTAACCTCTTAACTTGTGAGGCCAGCATGATAATTGCAATTTGTAACTTTCTCTTTAATCCAATAATGACATTTGAGCTTTTGATACCCAAGCTTTTTTCTTCTTCAAAATATTGTAGGATGGATTTTAATTAGTGTTTGACTGGTTTAAAGTAACCTGAGTAACCTGTACCTAGATAAATCTAAACCCACTCTTCTCTTTCATACCCCAGTTCTCGTCCAATTTTATTACATAACAGCCCGGCAGAGCCAAGAACAGGGAAGGAGAGAGAAGGGGAGAAACAGGGCAAGGGGAGGGGGTGTCAGGTCCTCTGACCTCCCACCAGAGGGGGGAGACAGAGTGATTGAGCAGCCATCAGCTGAATGCCAGCTGCTCCTCCGTTAGTTGTACCCTACTTTCTCTGAGTCATCTCCATTTCTGTTTCCCCTTTACTTCTCTTACCCATTGTGTATGATTGGCCCCCCTCCCTTCCCCTTTCTCTCCATCCCTTTCTCACATTTTGCTTTAATAGATAGTCATTTCAGTCTTTTGACAGCTATCACCTAGTTATGGTAGCCCCAAGGGATCTTCCATAAAAAAGTGACAAAACTATAGAGGGGCCTTACAAAAGGCGAAGATGTCCTTTTTCATTATATTCCCTTAGGGGTACACCTACCTTTTGGTTTTTTCTTCCCTTACTTCACTGTTTTTGCCCTCCTGAATAATTTTGGTCCCTATAACGGCGAGGTTAAGGCAGGTGCTGCAAAGCTTTGCATTTTCAGAATAGAGAAGACATGAAAGAGCCATTCCCCTTAATGGGCCTCACTCTTTTATCCTACAGGTCATTGGTTTTTTGTTGGCTACATGAGGTTGCAGGTCTATTTGTCTCTTTTTCTGTTGTGTTCATTTAAATTGATCAGCGTCATCGTTGGCTGTTGGAGCTGTATCCTCAGATGTGAACTCCTCTAATGGTTCTTTTAATTATTTATACCATTTGTGATTGATTGCCCTATTTGGGTGCTCCTGTTGTACACTTACACTGTATAGAACCTGATGACAATATTACGTAGATTTCATGCCATGGCACCGATGACAACTTCATAAATAAATTGAATTAGAGTTCAATAATAAATATGAATAAAATGTTCTCTGTTGGTTGTAAAATGGGGAAATTCCAAAGTCTGCATCTTTTTAAAACATCACACTTTCTTTCTAATTTCCATTAGGAATAAATGTAATATATTCATATATTTAATACAATCAGTGCCATGGCACAATGGCTAACCTTTTCTGAGTGCATTGTCCCAGATTTTCAAATTCTTAAGCAAATATTGTAAACAGCCATTATTTGAGGAAATGTGGCAAATTACTAAATAATCTGGTTCAGGCAATCAGTGAATAATTTATAAGATGTGTGGTCTTACCTGTCAAATGCCTATATCAGGCTGTAACTTGAGAATGCAAAGAACCAATGAAACTTTACACCACATCCTGTGATTGATGGAATTACAGTTGCTATAAAACGAAGCATAAGTCAGACCCACGCAAACACTTGGCAGGGTGACCTCCGCTCACTGATGTTGAATACTCTGCCATATGAGAAACACTGTTACACAACAGTCTTTACACCTGTCTGGAAATGAGCCCTGTTCGCCTTCGGATGTGCCCTGTGGTATTATGTGATGAATATTTCAGATTGGACATGGGAATGTTTAAAGTTCAACATGTGCCTGTGTTAGCCTCAGCGTAGGCGTGCTGTTGCATAAGAGACAGAGTTGAGAGCAGGTCTAAACAGTTACCGTGGCGCTTTCTGGAGGTGTTTAACTAAACAGCTGGGTCTGATAGAATTGTTACGTGAGGGTTGTCTCAAGATGTTTTACCTCTCAATATCCAAAGACGGATTTTGCCCAAACACTGCCAGGTGTCTGATGAGCAAAAACAATCCTGCCTGTGGGTAAGCTTTATGTAGGGATTCTAATTAGGACATTATGACAAATAGTGTTTAAAAACACCTCAGTGTAACAACTACATGATTCCAACTGCGAGCAACCATTCTGCTACAAAATACCAGCATCATGATAAGATGTTGAAACATAAACTGTGTCCCTCCTTTTCTGTGGACTGTAAATATGACATTGTGCAAACTGTATTATTTCCATCAATACAGGCGTTTTCGGCATAACTGAGTAGTGTGTTGTAGCATAAGGGATATCCCATAATATAGTATTGATCTGTTTGGGAGGCTTGGAGAGTCCGGAGGCTTTGGATATTATGTTTTCAGGTAGTATCACGCAGGTGATGACCCATTGCGGGGTCAGGTAAGGAATGATGATGTGTGTGCTTGTGTGGAGATTATGCTGCTGACAATGACGTTTTTTTCAAACCAATGAGCTGTAAGTCTTGAGTCAAATCCTTAGTCAAGTCTTTTGTGGTGTTAAAAAAACTGTAAGAATCCAGCAGCAACACGTTGAGAGCTTACAATCACCATGAAATGATGCAAAAGGTATCTGTGGCTCAAGTTTAGAGTAGATTTGTTCTTCTGACAAACATCTATGAATATCAATGTCTTTCTCCCTCTCTCTCACACACACAAACACACATGCACACACACACAGGGGGAAATGTCTCCACTTTAAAACCATTTTTTTTACAATGATTCATGTAAGCATAAATTCAGGATGACAGTGAACGAACTAATTGAAAAACATATAGGAAATTATTTGATTTATTATGCAACAAGAACAAATCCCACTTATCTGAAATTCATCTATGATACATCTTGCCAAGTGTTTTCTAGTTTGAGCGGATCAATGCAGAATGCATGAGTTGTCCAGCCGTCATGTGCCATTGGTATGTTCAGATTTCTGCCCTAACGCGCAAAACAATAATAAACGCCTTCGAGAACCACACCGCGTGTGAGTAAGTGCTTTTTCTTTTTGCTTACAGAAGGAGCTGCTTTCGTCCTTTGTGCCTTCCATGGTGCCATCCGGAAGCATCTGGAGGTAGAAGCCGTGTCTGCAGTAGAGTCGCGTGACGATGCCCTTCAGCTGCGGCTCTGCAGAGGAAGCGCAGCACACTTTAGCGTGGGGAAACACGTGTACACACTTTTCATGTGACACATATTCCTACACACTCTTACCTGGGAGCAGGCGCACAGAAACAAAGGGTCAAGGGCTTAATGTTTACTCTGTGACAGTCACAGTCACAGCAGGCAAGTTTATTTGTACAGACAATTCAAAGTGATTTACAAAGAAAGAAAATGAATCAACTAAATCAATTAGATAGATAAAAAGTAAAGGGTGCAGATAAAATAAATTCTGTTTCCAGATGCACAGTTAAACAGAACCATTTTCAGCCTGGATTTAAACATTGTCAGAGTTGGGGCCTGTCACTTCTTCAGGAAGACTGTTCCAGATTTTAGGAGCATGGAACTGAAACGAAGCCTCACCTTGTTTAGTTCTGACTCTGGGCACCATCAAGAGTCCAAACTGGTTCTTATACAATAAACAACAATAAAATGTGCAGTTTTATATATGTGTATGTGTGTTTGTCAGTGTAACTGGGGCCTTCCGCTGGACTGATCGGAACTCAGATTTAGCACAAAAAATATTTTATTCACAGGGGAAAGCAATGGATGTAAGTCAACCTAATAATCTATTTATTTAGCATCTTGTTTCTACATTTGTCAGTTGTGTTTGAAACTATGGAGCTATGTGGGTGTTTGCAGCAGCTACCTGTCCCTCTATAAGGATGTGAACACTTTCAACTTGAGTTGGAATGTGAAATAACTCAGGTCACATAACAAGTTGGCTATTGGAGGAATTTTCCAGAAAAAAAAAAAGAAACACTTTGCAGGATTGTTCTTTATGGCTCTTTCACTGCCAGATTTCCTTCTGTTAGAAGTAAGGACAGGGAAGTTTAGCACTGGTGTCTATGCTGCACAGCAAGCAAAAACTGCTGGCTCCTTATAAAGGAATGTTTTGATAAGAGACACTAAAGACATGATCAGGGGCATATCCAAATGCTGAAGCATTACATTAAACATGGATGAGGGCTGAGTGGTAAAGGGGAAGCTGCCTCTGGTTAATAGAAGATAGGTGTGCACGTGTGTGAATAGCAAAAACCAGAGGTGCTCGCAAGAGGTTATTCTGTCATAGCTGCATTTTGCATTAAATTAATTTAAAAGGCTCCTAAATCACATCCCAAAAGATTATTGTTTTTCTGATGCCTAATTACACATTATGTAACTTGAATATCAATATTTGTCTTTTTACCATCTCTCCTGGTCATGATCAAGTTTCAAAGATGTATTGTCTCTTTAATCAAGAGCTGCAAGACCACATATCCATGAACTTTATGAATTTCAGGAACTAGCCGAAGTGATGGTCTACATTTAAACCATCATGTCCGTATTAGTCAAGGATTTTGGGGTGTAATCCTCATTTTCATGCTGACAGTGTGACACAACATATTTAGAAGCTTTTCGAGGCAGACTCTGGCCTCTGTACCGAGACCAAATCGCTGTAACTACTGAAAGATAAGAGCTCATTCATTCTTCACTGGCTGACTAGACGCAGAAGGTCAGACATGGAGTGTGGTAATCTGTTATACCAGGAGTATTAATCTCAAATTAAGCTTCAGACCACACACCAGGCCATGTGCCGCTGAACACATTTGCCACTGCGCACATCCGAGCCCAGCAGCAAACACATGGACGGGCGGCTGGTATTGACCTTTAGCGAGACTCCGCCTCTGTGGAGCACTGTTTGGTAACGGTGCTGTCACACAAAACTAACAAAATGCTTCTTGGATACAAGGTCATGCGCGATTACTGGTTCAAAATACTGCATTCAGACAGACATATAGACACAATGAAAAGAACAGTTCTCCTGAGCTGCGTAAAAACAGAAAAACTGCCAGCACTCCCACCCGGGGCACGGTGGTTGTTAAACATCCTGTGTGCTCGCAAACACACGTATTAACACAGATCCAGAGGGATAGCAATGAATGAAACCGAACTCATCAGCCATTTCTATAAACTAGTATACATGTGTTCCTCAGGAAAAAAGTGAGCAAACTCAGCCAAGTTACTGAATATTTTAGAGGGTTGTAACTCTGCTGATGTGAGACTTTACTCCATGAGGGAAACGAAGGCGTCTGATTACATACTAATACACATTATATATCACAAACCCAAGTAAATTCAGCAAATAATTTCAGAGTAGAGACACACTGACTTTCTGAAGTGTTGCAAATGAACTTTGTTACAGTTCCATCACAGAGACACCAGACACAGCAGGGAGAAATAAACGGCTATAAATGAGGTGATACGCGCAGTATTTAAATGTACATTAAATCAAAATATGTGAATATAGAGAATCAGTAAAAGGCGGGCTCCTTTCTGAAGCTAAGACCCTTATGGAAATCGTTGGTAAACTGCCGACAGCTGTTTGCTGAGCCACTGATGAACTAGCAAATGATTCTAAAAGCTTTAATGAAGTAGAAGTACAATTATGCCATTTAGCTACTGACAGCACAACTTTGGCTTTCTGACTTAACTCATCTTGTGTTTAGCCTCAGTAAAGTTTGCCGAAAAAACACATAATTTTTAGGTATAATGTCATTTATGTGGTGATATTTAACAGTCTTAAAATTATGTGGTTTATGTCCAGACTATTTTCAGGGATTTTCATACCCAAAGTTTGATTCAGAGATCTGCTTGCCTCCCTGACTGAGCCTGTCCTGATCAACATTTTTTCAGTAATTTTGAAAGATTTCCAAGCATGCAAAATAAAACGTAAGGTAGTAAAATGGCAGTCCTTCAACACTTTTAGAAATACTATAAAAATGCACAGCTCCTGGCAGTTTTTTGAGCCCTACTCTGGGCTATTACGATAAATCGTTAAGACTTTTCCCTCCAACGGAAAAATAGGGTCCAGGTGACTGGGGCTAATACATCTGGCCTGAGGCCAGTCTGGGGTTTATTTGACTGCCTTTTAAAAAAGCTCATACATATATTTTACACAATTTAATGCTTAAAGCAACACTAAAGGAACAATGTATACTGCTGACTCATTTTGAGGTACAATTACTTCTTTGTACACATTCTCTTGCCTCAAACTGCCCGGAGGATCGAGTGGAGAGATACTGCAGTCAAATTTTAGTTTCTAGCTCTGCGCCACACTGGTTTGTTTTATGATCACATTATTTTTTTTCATGGGCATTCAACTTTGTATCATCTTCAGCATGGGCCAAAATGTACGTATCTGCAAATGTACAGGGCATTTGCAAAAAAATACATCTTCTTGACATTGGTGTTTTGTCTCACAACTGCAGAAAATAGGCATATTCTCTTATATTACTTTATACTACTAGTATACTACTTTTAATTATACATAAAAAAGATATTTGGCCTCCGACTGTAAATATAAGCAGCGGTGTCCTGGGAATGTGTCAGCTTTAATAAACAGATTTTGTGGAACATATCCCTGAACACAAGAGCATGTGGTAGTGTGTGAGAGGAGGATTTAGCTCATAATCCTACAGAAATTCAATGCCAATTATGGAGTGACCTCAATAAATACTGGGATTAATTTCACTTATTATAAATTCTAAGTCACCCTGAACATTCTGCCTGCCTAATATGAGATGACAAGTGGGTTAAAACTAATGTTATATTCACCCCTGATTCAGTACCTATTCTTAACCTAACTTAATCTAACTGTGTGTGTGTGTGTGTGTGTGTGCGTGTGTGTGTTGGTAAACCACAACTAAATAGGCTTGGCTAGTGTTGTGTGCAAGAAGTATGTATATGTGGAAAAAGGATGGATGGAAAGTGTTTGGATGTAGATGTTTGGTAGATGTAGCCAAACGCATATGACCCATTGCTTGGCAAATATCTGATTTGTAGTTCAACATCCATTTCTAAACAAAAACAAAACAAATAACCATATTTGGACAAGAGGGTGGCGCTAAACAGAAATGTTACTGACTGGATAAGAATATAGACATATGAGACCTAATATCTATTTAATAGTTATTTTTAAAGAGGACCAGTGCAATAATCAGAAGAATCAGACACTTTCTTTGGAGGAAAATAAAATTGGGAAATTTCGTGTTTCATGGAAAAAAATAAATACTTTTTTAATGTGAGTCAACTGGCTCCAGGTATTTTTTCAGTTGGGGCTTTGTGGTAGACAGGGATATAACTCACCCTGAAGTTGACATGTGTCATATTGGAGGAATTTTCCCAACACAAAGATTTAAGCAACTCTGACTTCAGGTTGATGGCCTGGTCTCCTACCGGAATTAAAGGATTTGCTGAGGAAATCTGGGTGAACGAGGTCACCTTCAAAAGTCTAAGGGAGGCGATACCTTGAATGGTAAAGGCTGTTCAGGCCCAAACAGGGAGGCTGAATTGTAAGAAGGGGATAGTGCATTTTATGGCTTCATAAACTTAATATATAACAAATATAGATAAATATGTGCACTATGACACACAATATTAAATTTCAAAAACCATCATTCTGATATGAAATAAAGTTGTTTTCTGTTCCTGTTCACATTTTAAACCTTTGATGTAGCAGAAGCATACTGATTCTGTAGCCTTGTACTTGAAACAACAGCTAAGGTCATTTTAGATTATTCAAAATTCAAGGCTTCTCAAAACGGGGCTCTTGGTCCAGCAACCAACACGTCAGTCCATACTGAGGCAAACCCTTGTTAGTGAATACAAATATCCTGAAGCCTCACTGAGGACATTCCTTTGGACACAGTGAACGTCGTTGCAGCTTACATTAACCTGGTACATTATTTCTTGACTATTGGTGCAATGCTATACTTTTCAGAAAAATCAGTGCTGCCTGTCATAGGCCTCTTAGGGAACGACTCTAAAAATTGTATTTCTATTCTGCTCTCTTTAAGTTGTTTCTCAATCGAGTCTTCCCCATTATCTTTCCCCTACATTGCTCTATGATTTGCCTTTTTCCTGCCCTTTTTTCTTCTTCCCTCAATTCTCTCCTGCTTTTTTTCACGTCTCATTCCGAAAACTGCATACCTAATCTGAAGGGAAGCCCTTACTTTTGCTCTTTTTGAAAAGTGAGGAAACGATGTAGTGAGAAGGGGGTGTAGAAGAGCAGCAGCACTTAGAGACATCAGAGACTGCTGAGTGACAGTGTCAATCAGAGGAAGAGGAGAAGGCACTGAGGAGGAGTATGAGGTGGGGAAGTAGACGTGATGAAGGAAGACAGATGAGGGTAAATGTCGGAAATTTTTATGACTAAGCATTTAAAAGTGTTTCCCACAGGTACTCGACTGACTTCAGCCGCACCGGGACAACCTGCTATTGATGTGTCATTTAGCAGGCAATGCCATTCTTTTTTTTTGCTCTCTGTCAGGCCACTTGAGGCTGATGGCGTTGCAGCGATAGCTGATTACTTCCATCTGTTGTGGAGACGTCTTCGTAAATGCTCTCTGTTCACTCAGTGTCACGAGCAGCCCAGTCAGACTCCAGGGAGCACAGATGTGCAATGGCACTGATAAATTTACGCTCACTGTACTTCACCAAACCGTTCAGCTTTCGTTGGATTAAAACTTATGGACTTTCCTGGGAAGACTCAGCAGCTTTATGCGCCACAGCAAACAGAGGACAAGCAGCTGGTCTTAATACTCATCTATTAAAGCAATAGTATTACCATTTTATCTGTCATCTTGCTTTTATTTTGTTAATACTTTCAAACTGCATCAAAACCAATCATAAAAATCAAGTGCCACCATTAAAGTGAGTAATAGAGGGTAATTGGATGAATTTTCCTCTGGAACACCCCTTGACCAAGCCAGTATGTTGCATGCATGCATTGTTGCTATCTCTCACACCATCTTTGCTCTTAACCTGACATCTAGAAACTCATCTTCAAAAAGCTGGATGTCAGCCCCCTGCTGTCAGACATAAATCACAATCATGAGTTCTGTCAAAGAGAGCAGGTTTTCCTTACATAATGTGACTTTGAATGGTGTGTTGACTGTGACGTGAACTGTGTGGGCAATTCATATGACACTCTGTGTGTTTCTCAATCGTCTCTTTTTGAAGGGGCCAAGTGGCCTATCGCTTCAATCCATGAAAGAATTAGGGCACCCTCGTCCTTGGCATGAAAGCACAAAATGGCAGGGTAGGGCTAAGTGGTAGAGGCACAAGGGGAATGTGGATTATTATGGCCTTCTTGTGCCCTGTCTTCCATTAGGCTGTCGTTTTGCTGCAGTAAAGGTGATGTAATGGGAAGCCAATTTTGACTATTTTCTCTGGATTTATTGAAGAGATCTACAAATCAGCTCTTTATTCATTCTAAAATGAAGGGATTGTTGACGATAGACAAAATCTTCACTTCCCCTTTCAATACCTATAGTCTGAACTGCTGATTTGGAGCTCAATACTCATTTTAAAGCACCCTTTTTGCATAAAGCATAAAGCCTGCAGCTTAACAGCATCTTCAGCCGGGATGCCAGAGCTGCCGAACACTGTAGATATATCAAACCTTTTCCTCTGATAAATCTGCTTATGAACAAAGAAAAACCTAGAAATTCAGCAATGGCTAATAATGAGTTTCTTAAATAGGGCTAAATGCAGATAATGCCAGAGATAAATGCAGCTGTTGTTTTGCTTGTGAGCAGAAACACAGACCTAACAGTCCCATTTACAAAGCCTAAGTCTGGAAAATTCAACATCAAGTGCATTTAACTGGGAAATTCATTGTGTTTCCCTTTCATACGGCAGCACATAGTTGTAATTACAGTGTAAAATTTGAAATTCCCACCGAACAGTTTCGGTTAAGTAAACAAAACAAAGACTCATTTTGGTTTAGGCTGAGAACAAAGTTGAAAATGTGCAAAAATAATTGTTCAAAAAGTGCCTCATACCGAGACCTTTTTGTCAACAGGATAAAACAAGATCAACGCTGACTGCCAAAAGTAACACCGCAGCTAAGGTTGTTTTCCATCCAATCTCTAAGCTGCCAAGTGGAATTGAATAGTTATATTGTACCTGAGACAACGACTGTAACTCAAGTCAACGGTGTGACAGATTGTTCTTTGTGCTGCCTGACAGGAGAAAACAAAGCACACTTGAATTTTTTCAGGTAATTACTCCTTGAGGCCGAGCAGCGAAGCAGCAGTAATTTACAGCTGCATGCTGTTCATGCAGTGAAATAGAAAAGTCTTTCCAGTCTGGACCTGTCCTGTTGCCACTGCGTGACGATGGCATGCACGCATTGTCCTGCCCAAATATGGACACTATTCAGACCATTTGCTCTTTTGTGGTATTTGAGTGCATATATTGCCTCCGAATCTGGCTATCTTGGTTCCTTCATCAAACATTTGGCAAAGGTCATTCCAGCGTAGTTCTCTTTTATCAAATGAAGCACTGTGGGCACATTCCTGCTCAGTTGCTGCGACTTAACATGCCACGCCTCTGCACACTGGTCCCAGAAACTCTTCTCTTCTCTCTCCAAAGCTAATAAGCTTGTTACTCCCCACTGACTCTGATATTGTCTTTCTCACCACTTGCATGAAAGCCTGAAGCTATTAATCCATGGACATATGGATTTTACAACTGCTAGTATTTCATCTTTCATTTATTGTAGCCAGTGGTAACTGCTCAGCTGCAGCCACAAAAGCAATAACATATCTTGTACCAAAATGAGAACAAGCGGCGAATAAAATATAAAGATTATTCATTTGCATATTCAATCCTCCCTAAAGTTTCAAAACATCTGGATTCAGGTAGAGAAAATACCTTCTTCTTTTCTTTTTTTTTTTTACTATTGACATTAGTGCATGGCTAAATCGCATAAAATTAGGGGTTCATGGTGGCCCCATCTGACAGTGAATAATGGGTATAAAGGCGGGGAGAGCCTATATGATAATGGCCATATTTACAAGGACAATCAATCATCTCCAAACTGCCTCCAGCCTCATCCCTCATAGGATGCAGAGACAGAAAAGGGCGGGACACCTTCAAAACAAACTGCCTCTCCCTCTTTCTTGTTCAATCTTTCTCTCTCTCATTGCAGTCCAGCTTGAGCTTTTGAAGAAATCATTTCAGATGAAAGTGATAAAGGGCACTGGAGCTGAAAGTTTACCTGACTCCCAGCTTAGATGTGTTTTGGCTGTAGCTAGAATGACTAAAATGACAGTGGCTGGTGAAGAAGTAATGAACAGCAGATCCTGTCAGAATAACTTCTCAGCGGGGAAGGATTGAGTCAGCACATGTGAAAATCTGATTCTGATGTGTCAGACTCTGTATTCCAGAAAAGAGATCAATGACACCACAGAAAAGTGGAAATGGTGAGAGAAAGGGAGGGAAACCATCGGCTGGCTGCATAGTTTTGGTTGTGATTTTTCCTATCCGCCTGTCCGTCCTCTGTTGCTTTGAAGTAGTAGTAAACAAAATAATGTATTACTATAGTATGTGAATATGAAAATGTATTCATGTGTTTAAAGAAAATCCAAACCATAATTTAGCAGGTTGTTATCCTCAGTATAATTGGTTGTTGGGAGTATAATTGTTGGGAGCCTAAAAATGCTAAAGGACAGCCTTTCTTCAATCCACAGTTGAGCCAAATGATCATCCTTGGAATACCCTCCAGTACGGCTCGCTCAGTTATCATAAGTAGTCAGATCCGGAGCTGCCTTTGGCAGGGACATATGCAGCCTTGGCTGAGTTTGGAGGCTTTATAAGCCATGGTTGTGTTTGTCTGGTTTAGCCCTGTAATGACGTCTTTTCCATGATGTACCTTGCCTCTCACCAAATGGTAACAAGGACCTCCTCCTGCTCACAACCCACCCCTTACAGTTCTCCGATCAGATTAGGGAAATGTAATGCATAATGTTCCAACTGTACAGTGGCAGTGTAAAGATTTCCCCATATGGGTTGTAAACTACAATGTAAATTTCTATAAATATTGAGCCACTACAGGGATGATAAAACTGTGTGAATACTGTGGCACAGACATCATTACGGCATGCGTATGGTGAGAGAGCTGGCCAAGTTTTCAGTCTATGCTTGGAAGTGAACTGATGTTGAATGTAAATGCATGGCCTGCTGATTTAGCTCAACAAAGGGAACCAGTGAGATAGAAACAAAAGCAGCTGTCTCACAAAATGAGTGAGGGGGAGAATATGGAGAGGAAGATAAGGACAGAGGATAAAAGAAAAAGATTAAAAAGGGATGAGAAAGACTGAGACAAAGGAAGTAGACATAAATAAAAAAAACTCAGGGAAAGTGGTTGTTAGGGTGATTTTACCCTTGAGGATTTGTTGTTTGTGGTATATACCTATTTACAATAAAAAGCTATGATGTGAACAAAAAACACAAAGAGAGAAATGAAAGAGAGGATGAAATGCAGGTTCGACAGTCAGCCTGCATCACACAGCAAAACTAAACATTTCCTTAAGACTTTGGCACGTGAACCACACCTTTTTACCAAATCACCTTTCAACTTGTATGTTGTGTTGGAATACTCTCAAGTTATATTCATTTAGACAAGCCTGATCCTGATGTTGGTTATGTAAATATATGAAGAAAAGATGTTGCTGAGGTCAATCTTGTAGATGGAAATGAGAGAACGTTATACATTTAATCACCTGACTTTTTCCAAATAAGACTTGCTTTTGTTTGATAATGGCATCAATTTTTGTTTGCTTTCCAATCAAAAATTTGGAAGTTGAGGCACCCTAACACTCAAGAAACATACTTGACTTTTTCAGAAAGATAAATGAAGTAAACTGATTGCAGCAGCTACTTTTACACATGTCACACGGGACTATTTGAGCTTGGCTTTGAAGATTCACCATTTATTGTCTTTGCATTATGTTTAAGTATGATCCTTCAAAATTTGTGATATTGATACTTGTACAACAGGACCAGCAAACACTAATACCTTTTCTTTTTGTCAATAAAAAATTCTCTGAGGCTTACATAAACATAATGACAATTCCCCCAGGTTGAAAACCATTTAGTACATATAAGAGAAATGCATTAATTAAACATTTGTTCAGAAAAAAAATCAATGTGTTTAGGCAAGCTGTTACATGTGAATGGAAATATAGTTTTTACAATTAAAACACTTTTTCCTCAGAATTGGTTCATATTAGTTTTCCAATGTTGCCACTTCATCTGACAGCTTGATGCAACTCTGCAGAGGTTTGATCAAAGGAGGAAGAGAAAGAGGAAGAGGGATATGTGAGTCAGCCTGCGCAGAGGTTTTCAGTATCCCAGGACCCCTCTTTACCGATGTTAATTACAGTAACGATCAGCAGATAGACTCAGCCCACTCTATGCAGATCCATGCCAGGATCCTATATCACCTGAAGGGGGAGGAGGAGGAAAGGACAGAGAGAGGAGGGCAGGGGAACAACAGAGGAAGTGAGCCTGAAGGGATCAACACTTAGAACATAGAGGAGTTAGGGATGCAAGGTGAAAGGAGGGAGGAGAGAAAGTGTTGAAGGAATACGAAGGAAGAAAGGAAGTGAGACATGCAGAACCAGAATATTGGATAGTGGCAGTATTCTAAAGAGGAGGATGGAAGAAAAGCCCTCTGCATGAGCCAGAGTAACAAGATGGAAATCTTGGAAAGGAAAGAAAAAAAAGGAGAAATCAAATAGAGGTAGGAAAACAAGATGAGAGCTAGAGAATTAGGGTAAGAAGGTGGTAAAACATCAGGAGAAAAAATGATGAAGATGTAAAAGGTAGAAGGATTATCTGCTGAAAGTGGAGAACAGGCAGAAGGAGGAAAAGCAAAGAATAAAAGAAGTAAGAGACAGGTGAAAAAAGATAGAGATAAATGGTCTAAAAACATTTGCAAAGGGAGGGACGAAAGCAAGACATCGCATCAGCAAGAGACAAAGTAGGAGAGTCCGATCACACCAGGAGAAAGAAAGGTGGGAGGCAAGTGGAGAGATCAATCACAAATGGCCATGGTGTTCTAACACTGAAAAGAGTAAAGGGCCAAAATCCAAACTTTCCACCCACACATTTTTCTCTCTTCATCAACCTCATCCCTGTGTTTCTTTGGTAAGAAAACCTCCCCTCATTTTCTTCCCATCCTCAGATGATTGCAGTCCTCCTCCTAACTGTCAACACAAAATGTTACATCCCTCAGCCTTTTAACATCATTCCATATATCTGCTCTTCACTGGTAAGTGCTGACCTATAGAGAGATAAATAGGAATATTACCTTAAGAGTCGTTAGAGGCAAAATACAAGCCAATTTCGTGTCTATAGGGGCCCTCAGTATGACATATACATATTACACAATAGCTCATTGTGATGCAAGTATAAGAGATGTATATTGCACATCGTAAAGGAAATAAATGCTTCTCAACAAATTTCTGAATGTAGAAATGTGACTCAAATGTATCTTTATGACATTTGATTATTTTAAACTCTGTTGAAATTTCACACAATGTCCCAAATTATTTTGGACTTGGAGTAAATAAAATGATTTTAAAAATGTGAAGGGGTTGAGCTAGCTACAGCTGTGTATCTGTACATGTGTGTGAGGACATTGAAAATAGTGCATAGTTCCTATCCAGCCTAAGAATGCATCCCTGATTCTGGGAGTGACTGTGTTTTTGACTGTGTCTTTGGCTCAGATGATGGCAGACGTGGATGAGGGACACTGACCCCTGCCAGGGACCAATGTGCTTTTACATCAGCAACCTTTCACCTTGCTTCTGACACAATCCCCTGCCGTGCATTAGTTAATGACTATTGGTATCAGCCTGCAAACACACACACAGGGACGTTTCTCATTCTGAAGTAGAGATGGTCAGGATGTGTTGGAGCAGAATGGTAATGGGCTGCAGATAGGGGTGAATCTACAATGACTTGACGAATTTAAACAACCCTGAAGGACTCTTATCTTAATACCTTGATTGGATTTCCTCCAGATCAAGAGAGAAAGAGAACAAATCAATTTGCTTTAACTTGTTATTACTATTGGAGAGACCTCAAGTCTCCAGGTGTGTGTCTTTTCAAAACATCAGGATATCATTATGTGAGACTAAATATCAGCAGCTTTATCACATTTTTTTAATTGTATATTGTTTTTTTTTCAAAGAAATGACTGATTTTTCTTTCCCTTTGACTGATGTGCCTGCCTTCATGTCAACTTTATGAAATAACAGTGATTTTTAAAATATAAGTTATCTCTTAAACATTTATGAGATAAAAATGTCAATGTTTTTTATTCTCTCATAGGGACATCTTACACAAATCAGAAAATGAGTTACTTCTGTCCCTGTTGGGTGTTGGGTGGTGTTTTTGTTTATGCAGGGTAAAGACATCAGGGGCAGATATGTGCCTACGTAGCAGGCTGGAGGTTGAGTCTGTGTGTAGTCTTGGCCACAGTCAAGAAATCAAGATATCAAGATATCAGTCAAGATATCTGGAATCCAATCCAATCTGCAACAGATTATTGTTAGGATGGTTACTTGTTCTTATGGCTAACTGCAAAGCAACGGCACAGAATTAGCATGGGTGGGTCATCGATGATCCACAGCTGATGCACCTCTGAGCTCGTAAAGGAGATAATGTCAATGGATTTGTGTGTGTGTTAGTGTGAGCAGAACATGCCACTCTAAGTAATGACCCTGTCATCGTTGGGCTCGTTCTACAACATAGGCTTGATTGTGTAAGCACGCTCCAAAGTGAGGCTGAGCCACCCCTGTCAAGAATGACTGACTTAACACAGAGAGACAATGGAGGTTTAACACGTACTAACACCTTTTTGAGTGATTAGGTGAAACTGAAATGGGAAAAGAGCAATAAACTGGCCAAGACACTAAACATATTCTGCTCAGCTGCATCTCAGCTTTAATATGGAATACATGGAGAATCTAACTCACAAAAGAAGGAAAAAACATTCATTTCACTTGCGGACAAAAATGCCATGATGCTACCACATTCAATTCAAATGTTGAATTGAACAGTAAAACTGTGAAAGTTTGAATTTTACAAAACATAACTTGACAGTGACCATTGAGAGCAGAAAGAGAACATTCAACTGAACATCACCCTGCATAGTTTAGATTCACTTTTCAATGAGTTTTATTTATTATAATTATTATTATCAGAACCAAGAATTCACTCAGACTATGTCCTGATTCTGAAATTGTTAGATTGGTGTCTGAAGATTTAAACTCAAACAGATACAAAATTTTCAAAAGATTGCAACACAATCATCATTAGAGAAGACGTCTCATCTCTTCTCCTCCTCTCTCCTTCTTCCTCCTCCTCCTGTGGCATAGTGCTGAACCAGCAATTCTGCAACACCATCCTTTTCTTCATCTTTCTCTACCTCCTCCCTTATCTCCCTCTTTTTTCTGAAGTCACAGCAGTGGAACATGGAGCACAATGCTAATCAGGCGCTCATATGTATACCTCCCTGGTCCGTTCACTCAAACTCAAATAGACAAATGAGAAAGCCCCATCTAACGACAGAAAAGAGCCACCTCTTCATACATTTTTCCCCCAACAGAATATGTTCCCAAATGAGGCAATCAAATACCATGTAATAACAATGCTGTGTTTTCCCTCTGGTAAAATTTCTAATACTTCACAGCCATCTGTCATGCAGACTGGGACATTTGTGTTTGAGAGCTTCATAACCATGTGGCTGATTAAAGGGTGGTGGAGGGATAAAACAAGCAAACTTTTCCGACTACGAAGTCAAAACTGAAAGGCACAGTTTCTCCAAATTTAGAGTGCCAAGAAATTCCAGCTCTGTCTTCAATACAAAATTTGTTTGAATTCTATGACAACACAACATGATCCTAAATGAGTCATAAAGGAACTCTCCATACAGCAAAGTATTTTCATTTTATGACAATAACACAGTTGTCTAGAGAGTGTGATCCTTTGAGAGTGCAAAAGATTCAGGGTTCCACCGAAAGAAGAACCTGGGCACTTTTACATTTGTGTGTAACGTGTGCTTCTTGCAGCATTTGTGTTGAAACTTCTCACCAGATTCTTTGAAACTGTAATAATTAGGCTCTCAACAACAGACAGATTGCACACCCAGAGATGTTTCTCTCGCTCTCTCTCTCTCACACACAAATATTTGTTGACTCAGGAGGCAGAACAACATCAAGACAGGAAACACCCTGGGTGCACTGGCAGTCTAAGGAGCACTATGGGACTATATGCTGTGCTGCATCACCACAGGCATCACTACCATTAGAGTCAGCTGTATTGTGCTTGTTTTGTTTTTTTCAGAAATGTTTCACCATCACTCAATAGTCTCCTTTTAATTCTCCATCCCTTTTTCCATCTCAAATCTGTTTCTCTTGCACTGTGTAATCATATCCTTTACACCATAGGCTCCCAATCTAATCTCATGCATCGGTACTCTTTAATTAAACTGATTTGCAGAGACTCTCTCCTCTAGTCTTTCCTCAATTCATTCATGCCTTCATACCAAAACACACACACACTTACACAAACTCACAACAGTACATCCTCACCCCCTCGTGTTCTTGTTGGCAGCCCTGCAATCAACTAAAATGCCACGCAGCTCACAAAATGTTACTCCTAATTATTTCCTGATCTCATTGGAGCAGCTGTTCCCCATCAAGCACAATCGTTCTTTGATTGGTGACATCAAACAGCGGCTCAACAATACACAGCCACCCACAACGTCCTGAAATGACACCCAGCGGTGGGTGGGGCAAGCAAAGTGTCACTGGACATTGTTCCTGCTGTTCATTTCGCAGAGGAAATTGACTTGATGGGGTTGTACAAGAGCAGTGCATTTTTTCTTCAATTCTGACTCCTAATTATTGCAAAACTGTAAAAAAAAAAAAAAATAGGAAAGATTCTCCAAAATGTTGTACCATTGCCCACATGTGCAAGAGCGTCATTTGCTACACAAAGATGAGAGAGAAAATTAAACCACGGAAGACTGTCTCTGGAATTCCCCGTCTCTCTGATCTACCTTCCCTTCCTCCTCACACTGGTCTGCCCCAGTTCTAATGGACCCAATTTCCCGCAGCTTGTAAACTGCACTTTAATTATGCAAGCAGCTTTATTGAACTGGACGGGGAGAACTCCCTTTATGTGTACAGCCATAGGCCTCCCCCCTTAAACCCCTCCGTGCAACCCCATCATCTCCAGCCCGCTTGTTGATCATTGCCTACATCTGTCAGTGTGTTATTATTTTCCATCTTTATACATCTCTGCTGCCTTTTTTACCAGCTAGTCATACTGTCTTACTGCTCTTTTAAGTCTATTGTACATCTCAACCCAAGGTTTAAGCTATAAAAAACCCATGAGAGAGTTGCCATCTGAGTTAATGTTACTTGTCTCGTGTTAATGGGATCTTGTTGCAATATATTACAGGATGTAAGTAGATGAGGTAGAAACGTAGTAGAACTACTTGGGAGCTGTTACCGTAATTCAAGGGACCAGGCAAGAGATTAACATAGAGTTTCTATTACTGATCTGTCTAGAGTCATACTGACAGTCTTCTTGTGATTTCGCAGAATAAGGATAGGTTTAAACGTTTTTGATTTGAAATAAAAGCCATTTAGACCTGATATGTGGCTAATTCACACACCAACGAGCTACTGCTGTATGAATGTCTGTGCTAAAGAAACCTGTACAGAAACTTTCCAACGGAAAATCCTGCTGCCTTTTGAGGAGAAATGTGGCATGGCTGCAGAAATCTGCAAAGTGGTGTTTGTACCCAGTTTCATGAATTTTAATCACAACAAAATCTGCTTGATCTTTCTTGGTCTTTGACCTTTTCCAGTCATTTGGTTTTCAACTGTTTGGTAAAAAAAAAGGCCAAATATAAAAATACAACTGAAATATACAGACATTCTCCATTATAATCTCCTCTTCATAGTCTTCCACATAAATTTTGAAATGTGTTTGTACGATTAATTTTTTTTTATACAGAAGACATAAAAACGTATGGATATGGCAGCCTTTTGCATACTCACACCGACATCTAAAGCAATAATGACCTATTACAAGGCTGATCATTACCAACATGTAAAAGCAGGGCAGAACATGACTAGTTGCCTTTTTCCAAAGCCCTTGGAGATCTACTCAGTACATGAAGATCATGTTAAAGAGGGTTCTAGGGGAGAGAGGAGAGGGGTGAGAGGTAAAGAAGGCAGAAAGGCAGTTCAGACAATTTATTTTCCCATGTTACTTTTCTTCCTTATCTCCTCTCATTCTTCTTGGGTCAATAAAAGAAAAGGACGAGGTGATGATGAGGCTGTGGTGTTAGGAATCGTCCCTTCAGGATGTGGGAAAGCTGGGAAGTGTGTCTATAGGAATCATACTAAATGTTCTCATTTAAAGGGGAACAATAGCAGGAACAAATTTCAATGAGAAAATACTGATGCTCCATTGAGGATAGGGCCTATGCTGTGTCTGCGATGACTCATAAATCCTTGAATTTCAGCAATTATTGCATTCATTAATTCTGTGACCCCAGCAGAAACTAGCCCCTTAATGCAACTGGTAGAAATTGCCTCATTTTTATACCAAATGCAACTCAATAAAGCAAAACCTTTGGTTCCACTGACTTAAAAGGTGCACCGTCACCGTATATTGAACCTTGAATGTGTGTGCATGGAAATCTTAATTTGTTAAGCAGAGCACAATAATTCTCATTGCTCCCTCCTATAACCATAAGTAAACCTTAAGATAACAATTCTGACAAATGAATAGATATAGGATTGTCTACGTAATGAGTGCATTGGGTTGCCAATATACATTAAGTATCATCAGTGCATAGTTAGTCATGCTGGCTCCAGATAGGGGGCTCTTAGCAGTGTTTAGCTGGTAATGAAAAGTATGTCTGTTTTTGGATGGACTGCAGTATCAGAAAAGCTGTTTTGGGTGTTTAAAATCAGACAAAGTTTGTGTGAGTCCACACAATCATTGTCAGTGGACACCCTCCAGGCTGTACATCATGCCGACAGTACAGATTACAGTCTGGGTGCTGTAGCTCCAGAATTCATGAAATTAGATCAGCTGTAAAAATAAACTTTGAGCAATTTGAACAGAATGGCAGCTCTTCTTAAATACAAATAAACACAACATAATGCCAGCGTTATCCATCCACCACATGTTTTAATCACCTGCCCAAGTCTTACTAGCTGTTATATGTTCGTTTATGGACAATTCTCATTTTTAGACATCATGATTCAGTTAGCTGTTAGAGGAGTTATAAAAAGCAGTGGTTCCAGTTCACATGCCACCTGTCCAGTAACACAGTTAGGATTAACATTCATAGAGTAAGAATAGACATACAGAGGCAAACTCTGCTCTTGTGTCTGTTCTACCACACTGTCAGGATTTCCTCGGGTGATCAGCTGCACACAACCTTCGTCCTAGCACTGACATTAGAATTTATGCTTCAACCGAAACATACACACAACATACATAGGTCTCTGAGAGTCTATCTCACACTAAGGCTTTACACATTGTTTAGAAGTTTCTGAGATGCCTTAAAGCAGCAGTGGTACAAAGCCTGGTGGTGTGACACTTTGGATTTTACAGTCATGGAAACATTTACTAATTGTTGTTGTGTGTGGACAGCTAGAAAAATCCCTCTATAAACTTTATACTGTTTACTTTACAACCATACAATAAGTATATTAAGCCTATGATACAGTATGACGTTTTGAAATGTTTCAATATATCTGTAGCTGAAACAATTGTTGTAAAACTGAAAAAACTTAAAAGGCCATTCTTTAAATGATATTTGTACACTATTGCTTTCAGAATTATTCTTATTCTTTTGATCAAAACGTGACCATATGGTGAGCAATTAATAAATAATGCATATGCGTGAGCATGTAAAGTGTGCAGGTCTGCGTGTGTGCGCGCTGACTTATGCAGAAATACTGTCATTGAGGGTGCAAGGGCATCGCTAAAAGCCCTCTTTATGCAAATGGGGCGGAGATGACAGTGTGTATGTGTCACACGCAGGACATATCTCATAATGATAACTTATCGCAGCCAGCAGATACGCCTGATATGGAATATGAGACACACACAAAGAGAATTTGCCACCCTCTGCTTCACACAATGACACATGATCTTCCTCTCTCGCTCTCTCACTCTCTCTGTTACATGGAGTACTCATTAACAAATTTATTAATGGACTCTTAATTATGTCTGCTTATCTTCTCCTGAAGCACATATTCTGCCTCAAGACGCCAATCTGCCTTAGCTCCGCGCGCCATTCCTCAGCTCACAATGTACATATGTTCAGGAATCCCAAAAGTGAGTGTTGCTGCTCCTTTGCCAAATCCACAACATTCCAACAACAAGCATGTGTCAAACAAAATGACATCTTTCTCCCCTCCCACACTCTTCCTCCTCTTCCAATCTACTTCATCTCTCTCCTGACTACTAAAACCTTCTATGCCTTATACCCACTTACCTTTCCTCCTCTTTATCCTAAAATCTCTCCATCATGCAATCTCTTCCTGGCCATTTTAAAGCTCCTTTAACATCTTGCTTCTTCGCTATCTATCTATCTATCTTGAAGTCCTATCCCTCCTCTAAGATATGGCTGTGTGGTTTTCTGACCTCTGTTACTTCCTCAGGTGCAGCAGAACACACAACCCACAATCCTTTTAGCCTCTTTCAATTCAGTCGGATTTTTGTACTAGTCTGAAACTATATTACAACTGCTTTCCATCCATTATTCTCTATTTTCAAGGGAACCTCATACTCTCTGACAGTTATTCCTGACCACATCCGCCTGTATAAACAACAGTTTGGGTGAATTTTAGGATGGAGGGAAGACTCAGAAAACTATGGAAAGAATTCAAGGCCTCAACAGAAACTGGTGGTATTCTTTTAAACATTTGGTTGAGTGTGTCAAGCAGGGTATCAAACTGAACCCCGGGCACACTGAAAACCCTTTTCAAACTGCACAGGGATTTCTGTTTGCTCTTAGCACCCGAAAAAAAAAAGACTGGTTATTCACTTTTAGTTTTAATATGAGGAAATGGGAAGGCCACAAACAATTTTTTCTTTCTTTATGATGCTTTGTTTCCAAGTAATGTGTGTCAGTACCGCTACAAAACCTTAAACCCACAGACTCTCAGCTGACAACAGCTGTGACAGAATGGCAACGAGGCCTTAGGGTAAAGCCTGAGAACGGGCCAAGGACCTGCTGATCAAGGCTCATGCATCAGCTCCTCCAAATGTCCCAAATTATATCGCCAAATACGGATACAGCACCAAAGAGAACAGATACGTAACATCAGGTCATTTTTCAACATACATGACACAGATAAATGAAAGAAATGTGTTATAGTTTTACTCCATATTAACACACTGTTTCCTATGTTTTCTTCCTTTTCATAGATAGTTGTTTCAAGATTAAGCACCCCTAGAGCTCTCTGATTCAACAAGTTACAATACTCAACAGCAAGCTTCCACAATATAGAAAATGTCCAGTCCATGTTGTGTTGAATCCATGCTCAGAGAATTGGAACAAACTTTAAAAAACTCAAAAATTCTGCAAATTAAAGCACACAGGGCACCAGTACATTGCAGGGCCCCTTAGAAACACACAACCACACACTCACATGTATTCCTAGGGGCAATTTTAGAGTCAGCAATAACATAAATGCATGTATTTGGATTTTATTAGGAAGCCAGAGTACACAAAGAATACACACGTACACAGGGAGAACGTGCAAACTCTACACAGAAAAGGCCCCACCCTCTAGGGATTCGAACCAGGAAGATAAGGCTACGCAGCAAACCACCACACCATTGCCCAAGTTCTGATTATAAAACCAATTTATTTGCCTTTTAGCAAAACTTCCTATCACACATCCTCCTCTATCCGTGTCCACCTCTTCCTCCTCGTCTTTCTCGCTGCCAACCCTCAGCTTGTCCTTTTGTGAACCAGCCATGTCTCACTTCATTTTCAGTCTAAGACATGGACAGAGGAGGTGATCTATGGGTTTATTTTCTACCATATGTATCATATACCCTTACATCAAAAGATTTTACTTGAACTAAGCTGTCTTTCATGCCATATATATATATATACATATATGTGTGTGTGTGTTGGTTTGATTTATTGTTGATTCCCATGATTGGGTTCAGATTGGGAAGTTATTTTAGTTTTATTCAACCAATATAAAATATATATTTTAAGTAAAGTAGATAAAATACTATAAAAACATGCAAAGTAAAAAAATGAATAGAAAACACGAATGAATTTATTAAAAAAATGCTACAACTGACATTTGCAGGAAAATATCCCTTTCCCCCTCGCTCTCTGCCTGGCTGCTAAGATGGAGTTCTGCCACTGTGTCCAATTTCTCCTGAGAGAGCAGCCAAGAAGCCACCGCTCCCTGAAGTGAGGGGTGTGGTTTTTACACAGCAGCGGACCTTCGGCTGGTATGGAACA
The DNA here is from genome assembly GCA_907169785.1 of Menidia menidia. Taxonomy (NCBI): domain Eukaryota; kingdom Metazoa; phylum Chordata; class Actinopteri; order Atheriniformes; family Atherinopsidae; genus Menidia; species Menidia menidia. The sequence continues at coordinate 6,341,984 of CAJRST010014446.1, read as the reverse complement.
AGTGACTTGCTGAGAGGGGTCACTGGCCCTGTCACAAAGGGATCCACACAAATTAAATATCTACATGAAACTTTGAGTGATCCCTCTGATTGTGAGTAAGTTCTACCAAATTATCTGATTTTCTCACAATCTTGTTTGTAATTGCAATCCTGCCATACAAGATGATAGCTCATAATGAATGGGAACTATGTTTAGAATAACATTACAGCAATTGTTTTACAATTATATCTGATAAAACAACGAAGGGCTATTGAAGGGCATGTCTTTAGTCTGTAAGACAATCTGTGATTAAAGAGTTATAAACCCTCTGCTTTCATGGTAACAGTTTACTTATTCCACCGTGCATCTCAGCACACCATAGAACAGATTATGGGAAATATACAGAGCATGAATACATTTGTTCATGAATATATTTTACCATTTCTTTTACCAAAGAATAATGCTTTGGATTTACTTCATAACCATGACAATATGGAACAAAGCTGATCATCTTACTGTTTGTCCATATGGACAGGTCCTTACTCACACACATGCTTTTCTTAAAGTGTCATGAACCCTTAGTTGTGGAACCAAATACAGCCGCTTGCTTTTAAGCGATTGGCAGGCTGCACACACAGCTGATTAATTTGAGGTTGTTTTTTTCTCCTTAAAACAGCTTAATGAAAGCTTTGCCCATGAACCAAAACTAAGCTGAGAGATACAAGTAGAACAGAAGTTAGGTTACATTCTCTGTGGTTTCATCATTGTTGGAAAACCCTTTAGTTTACGGTAATTGATAATCACATCATATGTCTTCCATTAAATGTTTTAACGCAAAAGCCATCGGAGACAAAAAAAAAACTCTAAACTATAATCCAATGTCCATCTATTTTATACTATTTTGAATACAAATTAAATCATTTATCTTTTATATTTGGAAATTTGAAATGTTATACTGAAATTCTTTAAAGGAAAACAACCTTCCAGGTAGATTAAATAAAAACTAAGTTAATTGATTATATCATTTTAATTTACTTGAATTGAACTGGTTTCAGCAATCACTGCAGACTTAATGAGAGCACTCTGTCTCCATCCACCTCTACCGAATACAATTCTAATTGCATGACAGATAATCCAATTGTGAGGGGAAAGACCCAGATTTAGAAGAAATTCTCATCTCACATGCAATCACAGTCTCCTCAAAGACGGAACACTTTGACAAAGCATGCACCGTGCATACACCTATGCAGGGCTTCTGTGTGTGCAGGAGGGTGGGAAGGATGCACTCTGGCTTGTCTCCAGTTTCTCAGATTGATGGCGCATTAAAGTGAAGGACACATCATGCACCTGTGCTTGTGTACCACAAGGGAGCATCAGACAGGTAGACAAGGTGCAACAATCAACAAGGTGTGTCTCTCTCTCTCTCTCTCTTTTTTAACACCGACACACATGCACACAAACGCACAACTTTCGGTTATTCATCTCCCAGAAAACAGTACATTATCCAAGCAAGAACAAACATCACAAATCCTTACAGAGACACTGAACAGTAGGTCCCTGTTTGAGATTACAGATTTGCATGCAGAGTCCCCCCTGAATGCATTTATATATATATATATATATATATATATATATATATATATATATATAT
>CAJRST010014446.1:6170222-6339954 GCA_907169785.1 Menidia menidia | reverse complement strand
AACAAAAACCAAAAAAGTAAGGTCTGTTTAGGGGGAACACTGACTTCTGCTGTCTGGAGATAAATCCAGTTTTTATTATTCACTGTTGTAGTAACAGCAGAAAGTACATTCAGCATGCTGATCCCAATGTATGACAGAGGGAGGGCAGAAATGGGTAATACCTGAGGGATGATGTTTGTAACTATTCTGTCTGACAGATATTTTATTGATATTTCACTTACAATATTTGGAGGTTGATTCGTTTGACATGCTTTAATGTTTGCAAACCACAATTTTTAGATTCAAAGCCACCCTTTATTAACAGATAGTCAGCTCTGATTTGAATACTCAGCTGAAATTTTGTTTGTGAGTGTCCCCAACAAGACGGTAGGCAGACTCTGAGTTTGATCGAATAATGAAAAAGCATATTGCATAACCTCAGCTATTTTCCTTTACTTGATGGGCAACATTGTGGCATTTAAAAATTTGGTCAGAAAAGACCAAAGAGACTGTAACTACACTTGCATTAATCTTTTACCTGGGTCGTTAAATGCAATATTATCTCATTGTTGCATATTTCATATCAATGATATTTTAAAAGTTTTATTTTCAAGGTTCATCATTAATGCAAGACCAAATCACAGAAGTGAAATATAGTGCTGCTACAGGCTGCACAATCTCACTCCTTCCGCCTCATATTTATTCGAACAAAACCTCGTGTGAAAAATAGCAAATTATAATTAAAAATTGGGATGGGCAAATAATTTGAAGGACAAAACACTCGAATTCAAAGAAATCAAACATGATGATGCCTCGATGGCTGCTGCATGGAGGCACCATCTCATTCAGTTAGGAACCTTTCTAAGCCAAAAAGGCAACTCAGATGGACCCTTTACTCAAATGTGTTTCATCATGATATCATGTCAAATCTAGGATAGAAACATACTCTCATTTCCAGCTTATCATATTCTACCACATGGTCAAAGCCCCTAATAGTAGATTTTACCATTTCATCAGTTTACGCCATTCAGGGAGCTGCTTCACAGCTGCCTATTTCCATTTATATCGCATTGGCTTCTCCAATAGAAAGATACATTAGCTTAATTTAGGTGATGCTTCGTGTGAAACATACTGCGTTTAATATTTTGATCAGTACTTAACAGCAAAAGATGTTTTTCACACCCCTGTAATAGCTCTCTTTATAGGCGAGAATAGCTCCCACATTGTATTTGAAATAAAGTTTTATATCTAATGTATGTTTTGTGTATAATTGCAACACAATCCACAGCAAGTGTGTGTAATGAGCTGAGAATGATTGTGATTTTGTATGTAATAAGGATAAGAAAAAAATACACAAAACGTATATATGGCCCCTTTGTTTTATACATTTTCCATTTTAAACTTGGATCAATAACTTTCTCAACATCCTAAGAGCTGGAAATGAGGCAACTGACTATACTTAGTTCTCATTCCAATGTGTTTTCAGCACTCAACAGCTGAGAGGAGATTCAGGATTTTAAGCCACGCAGATCTATCACCAGCATTGCCAAATATTTCAATGAGCACTGACTTCATGTGTAATGTAGTAGTCCTGTAAAAGAATGCTAGGAAAAATCAGCATCTGAATTCCATTGAATGCTCAAACAATTCTGGCAGGTTTACCCATTTGAAACCAACCAATAATCCAGATTCACAGCAGCAAAAAGCTGACGATCCGCGCTCATTTCACATGTTTTGCATTCACACGTCTTGGATGACATCAATGCCACTGACATTCATTCTGTGACAGCTCAAAGTCACACCTTTGGTCCAAAGCGTGTTATTTAAGAGGCAGAGACAATCATCTGTTTGGTATGCTGATCTGTTGTGGTCCAGAGCACCTGTCAGTAAATCCTACACCACCCTTGGGTGCAACTGTCTCTGTGATCAAAGTAAATTAACATGTAATCAGAAACCAACGCAAGCAGAAAAGCACGCACACAGGCTTTTTCCCATAAGAGCAGTTTGTTCCCGGGCTTCACTTGACAGCAGGTTTGAGTTGGTGTGTGAGAGGTTAACACACACACAATGACAGGAAGAGGAGAGAAAATAACATTTGATTTAAGGATATTTCGTTTGGATGGTGTCACTTTGGTCAGGGACGCTGTGTTGGGGCTGAGGAAGAGATCGACTGCCTGTGCATGACCAAAATGTGTGTACGTGTGTATTTCTGTGTCGGGCCATTCTGGATCTCGTGGCGTCCCTTGTATTCCTCTGTGTTTCATTGCTTATTGAGTGAGAAAATTTCAAGCGGCCCTTTGTGAGTCTTTTAACAAGTGTGTGTCCCGTATTCTTAAACTGTCATCTTCATGTGATGCACGTAGCGCTCAGCTCTGCACGCAAACCATGCGGCAAATTGATTGTATATAAAATGCAAATCGTAGCTTACTGTCCTGAGCATGGTAATATTGCAATTCAAACTACAGGCAATCAATTAAAGGGCCAGCGCACTCTTTCTGTGGGGGTTTTGTGACATTGACAAAGGCAAGGCTGGGCTGGTAGTTGTGGTAGCACAAGATGCTGACTTGAGCCTCATCGGTCATTTGGTGCCTGGGCTCCCACAATGGTAAATCCCGGCGGAGCGGAAATCCTCGATTAGTTAAACGCAGACACGTTAGGCGCCATGTGCGCCTTTCAGTCTCAGCTGGAGGTCGTTTCAAGAGTAAAGTCACCAGATCTAAAACCCTTCTGCCTCATTGCCCTGCTCTAATTATACGTCGGTGTTCTCAGAGCTGTGTCTGTCCCATGTGGTGCCAAGAATGTGCCACACCGAGTCCAAGAAGCTCACCTCATTCCTACCAGGGCACTGCAGCCTTCATAAACCAAACGCGTCCCCATCAACACCCCACACACAGCTCAGGCAGAAGAAAACTACGCTACAACTGGAAAGACACCCACTCAAGAGAGAAATATTCTATTTTGTCTGATAATAATGATTGATGTTGATCCCCAAAAAAATGCTGCATTAAAAAAATAGGCGGTTTTGCTCCATAAATCAATTGTTTGGGAGGGGTGCCACTGAAAGCCCACATTGATCATTACTCAGGCCAAATGTTAGCATCTCCAAATCATTCATTCTGGGCACCATCTCATGCACAACATCTGCCGCACTGGCAGAGACAGAGGGCGGAACGCGTTTCAAACCACCGGCTGCTGCTCACGCACAGCATAAAGCATCTAACTTTCTTCTGGGCGGTGACAGGGTTAGTTGACTGTAAATAACAGTTTTTATCAAAAGGGGGAAATAGAGCTTATCAACAACAGTCCTCACTAGGAGACATAACATTGATTATTTCTTCTGACTTCACTTTGGCCAGCGAGGGAAAAGCCCCTAAAATGAGTTTCTTTTAAAAGCTCCATGTAATACCAAAGGGTCTGGGTGTAGAATGATGCACAGCGTGATATCCACATAGACAGCTAAGCTTTCATGAGAATACTGTAAGAAAAGCTGATTTTGTTAGGTAATTTCGAATGTGTGCTTGAAGAAGATTAGCGTGTTTTCTGTGTTTATTGTAATTGTATTTATTTCTGCCTCTCTGCTTGGACATCACTGGTTTTGTCTACAGTGCCCTACAGAGGCTGTGAGCAGGAAGTGCAGGAGCAGGTGAGAAATAAGACGCTCTCAAGCTGGAGGGCAAACAATAAAGGAGAAATCCTGGAAAAGGTTATGAGCTCATTTTATGTTTTTTACGCCTACTTCAAAATGCGATGATGGGAGAATCTGTACTACCGGCTAACTCTGTTCTGTCAGCTTTCTCAGCTTTCCTAGTTTGTTACAGAAAAGTAACTTCTGTTAAAAAATTATTGGTGTGGGTGAACTACATAGACCGGGCTAACTGAGCTTATTCTGCCTGTGTCTGAAAAATGGTATTCAAGATGTGGCAGGTCTACATTAAATCTCTTAAAAGTCAGACTGTCATTCCTAATCTTAAGAAGGTTTAACAAGGTTGAGCTTTGAGCCTTGACTGCACCATTGCAGAAGCTTGATTATTTTCCTCTTCAGTCAATCTGCTGTAGATTTGCTGCTGTGGCCGGGTGATGCATCAGGATCATCATCCCTTTGCATCTCCCAATTTCACCTAAGATGTAGATGTCGGACAGCCGGCCCCATATATGACTTAAGAATACTTCAGTAAACCATGCTGTTTTTTGCCGACCAAAAAACTTCAAACTACCCAAATGAAGAAGAATCCCAAATCATCATCAGTCTGAGATGCATCTATTGATTTTTCTCCAGTGACTCTGAGAATTGCTTGGTCTGACCTTGGGGGTAAATATGCTGGCACAACCACTCCTGGGAAGATTGGAAATGGTCTTGAATGTATTTCACTTGTAAATAACCACTCTATTTGTAAAATGATGGACTCGAAATTGTCAGGAAATGGCTTTCTAACAACAATTGCTTTTGTGCAATCATCGCTGATGTTTTTTTTTCTCCTCGGGAAAAACAGAGGGGTTCAGCTTTACTTTGAGATGGGTTAAAGCTGAAAATAGTACTTTTGGTTAAGCTAATCGATATCTTGCACTTGTCTTTTATAAACAGGTCAGTGTCCTCTGTTATCTACAATATGCAGACCTGGGGGACCGTTGTTGTTAAAGATACCCATTTAGACAGCTCTGATAGTTTGATTAATTGATTTGAAAATAATAAATAGGATGAATACAATGTGCAATGAGATCTCATTTTACAGGCACGTTCTTTACCAACATGTTTGCAAACTGCATTTCCACTTTGACTAAATAAAACATAGAATCTGGTTGCATGTATACTCCCCTTAAAGCCTGTTTCAAATTAGTTGTGTGTGCACATAATTTCCTGGAGATAGAGTTGGAGCTAGATGTGCATCAATCTCAATCCTGATCCATTAACAATAGAGGCTGAGTTATGTAACGTGGCAGCACAATATACAGTATGTCTGTTATTGTAGAACCCAGTGACTAACTGACTGGTACAAAGACAAGATGATTAGACACAGTGGGGAAATATAGCAAGTAGAGAGAGACAGGAAGACATTGAGAGAGACAGTTAAGAGTCCAGATGTCCTTGAGAAGATAAGTGTGTGTGTGTGGTGTGGAGGGGGGGATCAAGGCTACAATGGAGGGGGAGACAGAGAGAGGAAGAGAAAGCTGATGGATTGAGAGGAAGAAGGAGAGGAAGTGAGCTGATAAAGAGAGAGACAAACAGAAACACAGTGCTCCGCGGTGTGGTTCATCCCCCGTGTGAGGCAGTAAATCACCCCAGTTCAATGTGTGCTCTCCAAACGCTGCCACACATTATTGATAAATCAGTATGTGTTAATGAGAGGAGCTGATGTATCCTGATGAATCATGACACAACAATGAGCCAGTGCGCACACCCTCACAAACCAGAAAGAGTGTGTGTGTGTGTGTGTGTGTGTGTGTGTGTGTGTGTGTGTGTGTGTCTGTGCACACGCACACCACTGTCACCCTGTCATTTGTTGTTTGCCTCCGATACAAATGCACACATATTTTCATGCATACGCACGAACCAATTTGCAGCGGCAGGATGAACATTTGGCCCCTGTGCTGCCGTAACAACCCCGGGTGTTATTCTACGCTGTTAACAGAAGAGAGGAGGGCTTCCACAGCAGCTCCAGCAGGCATTCAGAGGACAACACAAACTATTTTGGTTTTGCTTTGATATTCAATAGGCGGCTTAACGTCCTCATTAGATCATATCAGCCCCACACACACACATAGCTGGGGTGCAATAATCTCACTCATACATCCTCCTGAATTATCATGGAGTCTCATGTATCGTTTGTGCTCTCTGAAGTGGTAGTTTGTGTGAGTGTGTGTGGGTAAGTCTCCATACGTGTACCTGGTTTGTGCATTTCCACAGGGCAAGATGACCTTGTTATAAGCTGAGTGTGCTGTAGTGCTGGGGCATCATTAGTATGGGTTAGGGAAAGGTTAGAAATTGTGTGTGAGTGTGTAGAGGTGAGGGGGTGACATAGTCAGGACAGATAGGGGACGACAGTATAAGAGAGAAGGTATAGGAGGGAGGTATGTGGGTCAAGCAGGGACACACGAACACATCACAACAGCCATCCGTCACTCAAACGCCAGTACACAACAAATGTTTGGAGACGCTCACATTTGTTTTTTAGTACACTTCCTCCTCCCCAACAACGGCCTCAAATGGTCTCAACAGGGACCCCGAACAATCCAGTCACAATGCTGTGACGTTCTGTCACCGGTTGGAGGCATGACAAAATCCACACACAAACACACACACTGGAAAGTGTGGACTGAAAATAGAGTTGCTAGTTTTTCTTTTTTTTTTTTTCTAACTGGAATGAAACAGGATATGATGAGTGTCAACAAATGTTTAGGTCTCTTGAGCTAAAAGGGGGAATATTGTGGAAAATAAAACCCCTTGGGGAATATAATTGAATGACCAAAGACATCTGAATTAAAAATACATTATTTGGTCTGAAAACATCTCATTCAGAGTGCAATTAAGATTTGTAGAGGGCTTCTACGGTCCAAGTCTAACTATCAAACCTCTTTATCTCAATCATCATTGAGCTTCAAGAACAAATCCAGCTGCATTAGCTGTAACTCATTTTTGGGATCTGAATATTTTTGCTCTTGTTTTGCTTTTATTTTCGGTTAATCTTCATCAAATTCTTATGGACGTAAAGCTAATATATATTTTCACTTAACAAAAGAAGAGAAAATATTGCTTTGTGAGTGGCATTTAACACAACATTCCGAAAAAGTTATCATCTCATTTCCCTGTTGTAACTTTTCAGCGGCAACATGTTTTTTTCAGCCATCATGATTTTTTTGTCAGAAAACCTCTAAAAAATGTGTTTCAGGCAGGCAGGTGCCAGACCTTTGAAAGTAATGAGTAATTAGCTGTCACAGCTAAAACAGCTTATAGTAGAGCTGCTCTGATGTTACCGGTTGACCTGTTTTCTTGTTAATCTTGCAAGCTGTTAATAAAACATGAGCCAAGTGACCAGCAAAATAAAACAAATGAAAGACTTTGGCAGCCATGACAAGAAAAGGGAGATAACCCCAAAGTAATTTTAGCATTTTAAAGAATATGAGCCAAAGGATGCAGAATAAGCTCAAAGAAGACAACGGATGCCATTCAAAAACAATACACAGCCCTTGGAAGAAAAGTGAAGGCAAACTGTAAACAGGCCACACTGATGCTCTGGCAGGAGGAGGAAGAAGAGGAGGAGGAGGTGGAGGACACAGCTTGAGAATATTCCAGTCGTTTATTCCTGGCCAAGGGTCAACTTTGTCCTTAGGCTGAAGCTCAGAGAGGGAGAAAAATCCACACATGATGAAGATTCACACTTTCATACACCAACCAGCACACACCCTCATGGCCGGCGGTCAGCAGTGTCCTGCATTTGCTGAACACACACATTCCTCAGGGGGGGAATGATGAAGACGCATGATGCCACACATGGTACTCAATACAGGCCTCTGTAAATCACAGCCTGAAATGGTGAAGCTGGTAATTCCTCTACAACCACAGCTTCCACACCATATCCACATGATTACCATAATAAAGCTATAAGAGCACAGGAAGCAGTGATGAAATTAGGATGAAAATGGCTTTGAACAATGGGCATTACATACACATGGCCTTTTCCCAAAGAACTGGCACTGCCACGGCCTGTCCAACATATTTTACAACCATAATTACAATATAGAGAGCACCCGCCTCTATGGCAGCTGCTGGTTCCACGTTAGAGGTTCCCCACGTAATTATCATTATGAACCTGGCACGCAGAGGCAATAAATATCACAGAACACACACGATTACACTTACACAAGGTGGAAGAGGACATACGCTGTGCAAGGAAATGCAGGCAGGGAACAGAGGAAGCAGCCATACACTCACATGTACGCAAATAAGTAGAGGGCAAGCCCATACCAATACCCTCAAACAGTTCAGTTCCAAATTTCGTAAAATTGTGATAATTCTTTCAGCTGAATCCTAAAATTCTGAAATAGAGGGCAGATGGAGGTTTCTCATGTCAGGTCTCCTCATACGGTGTGGCAGAGACGGAACATGTGTAACACATGGTAGATACTATGAGATGGGTTTTTTTAGGACATCCATTACTTAAACTGATTCTAACAATTTTTTTTTTGTATTCCCAAACAAAAAGTGGAGATGGGGCACATGAAACAGTCAAATTGTATTCTTATTCCCCCAGCAATCTCATTCAACCTCATAATGCAAAACTTCCCAAACTCACAGCCTTTGGGACAGTCTTATAAAATTTCCCGAGACTTTACTGGGTACTTAAACCAAATCTACCCCACAAAGTGTGACAGGTTGTCAACACATTTATACCCCTTGAGGGTATAGTGTATCCCTCGGTGAAATCTGTTTTTTCTTAAAAAAAGAAGAAGAAAACCACAATAGTATCCTTCAATCATACGCATCAGCTCTTGATTACATTTCTTACAGTTACGGTTTTGTGAACTTACTTCTTTTCCAGTACAAACACAGAGCCATGACTCGCAGCTTTGGCTTGAGCTCAAATAAACATATCTTTTGGGCAATGAAAACAAACATGTTGATATATTTCTCCATCGGGTGATTTAAAAATATGCGACAAAATGAAACATTGTTGTTTGAATGAAACAGCTAAACTATCGTCAGAGGACAAACAACAAAATACTACCAAAAAAGTTCAAGTTAGGAGTGGGAAACACATAATGCTTTTAAATGTGTATTGTTATTTCTTAAGACTGCGATACAAATAAGCTATATGAGACTACGGTTTGTTGATTGCCAGACATCTTATACTGGTCAGTCTTGCCTCTCCATGTCTAAATTTAGAAATATATTTGCCAGTTGATCCAAAATGGATTTCACCGAGAGCTTGGACTATCTCACTAAGTGTTTCCCTTTTGTAAGGTAATTTCAGTTTGACTAGGCTTGTAAAGTCATAAAATGATCACAAAACTATCAGACACACAAGTCTGTAAGGCTGTCAGTGCCTAAATTAAGGCTCACAGAATCATTTTAAATATGATGTAAAATGATAGCACATGAGAGGCCATGTTGTGTATCACCTGCCTTTAAAAGGACGATGGCCTTCATAATAAAAAATGGGGCACCTCTTGACATTTATACCCAAATATATGTATATAAGCTTAGTTCACTATGGACACAATTTGTGGGAGTGTTTCAACAAAGTCATGCCGAGTGACAACATGGGCTTGGTGGTGACTGTGGTTAATGTCACAGAACTAAGGGGAACTAAGCCGTAATATTTGCTGTATGACCTCTGCTGCCATTAATACAACTTATGTACAGCTGCTGTGAAGATTGGCTGGGACATTTTCCAGATGCAGATTAAGGCCGTAACTCCAAAATTACAGGCTGCGGATGTCATGCCCTGAGGCTTTACAGTTAAGAATTAATCTGAAGTCTGGCACGTCAAACCTTTAAATCCAGCTTTCCAGTACAGGGAAAAACCCAGCACACAAGAACTGAGCATAAACAGGACATGAGAAGGTTGGGGGAAACCAGGTAAAAGGAAAAAAAAAAGAGTAGGGACTGTGGGGACTCACCTGGTCTTTTTTCCATTTTTCTCCCTCGACTGCCACATAGTCGAACTTTTGATATTAATATTAGGATTTGCTTCTGGCAGAGTGACTTGTTGCTCTTTGGGCAGGGCTTGCGCTTGCTTGCAATCTGCCTGTTTGCCTGGGGGTCCTTGACCTCCCTGCGCTGGCGAATGAGGGAACTGGCAAGAGCGGCCATCTTCCCAGTGCTGACCCTGCTGTCGCCTCACCAGCCTTTGACGGCTCGGTGGCGCCCAGGTGTCGGGGGGTACCGTGGGCCACCCCCCTGCCCACTCACCCAGGGCGACGGAGCACCACTGGGGGAAGGGTGCAGTGCGGAGGAGGGGGCTTCTGAGGATAGTCCAAAGCAATGGGGGGATTACAGGAAAAGAGGGAGAGGGAGGGAGGATGACGTGGAGGTGGATAAGAGAAGGGTGGATCTTCAGAAGCCCACCCAAATTTGACAAGAGCTCTGACACAGATTTTGATTGGTTACAGACAGCCTTTGAATGTCCTTCTGTGTTTGTTTTTTCTGTTTCCTTTTTCTTGTCAGTCAGAGTCAGAGGAAGCTTTGATATTTCCTCATTCTTCTGTGGGGACACACCATGCTGTTATCCTCCCTGGTCTCTCAGTCCCAGTAAGAAAGTATTCTTAGCTCCAGTGAAGTTCAGCTCAACCCAGTCTGAAGATGCAATGGACCATTCGCCACATTGTTAGACCAAAACCAAAAGCAAAAAAAGGAAAATTTGATTAATTCCTCTTAACCTTCCCAGTCCATCAGACCAGAAGCTGGATCCGATACGAGGAACGAACAATGTCCAGATGAAAAGTCTCCAAAATAACAGTCGTAACAGTGTTGGGACACGCTTCAGCTCAGCTCCTTTTTTTACCTTCACCGATAAAATTTCTCCACGCGCAGAAAAATGTCAGAGCCAGGCAAGTAGAAGAAGAAGTAGGGACTGTCCAACCTGAGGTATCAGGTCCGCAGGCGGATGAAGGGATGCGGTCGCTACTGGACGGAGTGCGGCTGCTCTCCGGACAGTCTTTCGAGCTCTCCTGGCATCACCCTTGCGTTCACTTGCGCCCTGAGAGAAGAATGGGGGTAAGACAGAGGCGTGATAAATCCAGCATTTCCCAGAGACAGAGGTGACATTCATGAATGAGAGAGCGCAGGGATAGAGAGACAGACAGACAGACAGAAAGAGAGCAGATAGAGGGAGGGAAGGAGAGCAGGGAGTCTATTCCACCCCCCACCCCCCTTTTTCAATGGGGCTCTCCAACTCTCGCAGCCGTGCGCTACAGCACAGCAGAGCGCAGCGCCGTGTCCTTCAGCCACACACGCCACCACACAGCGGGGGGAAAGAGGGATGAATGAACGGAGCGAAACAGTGAAGAGGGAGGGAGGGAGGGAGGGAGATGAGGTGGGAGAATGTGCCGCCGGGTCGCCGTGCCTTACGGAGGGGTGCTGTGCCGCCGGCGCTCATGCCAGTGTCCACCAGTGGGTGACAGCGGTCCAGTCTGGTAGACAGCCGTCCAGCTGTGCGTGTCCCCGGACGGGTGGGAAAAGTGTGTGTCTGACGAACAAGGCACCGCTCAGCCTCAGAGCGCACGTGTGAAGGAGTCTCCCCATGTGTGTCTGAGGCAGTGGCACAAGGTGAAGCCGTACGTCTGCGAGGGGTGTGTGACAGCGGCAGCGTGCGTGCGTGCGTGCGCGTGTGTGTGTGTGGGGGGGTGTGTGTGTGTGAATGTGAGAGAATGGGTGTGAGTCGCTGTCTCGCTTGTCACTGTTCACAGTGCATTACCGAGCGAGCGCTGGCAGCGTGCTTCACACACTCTCACTGTCTCCCCCTTCCTTTGCATCTCTTACACACACACACACACACACACACACAATCCCCCTCCCTCTCTCTCTTAAATCCATTTCCCTAAACCCTCCCCTTTGCTCTTCTTTCTCCTTCCCTCTCCATCATTCAGATCCCTCCTTCCCCTCCTCCCCTGTCTCTTCCACCTATTGCCTCTCTTATACACAGCCAGGCCGTGCCAAGCTTGGCTGGGATGCCCCAGCCTACACCTCAGAAGTGATATTGGCTTAAAGAGACAAACTAAGCTTGGTTGTCATTGCTGTGCTCCAAGATATGACAAGGATGCACAGATGCAGTGACACAGGCTGAGTCAGTCAGAAACTCACATCAATGCATGAGTCACACACACACATACATTCCATCACATCAGCTGTATCAATGTTACAATTAGCATAGCACCAAACACACAGTCAGACTGGACGTCTTGAAGACAAGAGTGTCTACACACAGATGTTAGCCTCTAATCATTTCCCACTGCTCATTGAAATTCTTAGCAAATCTGTTCCCCAGATTCTTTTTGTCCTGCATGGAGCAGATTTTTTTTTTTTGTGACATTTTTTTTCTCTGAGGCCACTTTAGCTCCAGACATCAAGGTCTTTTTCAGTGGAATTTCCTTTTTTCCATTGAACATGCTGACATTTTCTTCAGCGAGGTAGCAAACCCCACATATCGCCTCTAATGTTAATGGAAGACTAAGAATGTATTTTTCGATTTCCTACAGCGGGTATCCCTGACCTTGTGTTTGGTTTGTTTGTACCTCTGCACTGCCCTCTCACCCACTCCGAGCCAGAAGAGGCAGATGGCGGTCCTCCTTGAGTGCTGTTTTCCTAGGAGTCTCTTCATTTTTAGAGAAAAAATGTCCTCACCATTGTAGTCGACCACCATGTGGATTATCTGTATAGGAGATTGAATGTAACATTTTAAAATGCTGGTTTCATTTTCTGGAAATATTTACATATTTGGCCTGATTTAAACATAAATCTGTTAAATGTACTCAACTGAACCAGATTTAAACCTGTGTACGTTCCCTGTGACTTTGGATTAAAAACGAACAAGCTGAATTCTAATTGTGTTATCAGTGTGTAAGCACAATAAACTGGCAGAGAGGGGCACCCCTCCTCCAGTAGCAACTGGTAGGTCATTTCACCAACAGGGGGCCATGGATGAGAATTGTCTGGAGTCCCTTTCTGTTCCCTTCATATCACTGAAAGAACCCTGTGAGTTCAGCGAGACATACTGTAGTCAGAACTGGGCCGGTCTAGCTGAGCCGTCCCTGGGGAGACATAGATAAAAAATAAGTGGAGGGATGAAAAAGAGAAAGTTTTGCAGAGGCTCCCCCTTTTGTTAGTGTGGCCAAATCATGGCATCACCCTCAGTGGCATTTACTGATGGAAAGTGACTCACTCAGAAGACGTGTCCACTCGGCCATGGAACGCAGTGGTTCAGGAACAAATAAAAGCACACACACAGACCCACATGCACAAGCTCACACTCACACAAACTGCACAACCTGACTCACTGCTTATGTAGTCTCATCTTCTTCTCTCTGTACCACTCCGTTTTATTGTCTCTCTGTCTGTGTGGATCTGTGTCTTGGCCAGTGCTTGTGCCTGTGTTTGTCTTCTTAGTGATACTGTTGTCTCTCCTGACAGGTCTTGGCCTGTCTGTGTTGAACGATGTCTATATTACAATTTTCCAGCATCTGCATCTCTACACCCCCGGAAACAAAAGCCATATACCAGTGTCCACTCTCAATCTGATTGCTAAGGCAGTGTTTCTAAAGCCAACAGACAGTTTTTGGTGGGTAACTCCTTAAACAGGGCTGTGGTTGTACATAAAGATGCTTTGGTGTCATTTTTGTGGGACTAAAATGAGACCAACAGCAGAGAGAAGGAAATGATGGTGTAATTTATCAGCTCAGGAAACTGCTACAGAGTGGTAATAGGTGACTGACTATTTGTGCGTGGGAGGGAATCCTGCAAGGTAGATTCTTCCTGTTCCTGAGTAGGCCAGCAGAAACAGCGAGTGAGTGACCAGCGGAAAGTCTTTGCCTGCAATTTGCAGATTCTCTCTAATCGCTTTAAAATCCCCACCCCAGTGCAATCATAACAGCTCCAGAGGGTGAGAACTCATCTTAGCTGTCATCATGGTGTAAGATAAACTTTGTATAACAGATGCAGCTGTAATTATTACACATTTTAAGCAGCGTGAGTTGTTTGTCGCCAGAACACCCACTATTATTTTTTCACTTTAGGTTGTTTATGGAATTTTAGTCTGGAATCTTGAACTCCAAAATGGAAACGAAACGTGTTTGCAGTCATGACATAATTCTCACAGTGCTAAACATTGTTCCTTTTTGAAGAAAATATTACAGCATCAGGTTAAAAAAAACAATGGATCTGTTTTAAAGGATTGTTTCCCTTTCAGTCCTGATCTGGGTAAGTGTCACCTGTTTAAATTGAACCTGCAACAGGGGTAGTAGATCCCTGTTCACATTCAACAGGCCTTTCGAGTTGCAGAGAAATAACCTCACAACTCCCTCTGATTCACAAAAATTGGTAGATTGTGATGCTTTCATTGTTGTATTTTTCAATGAAAGCATTTAGAATAGTTTCAACACTGCATGTTGCATCGTTAAGTAAAGTGATAATTAGGTGACATTGAAGGCTAAATTCAATTTTGGGCCAAGCTTTGATGTCTGCACTCTGATCCTGATGCTCAGGTCTTCTACCAGTTAAGTATTAAAAATTACAAAAAATTTGCAGACCAAAATGTTGCTCATGTCGAAGTGGCTCAGATCTTCTGCTCGCCTTCGTTTCAATGAGGGTGCATTTGCTGTTTATCACAAACAAGCATCCCCACTGTATGAAGAAAAAGGATTGTGCTATACAACATATTACTCAGGATTTGTCATCTAGACATCAGCAATTGCATGGCGGTAGCTGAGGGCGCTAATGCATTATGACTTCATATTTCAACCTACGTCCTGCCAAGTCTTTGGTGTCACAGATAAATATACCCAATAAAGATAGAAAACGCACACGGCGCATCTATAAAACCACAAATGGAACCATGTCGAAGCTTATATGAGAGGTTGAAAAGTGCGTGTTTATCATTTTGTGTGTTTTATGAACTGTGTATGAGTTTGTGTTTCAGTCTCTTGAAGTTTGTGTGGATGTTGCCTCCTCTTTGTGTTAGCCAGCCCTCACCTTTAAATCTCCAGATACAGCTGTGCTGCTTACATGCTAAATTGTGCCTTTGTGCCACTGTGCTGTCTAAAATAATGCAATAAGGCTCTGTTCCTTTGTGTCAGTCAGTGCCTGTTAACCGGCACCAGCCTGAGACAAATGGGCCCCAAATTGGGATTGATATGCAGGGTTTTTCTGCAGGGGACTCTAAATTAACAGATAATGTAGGTATCCGCCACTGTGGCCTCACTATATGCTACAAATAAAACTCGTGGTGACAGCAAGAGACACTGGACTAGAATGCAAATGTATGGTTGACATGTTTAACTTTGCTGTCGTCACACTGCCGAATTCCATGGATTGTGCTGAGGATTTTTCATAAATTCAGAGGACAATATATTTCAAACCTGTTCTGCTCTTTTAAAGATGTCAGGTTGTCTTATTTTAACTGATATACATGTCAAAAGTCAATTTTCCCTGGGATTGTCTTATGATTGCAGGCTTTTACATTTTGAATATAAGCCTTGGGCTTTTTAAAGATACCAACACATCAAACAAAATTTACACAGTGCAGAAAAAAAAATTACGGTATTGAATACCTTATGATACATGGTCAGCATTTTTTTTGCAAACGTTTTCAGAAGTATTTACACCTAGAAATGACTTCTCGACAGATTAGCTGTAATCTTCAGAGAGGGGTTGCCCACCATTCTTCTTCTCTGCCTGTGGAAGACCCTTGGAAAATGATGCTGTTTACTGTTTGCAACTGTAGGAAGCCACTGCTGATAAGAACCAAGCATCCCATCGAGCTGCACATTGAGGTGCACATTAATGATGTTCAACCTTGGTAACTTGAGGTGGCTTTTATTCTACAGCTACCACAGGAGTGCATTTGTCCTGGTAGTCAGTGTTCAGAGTAGCTGCTCATTAAAAACGTTTCTACATAACATTACTCATATTCTGCCTCTCTCTTTTTTCAGTATCCTATTAAAGTATATTTTCACTGGCTTCACCTTACTTTTGCGAGTTACTTACAGTTTTAAGGTAAACAGATGTACTAGTCTTGCAAAAACCATTTGAGAACATGTGATAGAAATAAAAGCAGCCTCCCCAGTTATAGAAGATGGATGATAAGGCTGTCTCAGAAACAGAACACAGCAATAAGACAAATACATAAAGGCAGAGACAAGATTAAGACTGATATCAAAAAGAACGCAGCAAATAAAAAATATCCTAAAGTATATAGAAAAATGTAGTTGTTTTTATTCTGCTATTGAGCAGATAGTATTTCTTTTAACTTTACTTGAATTTCTTGAAAAAGCCAGTTGATGGTTTAGTCAACCACAAATTGTGTTACTTTCATCCAGCCCATCACTTTTACTAATTTGAGTCTGTGCAAACAAAGAAAGTCCCATGTTCTGGTCACAAAGTGATTATGTGAGTGCAGTAAAGCATCGCTTCTCTGTCTGCACTACAAGACAAGTAACAAGACCGGAGTGCACAAAAATACATTAATGATTCAATGAAAAATCTCCACCACACACAGCTTGGGGCTGCAGAGTGGAACCCAGATGACAGTTACTGTGAGGACAGGTATTTTAAGCCCCAGCTAAATACAAAGTCACAGTGCATGACACATTATGAGCGTACTGGAGCCACAACTATTATTGTGACCTGCTTCTGTCCCTTGTCTTTTCCTCCAAAAAGAAAACAAAAAAGAAGTTACTGAGAATGCAAAAACATTACAGCTTAAAAAGATCTAATATAAAATCTAAACCCACAGATATTTCCTGCTATTTGTCTTAAACGAAGGTTTAGTTCTAAAACAATGATGGATCTAATGATGCATGATATATCTTTCACAACACAAACAAATTAAACTGTTTACACACAGGTCAACACTGCATGTGAGAAGAGTTTCATTAGCACTGAGAACTGGCTGCACTTCTTATTTCCACCTCATAAATATTGAACTAGCCTCTGTCACCATTCCTTTTAGCAAAGCCGAGCCTTTTATCTGTGGCCCTGTATATTTTCTGACGGATGAAGGTGTAATGCCACTCAGGTCAAGGTTACCCCGCCCCTCAGAATTGGGAAATGCATGTGTGATTATAGGATGAGAGGTGATTTAAGATTATTTTTCTAAGCACTAACCGCTGTCGCCAGATGTTTTTCTGACTTTCAGAAAGCAGGCGTATAACTGATGGGAAAGGACATGGCAAACACACTGCCCAACCTGATACAGACACTGTTCAAAGGAAAAAGCACAAAATGGTCTCCACCATCCCTGTGCCCATCATTGAAGGATATGCTTAACTATATGAAAGTATGAGTGAACATGGAGGATTTACTTCCACTGACAGCTTTTGGTCATTTCCCTTTGACATGTGCAGCACGTAAAACCATTTTTTTCATGTTTTAAGAAGCACAAGGGTTGTGTGGCTCACGGATGGGTCAGAAAGTCAGGTGTAGGCACAATACTGCAAACGAGTGTGGTGATGATGATTTCACCACAGTGGGGAAAAAAAGCTGGATCACCAACAAGTTGTTTGACACCATTCAGAACCCACGTCTTCTGTGGAAAATAATAATTCCCTTTGGTGTGTACTGGAGTCTTACTGGAGTCTTTCTCCACACACCTTCAGTATAGAACATGAGCAGGAGGAAGACCTGCTCTCTCTAAGATGAACATTTTGGGGCTCAGTTTATACAGTCATTTAAGTGGCCAGCTTGACTGTATGAAAATATAGTTTAGTTTTTAATTTATAAGTAATGCATGTTTAATCAGCCACTAGGATGGTTCTGCTGTCTTGGCTGTCAGTATCTTGAGCTCTGCGCTCTCTCCAGCCTGTTTATCCCTAAAGCAAGACCATTTTTTATTTGTGTTTCCTTTCCTCTAAGATATGCTTTTGAAAACATGTAAAAGAATGTAAATATAAACCTGTACTTTAAGTAATTTTTGCTTATCCGTTAGTTAAGTGCATCAAAACTTAGCAAAATGATACAGTATTTTTTTTAAGTGTTTAACTTTTGCTCCCAACTTGTGAAATTGCTGGTGGATCTTAGGTCTGCTTTTGTGTGGTCCGTGTAACTTTGGTATGGATGTGCTCTCTTGTAAAAACACACACTTGAGAACAAAGAGGCTGAGATGAGATACCTTAAGAATAAAGCCAATTAAAAACCCCAGCAGCTGCTTCTACAACAAACCTCTCAACTACGGAGAAACCAAAGTGGCTCCGTTCAGAAGTCTCTCTGGCACTCGCTAAGAGAATACACGGATCAAAGCCTGGACCATTCCTCTGTTCTTCTGTGCTGTGCCTGTGCTCCTGCTGCTGAGTATGCTTTATGTACAAAAGCCATAAACTGAACAATTCAGTAGTTACTCCATCTGTGATGCCGTCTCTCTCCTCTAAACACACAGTCACAGTTTCAGACTCACGCTCTGTTTATGTGCAGACCCTTTTTTGCAGACCTCACCATGAATATTGATGCGTGTGCAGAATCGCAGACAAGACCTCTAGACTGATAACTAGAAGTTAAACATACTAAGGGCTCTTTGACATTTTGTAAGGAGACAGGACCGTATAGAAGGGGGAAAAAATACATATGGAATAAGATTTTAAAAAGGGGGAGGAGGCGGCAGAGAAGCAATGAGACGTAAGAAGACACTGATGTTATGACTGGAGACAGAAATTTGCAGATGAAGGGGAGAAGCCTTGCGAGGAAATGAAAGGAGGAGATGAAAAAACAGAGAAGAGGAGGGGAAGCTGACAAGGGACATTGAATTATACCAACTCAAACCGACAGAGGAGGGGAGAGGAAGAAAAGCCAAGCAGCTTTAAATACTTGAGGAGCTACAGCAGAGCTGGGGAGACATAAAGGAGGAAGAAAACTGACCCGTTGTCTCACGGAGATACAACACCCAGTCGAGCAAAGCGGAGGATCTCTCTGCAGCACAGGGCTCAGCTCTGCGGCCAACTCCTCAGCCTTCAGTCCATTCATTAGATGAGCTTCCCGCACTTCCTCAGAGAGTTGTCAAAGATGTGGGCCATGGGCTGTAGAGCTAAAGAAATGAAATAAATACATTTCAAAAACTTTCTTTCACACTATTTCTGCATGCATTTAAGTAAACTTTCGACATAGATTAGAACCTTTTAAGTTCTAATCGAAGTTTTTTAATTATAATGATACTCAGTGATACTAAAAGAAATTATACTAACGAAATGCAACACAGATTAGTCCCCAAATGAAAGATCTCACCTTTCCTGGCTATCAGTAACTCTATGAAACTTTAGAGACATTGAACATGAGCTCTTTAAATCCACAAAAATATTCCTCTACTCTGCCCAGGGTTAAAAATGTTCCGCTGAATCAAGCAGCCCTTTAAAGACTAGAGGAGGGCACGAGACCCATTAGCAGAGTCTGCCATGACCATTACACCAAGCCATGATGCACAATTGAGTTTTTTTTAGCTCTCTATTCTGTCCAAATGTGACAATTCAGGCTTTATGCCTGGCCTTTTGCAGAGCAGCTACAGACACACCATTTGGCACAACATAAGTATTTAAAATTCTAAATGTTTGCCTACTTGAAATTTTGGTATGCTGCAAATTGTCCAGAAGAGAGGCAACACTAACTACGCTTTACTACTACTGCAGATACTACAAGTCTCATTTTGAAATAACAAAAAATTCTTTATCACTTTTATCACAGTCTTTTTACATTTTGACTACATTGTCCTGATGAAAGAAGGTGACCACGAGATATGTACAATATGAGACAATGTTTGGGGTATTGAGCTCTTTTCTCTATGTTTGTGTTCTTCCCGGGCATTCATCAATATTCTTATTGTAATAGGACAAAGATATTGACCATAGAATTGGGACAGCGATACAGGACAACATGAAAAATGATAATAGTTATCGGGTATGGTATTGCCTGATAACCTGCGCATTGCAGTCGTACATGTACTGCAGAGATAGGGGTTGGCCCATTTACCAACCTTTGCTTGTAATTCTGAGATTAAAAAAAGATCCATTGAAATCTTTCAGCAACAGAACAGGGAGTAAATTGGTAACACAGGCACTGTGAAAGAGGCCATGAGCCAAAACGAAATGATAGTCAAGAAGGAAAGAAAACTTTTTCAAATCAAGTAAAATCTAGTTTTAAACCTTATGAAATGTAAATTATTATGTGAGCTTCTAACAGTCATTAAAAGGTGTAATCGTTAATTGATAGAGCATACTGGCCAACAGTCATACAAATGCAGAAAAATAAAGGACAGACACGCTCTTAACAGCTAATTATAAAAGTTAACATTTCAACTCCCATCAAGACCTGGCTCAGTGATGGTTTATGGGGCAACCAAGATGGAAACCTGTTAGAAAAAGAAAACCAATGCAACTTTAAATCTAACCTCTGCTTATATGTGTTTTTCTCTCTATATATATACAAAACTTCTACATATACTGTACATGTATATGTAGTTGAGTTGGGATAGATTACAAAGAGTGGCACACTTAAAACAAAATGTATGTGAAATGGCACAATGCTCTGCAGGAAAGGATGTGACAACCAACACAATGGCCGGGACACACTTTAGTAGCAGACGAGCTGAGTATTTGGACGCTGCCAATGGAAAACCCCACTAAATCATGGCGCCAGAGCTGCGAGCCAGAGCTGGCTGGCAGAGCAGCCAGCCCAATAGGCTGGTGCCACTGGAGTTATAGAGCTGTTGCGTGGTATCACAGTCAAACAGATTGAGATTAGTGTGCCATGATCCATACAGGAGAAAAGAGGGATAGAAACCGAAGCCAGGGGTGGAGAGGGAAATAGAGATCGAGCTTTAGAACATATTGGACCGTTTTGGAGGGATGGCTCCACAGTGGGCTGAGACAGAAGGTCTTTGTTTCTTTTTTTAACACTCTCCACTCACACAACTAAACTTTGGTTGCAGCCCAAGTATGAAAACATTACAGGAGTAGATGGCATCCAGAAATGTCAGTGCTGCAGAAACACTCACAGTCATCATTCAACTCATGTCTCATCCTCTCTGCTTATGCTTCAGACTCTCTGTGATCTCATCCATGTTTCCTTGACAGGGCAGATGCGCCTCCTATTCAGTCCCCTGGGTAAATAAGTCTACATTTAAAGTGTGGAAGTATTTGCCGGCTGTCCTGGCTTCACTTTGCCTTGTTTGCAACAATTACGGTTCTCCTGGTGAGACAGGTCTTCCTCATCTTCGCTTTCTGCTCTCATCATGTCCTACTGTACAGAGACTGGAGCAGCATATTCCAGTCTGCCTGACATATGACTCGTCTTTGATGGTATTAGCATGTACTTTTCTGTTACGAGGGATCACACAGCATAATATCCTATTAGTACTCTATGAATATGTTCTATGCTGTAGGAGGGACTATATGTTTGAATGTAGGGATGTGCTTAATTGGATATGCCAACAGCCATTTGAACAGTCCTCTAAATGGCTTGATTGACAGCTGACCATATGAGACTACATTCTGAGTAGCAGTAGAGGTACACAAATTCTTGGAATTTAAAAAACAAAACAAAACATTGAACTTCTGTCTATAGGCATAAACGAGGTGATACTGCAAACAGTAACTTGCAGACAGTGGTTCATTCCCCCGTAGAGCAGGGGGATTTCTCAGCTTTCATAGGAACAGGCAGGTTTTCATCAATGGATGTTCAGAGAACCCAAACAAATTCATGGTGAAAGAGTCATTCGGGTGTTTAAGGGGTAATAAAAGGCAGATTATCCCAGGGATCCCCGTCAATCTGCTGCTTATTAAAAACAAATTATTAGAGGTCAGGGTCAGACTGAGGAGTACATGTGTTTTTAATTTATTTTCATGCATACAACAAAACGTGGGGGATCTGTATATTATTCTTTAGGGATTAGGGATTGTGTGAATGCAAAAGAAGAGACTTAGAAGATAATAATAGACTTAAATCAAAAAGCCCTCGCTTGCCATTGAACAGCATTAACTGTATGCAAGAGCATGCACTTGCTCTCTCGTCTAGTGGAACAATGCAGTAAATAGTGAAAATGTTTTCTCCGTGCATGTCACCTTCGTTTACACAGTCAGCACTCTCACTTCAGGAGATTTAAAAGCGCATGTGTGCAGTCTTTAACCTTTATTCAGCAGTGAGACACTATAATAAATTACACTTCGTCGGAAAACTCTGAAGAAATACAAATAGGATCTATTCAAAGGAAACGAAGAGCACTGTAGGCAAGAATGTGTTTGCATTCAAATAAATTAATCTTTAAAAAGTATTTTTTCTTTTGTGAATTTGCATTTACTGGTAGAACTAATCAGTCTAAATGTCTAAAGGATACCACAACTGCACAAAAATAGTTTTTGTAAAACCAACATCCTCTTCAATTAAACTTTTTCCCCCTATATCAATGGTCACCGTGTTTGGGTGGAAGAATATGCTAAATAAATAGTTAATGCAACAGATATTTGTTAATTCCCTCTGTCATTTCTAAGTGAAGCAAATCTGTACAGTTCTTTTTGTGTTGTTTTAGGAAAACAGGTCCAGGTCACACTAAGGGAATTTATGTGGTTTTGTCTTTTGAAGTGTCCATGAAACCCAGTTAAAAAGACTAAAATGACATTTCTGTTATTTTTCTGCGGAACTATGGCTTCAGGTAAGGGAAAGATGAGCACCTTGGCAGCCTTGTGACATTCCTGAGCCAAGCCAGGTGAAAAAGCTGCCAGCCAAAAAGCTGAGATAAAATTATAGCATGGGAGAAAGAAGGAAAGAAAGAAATAAGCAGCAAACAAAGAAATATGAAGACACACTTACTACAGTTTATCAACCGGGTATACAGCCACGAAAGCACTGCACTTCATTTCAAGAGCATACAGCAGCTCTCTTAAAATGATCCATTGATGAACTGTGGTGGGAGAGCAAAAACAATAGAGTGCGTGTCACAGGGGTCTATTGCTCATGAAATATTGATTGGCTTTGTTTTCTTTTTTTTTTTATTTCTCCAGTCAAAAGCATCTGTTGAACAACATCCCAACCAAACGCACCCACTCTCACAGCTGTTCCTATCTAAGTCCTGACGGATGAAACTGCAACTCCGGTGGATTCAGTCCATCTGTGTAGACCTACAACTCAGAGAGGCTCCCGCTACACGTTCACACTCAGGCGCGGAAACAGGCCCTGCGCAGGCAGCACACACCACCGTGAGAAACTGGCCTCCAGAATATTCATGCACTCCCGTGATTAAAGAAATGTAAATAAGTAAACAGTGCTCAAAATTGCCGGCATCTGGTCACTCTGGGGGGAGGGGAGAGAGGGAGAGGGATAAAGGAGAACAGAGAGGTGAGAGAACAGGAGGAGCAGAAAGTAGAAGAAAAAGCAAGAAAGGGGTTAGTCATGAAAGACAATGAGCAGGAGGCTGAAAGACGGAAAGGGAGTCCGCCAACAATGTTTACCACTCTCCTTTTTATCTATTCATCCGTCAATATAAATGAATGTATGACCCAAAAATATATTTAATCAACAAAACAGGAAAGGGGAGAAGAAAATTCGTGAGTGACATACATTATATTTTACCTCACTAACAGGACAAATGATCCGCCCATTGCAGTACAGGCTTTCTCAAACTAACTGACAATTTGGAAGGAAACTTCAAATTGAATCCCCTTCACTGTGATAATCAGCTTTAAAGATCAATCAGTCCACCAGTTTTTTTTATAGAGCAAGTTTCATACAAAAACACTGCAATACAAAGAGCTTTACGTGAAAAGAATAAGAGACAACAAAACAAATGCCACTGTCACCCATCCACTCCCCACACCACAGGGAAAAGAAAATGCTAGAAAACGGTGAAATGAAATAGACCTCAAATAAATTCAAATAGATTAAAACATTAAATGGCATAGGTTACATATTAAGACAAATTATTGAATGGTTGAAAAAATAAATCCATCTAAATCTATAACAGTGTAAAAGACACACCTTGATTTCTTTAGATTTATTTACGTTGAACATTTTCTGATTTAATACGCCCTTGCTCTGTATTTAAGCTGCCTAAACATTTCTCCAGTTCAAACGACCAACATTGCCACAAGGTTTGGCTCGCACACAGTTTGTGTGCATAGGGTTAGGAATGAATATCTTGAGAAAAAAAAATTAAAATATAAATTACCATAAGGGTATTTGCCGTTATCTGTGAAAGATGGCTTTTGCTTCTGTTGAGATGAGCCGAATTCATCTGCGTAGCCCTGACCAAGCTATGCATGCATAAGTAGCAGTGGAGCTGATACCGTGCTGGAAGGCAGGACAGAACTCCTGCAATCTAGGCCAGAGCACTTATCATCTGGGTTTGGTTTGCACTTCCAGTTACGAAGGGAAGTTAGAAAAAACCTGCCTTTACTAGATACAATTTCTTTACCTTTAGATGTGTTTTGTGAGTATCTGTTGTGGACTTGGTTAAAAAGTAGTTTAAATATGTTAGGTGCCAGCCTCCTGGTGAATTCTTAGGATGTAAACAGATAATTCATTGACAGCTACAGCTTGGAGGCTTCATGCATTTGAATATGCAACGTGGTTCTTTTCACTCTACTGAACCACTGGACTATTAGCATTCAGATTAGTGTGAAATTGTAAAATATCTGTGTTTGCTTCTGTTTTCTCAACTCATCTTATTGAAAGTGTTGTTCGGCACTGAGCAAGTGTTTTTATTTTAGATCTGGAAGTTAGAATTTACTCCGACTGACTCCTCGGGTTAGGAAGTTCTATTCCTCTTACTCACTTGCTCATTTTATTTGCAGCAGCACAGACAGGTGGACAGCTAGTCCATTTTTGCCTTTTTGGTGTCTTTCACTGGTCGACTGGTCTGAATTTTGGAAAGCATAAATGTTCATAACCGGAAAAAAAATCTAAACACTTTTTTGAGTTTTTCAAGATTTTTTCTTTTTTTAAATTCATTTCTGTTTCCAAATATCCACGCAACACAAGAGAAACCTTTGCCCCAGGATTCAAATCAATAGATCATGTCTTGAGACAGCTTCATTTTCTACACTGAGGCTGTGATGTAACACTGCACAGAAAAATAGTTTCTCTGCCAGATGGGAGAAGACACTAAATCAATGGCATTCCATTGTGTACGGTAGACTTGCACAAAACATGTGAGAAGCAGGTGAGGGGCAGAAGATAAAACCAAATATTTCTCAGATGCATCTAAAGGTAACATGACACGCTCCCCTTTGAATACATAGGATGTGATCAGGCTGCTACCTCAAGAGAGATCATCCTAAAAGTTTCTGCTCTTAAAGGTGAGCGAGGCTGATGAGGCTAAAGAAAAGAGCATTGATCAACGTTTGTGATTTTGTCTCGATGTAGGAACAAAAGACCTTTATTGACCACCAAAAATGCCTCAGGCATTCATTTCACAACCTTTTTTCCCACTTTTCAACACTTCTTTAGGATTTGGGGATGAAATAAAATGAAATTCCACCATAGGGTTATTTTCACACTGCCCTTAAAATGCATTACAGTTCTATAGTGTTAGGGTAAAAATGTGTGTCCGAGGTCTGTAGTGATTGATGCTACTTCAAAGGCCCTGGGGCATTAGGCACTGCAAACATAACCTCTGCAGAGGTTAGTGGATGAGCAGCTCCACGATGAAGGACTGCCTACCTGGAGAGACACTTTGGATGCCTCCAGTGACCTTCTAGTGGTTGGAAAACACACAAGGCCTTGAACATGGAGGGGAACTGTGCAGACTGGTGCAGAATCTGCTGTGCCAGACACACACTAATTCACAACTAGCTAACGAAACCTACAGCGGAGTTCCTTATCTTCCTTACAAGGGTAATGGAGTGATAACCAAAAAGCATACCTCTACAGTCACCAATCACAGCAGAGTATTCCCCATGTAATTCAAACACTTTATCACTTTGATATGTTTTTTTTTTTGCCCTACCCTTGAGACCCACAGAGACTAACGGAGCATTTGGAGATTTTTCAGAACAGATGCCCACAGAGATGCAAGGCAAAGAAAAATGAACTTGCATCTGAATGTCAGCTTTTAAATCAAAGCATCCCACAAGGTTGAGTGTGTTTATCTGTGGACATCTGCCTTTCCTTGTGTGAGCCTCCATACGGTGGTGGATGTAGATGGATAAAACACTCAGTGAAGAAAACGTTAAAAACTTACCGATGGGACACCAACACAAGCCGGAGCACAGGTTCTAAATCTTCATCAGCAGTTCCAGTTTGCCTGAGGATCAGAGCAGAGAACACATCCTGATGAATGACTCTGTAAGGGTCGCAAAGGGAGTGCATGCGTGTGTGTGTGTGTGTGTGTGTGTGTGTGTGTGCTAGTGTGTGCATACATACATCTCTGCAAAGATGTACCATAGGAGTAATGTTCCAGAGGGGATTAGTTTCAGACCAATCAGGACAACACGGTGGGATTAACCCTGGTGTGATTTAGCAAACCTGGAACATGTGGATGCACAAAGTAACATTTCTCTGCCGATTAGTTGCACACTCACCCAGAGAACTGATAAACGGTAAATATAAAAATCCTGATTAAGAGATCCTAATTTTAAATAGCTGTGAGGTCATTAAACTTTTGGTACAGGCCAAGCAGAAGTGTGTGAGTTTGTGGACACACATAAAGGTAGCCATGAAAAGAAAGAATGAACTTTGAGCCCTCAACTGCATTATCTGGGTGTGTTATTTTGGTTTGGCAAACTTCATATTTGATCAGATTGACCAGCATGAACAAATATATTTAAATCCGTTTCATCAGTAGGGCAAATATGTCTATTGCGTAGGGCTTAAAACTGTAAAATGTCCCATATAGTGTTCCATTAAGCTTATAAGCCTTAAAATCCCCATCATCCACTTACAACTATGCAAGTTCATTATTTACAGTCATGTCTTTTCATTACATTTAAACTAAGCACAGCCATGACTAAACTCTTCGGCTAAAATTGGCCGAAGACAATTTTGAGTACGTATTCTTATAAAGTTCCAACAACCATTTTCCAGGCGCAGTTGGTAGGATGTAACTTTCACAGAAAAGCATGTGATGAGTCATACTTATACTTATGACAGCTTTTTAATCTAAATTACAGTAGCCTAAAGTGGGTCCCATTCACCAGCGTTGAGGAACGGCTGTTTAGATCTGACTGTGATGTTTAGTCATCTTTTCCCCTGACATTAGTTGTGCAACCATGCAGCACTGCAACATCACTTAAACTCATTGAGCAACTCCACACAGCTTTTATTCATGCGCTCCGTCCCCTCCCTCCTGTCTGGAACTGGCACTCGCCCTCCTCCCACTTTCATTGACAGAATCAGTATGTTCTTTTTCTCCGTGTGAGTGTAGTGCTTTCTAGCCCTCTGTCACACACTCAGCCCCCTCTCTGCAGGTGTCCCTCCCCATTCCGTTTCATTCAGAGCGCAGTGCCGAGCGAGATGACTCATCCTATGGCGAGGAAGACATGAACTGCTTGGTGCTCATCCCAGAGTTTGATTTTCAGCCCCCTTAGCTCGCCCCGTCCTTCCCGTGGTCTCCCTCACGATCTGGCATGCCACGACCCCCCTCACCACCTCTGTGTTCTCCGTCTTTGAGGCACCGATCCGTTGCTCAGCTCCATCTCACGCAGACGTTGATGGACAAGAGCAGTAAGTGACTGCGACAAAACAGTACATGTTCTGTATGCGGATGGAGCCATCTGACAGCCACCTCATGTCACCTCACTGCAACTGACTGTTACTGTACACATCAATGGACCACGAAAATCCGGACAAGACTAAAGTGGTCCTGTTCCGTTCACTTCTCCTCTGTGCTCAAAACTCACAGACAGCTAAAATCATTATTATGTTGTCTTGGAGATTATTGGACTTTACAATCACATTGATAGGTCTATGACTTTTATAATAAATACAGTTTGTGAGAGACTCAATTGTGGTCCAGCACCATTATTTCTGGGTCAGTTCACATGCAGCAAAAAGGACACACTTTTCTTATAACCCGATAAGGTAATTGTCACTGTTTTGAAGATCCACAATTGGATTCTTAGTCATGTTTTAGTTTGCGCTTCCGGTCTTAAAATTAAGGTAAAGTTGCATAGCATGCTCTACCAAGTTTTAGGTTTTATCTTCAGTGTTACAGTGTTGTATTATCACTCTTGCATCCTGGGGTCAGGAGCACCTTTGGGTGTTTGGTAGATCCTTTTTCTGTATCAATCACCTTATAAAAAAAAAGAAACAAGGTTTAAATGAATGATCTGATAAATTCATCCAAAATTTACTTGTTTTATCCAGTAGTCTCCCGAAAATTCCCAAGAATCTTTTGGATTATATCTTCCCAGAAAATTCAACCAGTTAGACGAAACTTCATTTCTGTCCTCTCGAAGGAGGGAGCTGTCCCTGGTCCTGAACAAGTTCTCAGCTATTCCGAGTTATGAGGCAAGGACAGCTAATCTGGAGGCTTATCTTTTGCATCAAATCACAAATTAGTTTCTAAACTCATTGAAAATTCAGCTTTTTTAATTATCCACGTGAAAAAAAAGGTATTTGCACACACCAAAAGAACAAGGCTTACAGGCTTCTAGTTCGCCAAATGTTCCCGACAGCTGGCCATTGCTGTGCTGCAGCCTTTAGAAGATCATGTTGATCTTGCACAGACCCCAATGGTTTTATATGGTCATATTTGGCAGGATGCAGAGTGAGTCATCCACATTTGAGAAATAATTTTAAGGAAACTATTGCATAAAATATCATGTACACATGTTTGTTGTTTTTTTCGGTCAATTATGGACCAAATTCTAACACACTGGTTAGTTGGTCATGAAACATCCTCTAAAAGTGATCATATAAATATATATGTTTTTTAAAAATTCAATGGTTTGTAAAGCTATTTAGTAAAGACTTATTTTCTTTGCTTTCCTTTACCTTTGTATACCCTTTCTACAACTGCTCACAACTTTGTATATGCTTATTTGATATTTCATTTATCCAATTTTATGTTTGAGAGTCTCTGCCTCCCTTAATTGCTCTCTTTATACCCAGTCATGTCACTGGCCTGTTGCCAATCATTCTTATCAGTTGCTTCATTTCTTTCTTATTTTACATGGCATCTTTTTTCTATCAAATTCTAGAAGGTAATACATTCAGGAATCGCTGTTATATCCTCTTTATTGTGAATAGAATATAGGTTTATGTCATTTCCAAGTCAATGCAGTCTGCCTTTAGCTTTTGTTGAAATTGGATTTGTAATAACAGTTTTGCTGTGAATTATGTCAACACAGACAAATATTTTTGTGTTGCCAAAACGATGAGGTACTTCCAAACAATCTAATAAAAATTATTGACATTGGAATATGTTTGTTTATTTGGAGATAAATGCTTACTAGCGTGTCTCTACCTGCTGCTGGGCATTTTTTCTTGTATAAACTGGGATCTGTGCTGTATATAAAAGTTATACTGGGCTCAAAGTACTTATCCATATAAAATCCCTCCCCTCCCTTAAATACAATCTATTTATCCTATTTATCTATCACCTATAAACTCCATTATCCCCATTATTGTATTTCACCTCTCCTCCAACGAGTCGATTTTCACCTTCTTTCCATCCTCCCGTTCTATCACCTCTAAAAACAAAGGAAGAAACAATTAAAAAAAGTCAAACAAAGTATCTGAAATCTATTTCTTTAAGCCTCAATACAGCCTCTGCAGAAAATGCTTTTCAAGGCAGCTCCGGGTGAGCAAACACTAGACTGTAATATATGAATATGAAGATACACTTTTTCAAGAACACACTGATAGCACACACAATGACACCATTCATTTCTCTCTTTTGTCCACGATTTAGCTTGATCACAATGGAAGCTGCATCAACAGGCACACACATGTAAAATGCATGAGGGCTGAGATGGACACTCGTACAGATCAATCATACATTTGCACAGGAGCCTGTGCCCCTCAATTTAAACCCACAGAACCATGCTCACACACAGAACATGAATCACAAAAGACATGCGGTTAGGTAAAAGTGATTCCTAATGTGATGCTCAATCTGTCTGCTTTTAGCTGAAATGTGTGTGTGTGTGTGTGTGTGTGTCTGACTAAATGAGGGATGTGGGTTTTGTTGTTTGTGCAATTACATTTCAGTACCAATTTGACTTTGCTGAAATCCTGTGTGTGTCTGTGTGTGTGTTTGTGTGTGTGTGATGATTAGGAATAAAGGATGGTTGCAGAAGACCATGAAAATGATTTCCCAATACGTGCGTGCGCACGCTAACCCACACAGTTCCTGCCCACTGTCCCATTACAGTAAGAACAATTACAGCTCTGAAAAAAAGAATTAATCATGTTTTCTGCTCTCTTATGACCTGAACGGTCTGTGCAGAGAGGAGTTGAACAGTGAGGAAGAGCATAATCATAGACTGAAGAGAGGCGGATGGCAGCAGGTTAGCCTGCAGGGAAAGAGGAAGACAGACAGTTCAGAGGTCATTAGTTCTGTCGTAGCGTTGTTGTTCTTTTAATTACTTGTTATTGTCTCAGTCACTATTTCGACTTTTTACTGACAATCAAGTGACACATTTCACCACTCTATCACTTCATAAGGCTGAAACATGTTTTTAAAAATACATTAAATAAACACACCCTTTTCCAAAAAATAAAAATGTAATTTAAAAAGTTAGTGAGGACAGTTGATACTATCAATACTGGATTACAAAATCAGTAAAAACTAGTTTTTAAAGAGTCAGCTTTTGAAATCCAATTCTTTCCATCCTCCTGGAAAGGCAGAGGAAGGTACAAACACAGGAATCGTTACTTACAGTGATTTGATCCATTTGATCAGAGCAGCATTAACTAATGACAGTGAGCAGGCTGCGTGTTTTGACTCGCCATCCACCAACAAAACCACCACATGACGTACATGCCCTCCAGCGCCTCAGGCGATGAATGAATAATTACAACCTCCTTTCATTAATAAACTATAAAACATTTCTGTGTGGAGGAATTTGCTGTAAGGTCAGGAAATGAGGACGAGCCACTTTGATGTGCTGCCACAGACACAGATCCCCACATGATCAGACAGCTCTTTCTCTCTCCCGTTACGGTCTTAAATTTGTCTCTTGATGTCAGGTTAAGCCTACATACAACAAGTGTGAGTCCAGGTGTCTGTGCCTTTTCTGTCTGTGGAACTTTAAGCCTCCGCCCATGCAGTGCCCCTGTCACATCTTTATGTTCTGGCAGTAAAGTTTGCTAAAGTAATTTTACTTCAAAGATACTGAGGCCGTGACCAATTTTCCTTGCTTGACTCAGATTCCCTTCTTGATGATAGTAATTACATACGGATTTAATTAATGTGGGAACAGAAAGGGAGGAGCAGGGGGGTCTTTGAACTGCATGTTTAGAGAAGATTGAGAAAAAGAGCGATTAGGTGAGCACAGACAATAATTTCAGACCAAAAGTGCAAGAAAACTATTTGTGTAATATGCCAGCCTTTCATCAGTCTATCCCATTTCAATGTTATCCTGCTATAAGTTTATTATGTCTGCCTACAGCTAGTCTTTGTACAAGGCTCTCTGGGATGGTATCTCCCACCCCTCTCTCCTACCTCAATTGCTTTTTCTGGATTGCAGAGGCGAGTGGATGAAGACGGAAGGGGGGGGATGGGGGGTGTCGCGGGGGGGCTGAAGGCGCAAGACAACTCCTGCGTGCTGCCTCAGCTGCGACCACCTCTGGAGAATAACAAAAGTGGGGGATAATACAGCGCTGAGGAAAAGATAATGAGCGGTCTGTGGGGCATGAGGGAAGAAGGAGGGAGTGGCGGTTGCAGGTGATTTGTTCTTTAAGGATGGCCACACCGGCCCAAAAAACAAGCAAAACTTTGTGTGAAGATCATGTAAAAGAAACTTTTCAAGTTTTTTTTTTTTTTTTTTTAAACCATTCTGGTGTTCTGTGTTTAAGACAGTTAAACACAGAACACAGTTGTGTAATTTTCACTTGCAAGAGTGTCTGATTTGACTGAAAATGAAAGAGAATGAGTCAGCAAAGCAAGCCCCAAACAGCAGTGCTCCCTCTACCAGCTTCACCATTAGAATTAGGTATGAATGTGTCATTTTCACTGTAGGCCAGTGTTCAAAGAACAGTTTCCTAGAAGTTGGCGCAAACTTCATGTTTTTTTCTTTCTTTGGTGGCCTTAACATTGTGAAGGAATCTTGGCTTTTGGATCTCCCATGCATGTTCTGCAAAGTATGCTGGTATGTTGGTTGTTTAAACTTAGTATTTTACAGAAAAATTTATAAGAGATTTTCATCCTTTTAGATGAAAACTGTTATATTTATGTGTCTAACCCCAGCATTACCCTCAGTCAGGTTATATTCTAGTATGTGAAACCACTGGAGTTCAAGGCACTTTCTTTATCTATACTCATGTTTTCGCTTAGACCTCTGCGTGTCCTTAACAAAGTCAAATGCTTTTAGTGTCTGATTTCATAAAATAAAATTCCACGTTGGTGCGCCATCTGTCAGCAACATATTTGTGATTAACGTGGCTGCAAGTGAAATAAATAGTGTAATCATATCCCTAATGCTTAGGCATACTTACATTAATGGGGAGTGTGTGGCTGGATAGCTTCACACTGTTTTTAAGCGTTCTGATATTTTATGTATATTGCTCCTTATTATACATACGTACATACACATTAAAACACACATATATATATATATAGATAGATGTAAAGACAGACAGACTGACTTAAATTCATATTGTAATTTAGTGGAACATATCCTGCAGTCTCATGCAGCATTTTTCAGCAGGTGGATCACTTTTTTTTTTATCTCAGTCCAGTCTCTCTCTCTCAGTCAAGCACACACATTCACACACATATACACACACACACACACACACACACACACACACACAAGGACTTGACGCCAATGGCAACATCTGCAAAGTTTAAAGTGGGAGAGCAATGGAGGGGAGGAGAGGTAGAGATGCTGATCAATAAAAGTAATTGTGTCCAATGACAGACGTGACCGGCAGCATCCCGTAAAAAGCTACGTCACACAATGCAAACATAATGAGAAGAAATTAATGGAGGAACAGAGATTAACCTGCAAACACTCGGTCGCACCACACACACATTTCAAATTGCAGCCAATCCTTCAATTTCAGCACAAATCTGATACGATGACAATCTGTGAAAGTGCTTATTTAAGAACAAATGGGGTAAAACTTCTTCTGCTCCCCTCAGCCTGGAAAAGAACAAAAAAACTTAAGCTAGGAGCCTTCACAATGTCTGGCCAAGCCACAAAGTCAACAGTATTGACTACAGTGTCCAAAATCAATGGGTACAAAAATCATTTTGACACATCTGCTTCGGCTCACAGCCAAATGCAGGGGGGGCCTCAGCCGTATCAGGCTTTCTCCCCCAGCACAATGACGGAGATTAGTTTTAACCAAGCTCATATATTTGGTGAAAATGTGACCAAGCTGATATTTTACTGCCCTAAATCAGAGCTGGTGCAACAGTGTGCCACAATATTGGCCGAGGTGGTGCCTGAGGTGTCCAAAGACCTGAATGCAGAGCTGACCTTTGATAAAAGCTGGGCGTGAGGCGCTTCCTGGCCATGATTCTGCCCATGCTCTCGATCTGCGTCGAATCCCCTGCTTGTTTAAGGAGACAAGAAAGAAGATGAATACTGGGTTTGACACCAAAACTGAATAGGAGGCATCATTCATATACTTCAATTCAGAATAATTTCAAACAAAGAAGAATCTGGACTATATAGATGAGGTATCTGCAAGATCTCTTGCTATGAGCTATAAGGGAAGGAATAATTCATTTTATAATGTTCAGGCCAAAGATATGAACACATTATTAATCTTAGATCCACAGGACATGTCTTCAACAAGGTGAAATATCAGATGGATTTCTGAATGAGGTTGGCATGTCACATTTGCGCATATAGTCAATATACTGGAGGTTGTTTCTTTCCAGCTTGCTCCACTGGAGCATTTTTCTAATGGAAAGCTCATCATCAGAATCAGTCATTTGCAGGAATGAAAAGGATTTAATATTCTTCAGCAGTTTTAGGCAGCACAGCCACAGGGCAGTTTCTTTTAAATTATTTCACAAAATGTAATCACTTGATTTCTGTTTAAGAACACAACTTTTTCATTTATTTCAAATATGCAGACTCATGCATTTAAATCTTTAGAAAAACACAAAAGGCTAGGTAATTGTTTTTATAGGACAAGATTTGACTCATTAAGTTAAATTGAATAAATAACAATCTATGCAATTTCATGATGTTTCCATTTTTTTTATCCATTTCAACCTTTGCTTTCACTCCCATGTTTTTATTCTATTCTGCACCATGGGAATCTTGAGAATGAAAAGTGTCATATAGCTGACCTTGGAGGACTCATGAGAATACAGTGTCATCATAACTGAATATCTCTCTTTTCTCACCCTTATATATTAAAGCTTGAACCCATGAGAGTAAGGGTGAGTGACTCTGGTCATATCTCTAACTTCGGAAACTATTTTGTGCCTTATGGCAACCAAAGACACAGCTAACAAAGTATCTAGCCAGATCAAGGCACTCATTCATCCACACATCACCAAAAAAACACAAAATACTGTAAATCAAAATTTGAGGAGTTTATAAAAGGTCTGGAGAGACCAAAGAGAATTCAGTGGGATACCATTTTAAACGGTGCATCACAGACCTTTGTCCAAATTATTTGTGGCATTGAGTAAAGCTGTCGCGTCAAAGATGGTTGATTGCAAACCTGATGAAGAATACACGCTGGCATAAACATGTAGTCACGTAGTTAAAATAATATAGCAAACATAAGCTACGAATGTGAATCAGAGGTGTCAGACCTCAGAAACGGACATGTAGGAGGTACAGTTGGCCATGACTTCAGCCTAAACGTGATGTTCTGCAGCCCTACCAACAAGGTCCTGCAGAAGTTCAGCTGGATCTACAAGGCCAAAGAAAAAAATAAGAAAAAACATAAAGACAGCAAAAGGCCCCTTTTCCCTGCAAACTCGTCGTTCACTTGATGCAGTAATGGAGAAGAATGCACAGAAACTAGCCTAAACGCCTCACAGAGTGAGAATCAGTGTGCAGTGCCATAATAAACAATACTGCCCATGGAAAAACAAAAAGGAAACTGTGGGACAGATTGGATTAAGGAGCATGAAAGTGTACCATTGACTGATTATCTTAAAAAAATGTCCCACTTAATCAATATTTAGGATCTAAGTTTCTGTCCCACATACCAGTAATCCAAGACAGAATCAGGGGAAGGTGTCAAGCTTTTCTGCCTGAATGTGTGCGTTTTAGGTCAAGGTTTGGCTGTATAGCTCCACAAAGCACACATAAAAACTCATTTGTGCAGGAAGGTAGCTCAGTTAGCGGGGTGACTTTACAAAAGCTCGCTGACTAAAGTTACAATATCCTCCATCAGGTGAACACATGTACACACTCGACACCAGGTTTCCCACTGACAAACAACGTTATGGAATTACAGCTTGGCCTCATTCACACCAACACACACCAACATTAAGGAAAACAAACACTCAAAGTTGCTGCATTAGGACTGAGGCTACAATGGCCTCATTTCAAGGGGATAAAGTAGTAATTACCTACGAGGGGCATGTCCAACAAGCAGAAGGAGGACAGGGACGTGGATACTGTAGAACAATGTGAATATATATTTTCCTGAAGTAAAAGTTGGTGTTACAGAACAATTCAAACATGTATGTGTCAAACATTTGGATTTTGCAACAACTCATCCATGTTTTCTAGAACAATACAGATATCCTCCAGATATGGAACTGTAAGCAAAATAATACAAAATAAGCAAACCTGTGAAAACCCCTTACATTTGACATTAAAAAAAAAAAACGTGAACAGATACATGCTAATCCGCTGTATGATTATGTAGGCCGTTGTAACAGTGTAACTTATCCACTTGTACATAGAGTGGGGATAATATGTCAGTGTCGGGTTCGCATTCAACAAGCATCCTTAAAGAAATCTGAGACACAACAATTCGGCGCCTCTTTGTTACTACACTTGTTGAGCAGGTTTTCTGTCACTGGTCAAAGACACATTAGCTGCCAATAGAGAGGCCACAGCTCACTTTTTGTTACATTACAGACATTACATTACAGTGCAGAGGATGAACATGCAACTTCCTGCCATGCCCTCTCTGAAACATTTTGTTGAAACACATATTTTAGCTAAAATGTAATTTCAACATTTTGGAGAAAGGACATGCCGTGATTTAAAAGTGAACTCATTTTTGTTTCAATTCACTGCCCCATGAGAGCATAGGCAGTAGAACTTGTGTTAAAGAGCTGTGTGCCTTCTTATAAAAAAAAAAAACAGATCCCACTGGGACATAATGAAATCTCATGTTCTTTGTAATTCTCATCGTATGAAACGCTATTTTTAGGGCTAATCTGAGGCTGGACAAAACTGCAAGCACTGTACGACATCTGTAAAGTTTAAAGTGTGTTTTTGCCGTCATCTCGTAACTGTGATTAAAGTCACATCACAATATAAAATAATGTTTTATTTATCTATTAACTTATTTATTTTTAATTTTCTATTTTTTTCTCTAACCAATGCTACTATGTTTAGATATACAACCGCTGGAATGACGCTATATATCTGATGAACATGCTTAAAACCATTTGGGCTGGTGTGTGCCAACGGCTCATTTTGTTTGACTGACAGTCAAATAGCAGTTTTCTCTCTATGTTAAAACATTATCAAACTTCACATTTCTACCGAAATGAGTCTGTTTTAATGTGGATATTATCTTCCTTTAGTAAACATAAAGTGAGGACTGTAAGATTATCAAAATTAGCTCAATCAGTAAAAAGTCTAGTGAAGTTAAATGTGTCCAACTAAATACTTTTAACTTAACAATTAAAAAAAAAAAAAAGCTTTTACAGTTCAGATGCTTGTGAAAAGCTCATTCTGTCACATTCTTTTCCACATAGGACAGCCACTCCCTTTAGAGGAAGCTCTTCGATGAAAAAGTCCATACCTGACCCAGCCTGTGTGCTTTTCCAGCCTCTTATTTCCCAGCAGTGTGACGGGCAGAGCTCATGTCCAGGAGTTCTGAGCCTAAGCACTGTCCTGTAGCGCCCTCAGTTGGACTGATGACGCAACAACAGTAGATTTCATCCTGGTAGATGGCCTCGATGAAATGTAGGACACCATTATTTATATAATAGAGCTAAATAAAATTGAAAAAATATGTGTGCAAGACAAAAGAATCTGTGCATGGTGCGATTTCAAATGTAGTGATTTATTTCATGCTAAAGCTTAAATACTGATCCATATAAACCCAGAGAAAATAAACAGTTATAAATATAGCAAATCAGTAAGCAGTGAAAGAAAATCATCTGCAGATATCCAAACATAAAATGCAGAAGGGACTCAAGTTAAAAAAAGAGTTATGAAAATTTAGTTTCTCAAACACCGGACTGATTCAGAACAGATGTTTGTCTCAGCACTTTAAAGACACAGCAGAGAACATCTGGATTTTAATGTGCTCTCTAGTAGAGGACAGATTGGAGTGACATGGTTTATACATTCATTGTATTAAGTCTGCTATCATCAACAAAAGAACACTTCATACCCCCCCACCCCCCTTACCACCACCACCACAAAAGGGAAAAAAGACAAAACAGACAAACAAACAACGGCACAGAGATTGGTGTTTCGGAGCTTCATCTGTGCTTCATGCACTCCCTGCACAGCAGATACCGCTTCCCCATTTCATGGCTACAGTAAATCTACAGCCAACAGTTAGCACAGGTTTCCACAGGGAGGGCGTTTGCATACGTAGAAACTGTCACTATCATAAGATAAACAAGAATTCAGGAGTACAATTCAGACAAAAAGAAAAAGTAAAAACATTGATTGTTTCCAGTGTCATTTAATCTCCAACTAGGCCCATTAAGGTACAAAGTGAGTCACCTCAAACTCCATTCGCACGCATCGAAGAGGCCAAGCGGAACGTACCTTCTGCTGAAACTATCAGCCCATGAGCAAGTCATGAGAAGTTTTTCCGTCTCGTCCAGTTTGGGCAACAGCAGAAACAGCTGAGTGCGGCTGCCTCTCAGACGCCTGGCGGCTTTGACATTCTGTAGCACGTCTACGACCCCCTTTGGTTAGTCCTCAGGTTCGTCCCACACACACACACAGCACACACACACAGACAGACCATAGAAAAATGCACTCAGTTCAGTAGTCAGCACGACATCAGTAGAGCCAGGCTTTCTTTCCAATTTGTGACTGGAGTTGGATTCAGTCTGGAGCTGAGTTTTTACAGCAGACTTGTTGCACATTTGTGGCGTTTTGTCCTGGTTCTGGAAGCAGCATTGTAGCTCTCAGCAAACGCGCTCGTCAACCTTCCGTTTTCCCACTGCCGTCAGAGCTGCAGATGGTGTATGAAAATCATTGAAGTAAAACAAACAACTCACTGGATTCATTTAAGTAGAAGTGAGGGAACTGCCGCTCATCTGGTTGCTTTTTCCTCCAGCTTTTACTGGCCGAACGGCTCCAAATCAAATCAGCCGCGTGGCGCCGCAGCGTGGCTGTTTGCAGTGTAAACATGATGCTGTAGCCACGCTAAGCACTCCAGATGCCCCGCCATCACAGAATATGGAGCAAAACTGGAGCCCGTTTCCCTCTATACCCCCTGCAGAGGGACATCAATGCGGCCCTTCCGTGAACACTCACTCACTCAGAGTGTGATTCAATGGCTGCAAACACATATCTGCTCATGAACAATGTCAAAGAAAGAAGACAAGAAATTCTGGGCACTTGTCCCACCCCCTCCCACTTTCCAAATTCCTTCAAAAAGGGCTAATCATAACACTTCAAACAGAGAGCAAAAAGTCCGCTCTGCTCAGGCAGAAAAATCAAATAAAAACTTGAGGTTTTAAAAATGTATCAAAACTTGGATCAATGTATGACTACACTGTGGTTTTCGATTCTTTTGACCACACTTTGATCTGCTAAGCCCGGGCCACACCAGGTAAGGGCAGTTTTCAAACACTGCCCTCAAGTTTCTGAAAGTGTAACAGTGATTAAGACTTTTTTCTGTTCTTAGTTTTCAGTTTTTTCTGATAAATTATCTCCAACTTCGGCCATATTTTCTTATCCAGAAGATACGCCCTCCATTTTTTGTTGCTTTAAGCAAACAAGATTTAATAACGAATTAACAATTCAATATTATTGAGCTTTTTCCAGAAAAAGAAAAAATAAAAACTTTTTTTCTTCTTTCCCCCTTTCAAATAAACTTGGATCTATTCAGACGGTTGAGCTGCCCGTTTAAAACACAAGCAGTCGCGAGTTCTTGTGGCGCCTCACCGGCTTTACTCGTGGACACGTTCCTCTCTGTCAGAGGAAGTAAAATGAAGTCATGTGGTCCGACAAAGTTAATGAGCTGCAAGCACTTCCTCCACTTCACCAAAGTAGCGCTTGACATGAAAGACTTGCACTTATCTATTTCGCCTGGAGAGTAAATCCATTTTTCACGCCAATTCTATTGATGTTGCAGCTAAATTTAACAATTTCATGTAGTAGGGAGACCGAGACTTTCCAAGGAGAAAAAGCTAATTAAGATTGTGACTGGGTGGATTCATCAAGCTGTGTCAAAACTCGATGTAAAGGGACATGTGGCGCCATGCTGCCCTCTGCTAGCCGCCTGACCGCGGCTCTTTGGTACATTCCATTGTCCACTAGAAATGCAAGTGACATGAAATGCAGTTAGACTCTCTAAAGTGGAATAAAATACACCAAATAAGGTTGTGCATACCTGAGAAAGATCGGTTTAAAACAAGTGAAAAAAGTCAGCATGAACTGAGGTGCGAGTGTTGAAAAGGAGAAGAAGAAAAAAAAGAGATAAAAAAAGTTACAAATAACTGTTCAAAGGCTCGGCAGTTCTCCTCAAAACATTACAATCAGTTGCATCAGCCGCGCCTTATTTTCCCATTTCTAATTCAGCCATCGCCCACGCTGAGCCGAGATAAAGAGGGCAGAAATGCAGCAATCAAGAAGCTTTTCTACCGCCGTTTTTAGAGGGGCCAAAATGTGTGGAAACCCCGAGGCCAGCATCCATCCATCACACACACATCACCCTCTGTCATGCCAACGGGACTTATTCCACGTGACTAAAAGCCGTCCTTAGCTTTCCAGCACCAGCTGATGAAGCCTCCTTAAGGCCAGCCTGTTAGGAAAGGGCCGTCTCCGTGGCAACAGCTGGATGACAACATGTCTGCTCCGACATCTGGCAAACTGTACAGCAATTGTCAGGAGAAAGAGAGTGTTTTTGGTTTAGAGTCAGTCGGGCAGCAGGACTTCATAGCATTGTGCTGCCTCTGTGGGGCAAACAGGGAGTGTGTGTGGGGGTTTCAGGCCCCCGCCTGACTTTTAGTGTCCCTACCCTTCTGACGTGAAGACATTTCCTTAGTGTGCTTGTGAGCTAAACTCGCAGACTTCCACTCGTTTCAGTAAAACTTGTCGTCGATGCGGAAGTGTGGCCGGGTCACGTCGTCGGGGTTCAGGAAGACCGATATGGATTTCCCGGGGTTCTCTGTGACCAGCTGCTGCAGCCGCTGCGCCAGCTTGTCCTCTGATGGCGAGATGATGCCGTTGGCCGGCTGGTGGCCGGGGGAGCCGTGGCCGTTGGTACTAGCGGTCAGCTCCTTCTTCAGCTGACCGGCCTGCTGCGCTTGGTCCAGGGCGGCCCGCAGGTGCTCGCTGGG
Organism: Menidia menidia; assembly: GCA_907169785.1. NCBI lineage: Eukaryota > Metazoa > Chordata > Actinopteri > Atheriniformes > Atherinopsidae > Menidia > Menidia menidia. Next base: position 6,299,494 of record CAJRST010014446.1, on the reverse strand, counting down.
ATCCGAGCGCACGTGAGCCAGCTTCCTGGCCACCAGCAGAGCCTGGCTGTCAGACAGGTGCTCCAACATGTTGCACTGCGGCAGGAAGTAGTTTGGGCAGTTTTTGCCCAGGATGCAGTGAGCCAGGTCGTCCAGGAGCCCCAGGAGGAGGCGACCAGGAGTGTCCGTGTCAGGACAGGACAGGTAGGCGGTCGGGAGTCGGTCACAGGCCCAAAAGAGCAGGGTACGCAGGTGATAGAGGCTGAGGCCTGTACGAGGACGGGCCAGGATGCGAGAAAGGACCGCTTTGGCTGCTTGGAAAGCCTGGGCCATGGGGAAAGGAATGCACTTCTTTAGCTGGACCTGCCGGGACAAACGCAAAAAGCCACGTAAAGGACAGTGACCGATCAAGAGACAAAGGGCTGAATTAAAAACACCAAAAAGCCTCACCTCACTGCGGGAAAAGGCCAGCCTCCACTCTCTGTCCGGCCGACCACCCAGCGGGGAGCTGCAGGGCAACAGATAGAAGCCAGATATGGCTTCCTCCTCTGTGATTTTACCATCCCAGAAGTGGTTGGCGGTCAACCAGCCTTGCGCAACAGCAGGCCAGCCCCGAAATGACACCACAGGCAGCAGGTCATAGAGAACCCGGCTAGAGCCTGCCTGCAGGGACCAGGGGGGGGGGGCAAAATGAGAATTTCACTAACCGAGTCCTTAATTTCCAACAGAGTGCTTAGACATTTCTTTAAAAATTGTTTAAACATTTGACTACAGTCATTTGCACTATTGATTCCACTTTGTTAATGTCTTTTTAAATGAGCGATTTTGGAATACAACTCCAAAGTTTAACAGCCTGATGGCCTTTATTGATTCTGACATAACGAGCTCAGCTCTCTTCAATTTTCCATCACCAGGAGAGAGGCACCTAATCTGTACCTGCAAGATGATGGTGGTCAGAGGCCCATTTCTCTCCAGGCGGTCAGGAGTGGGGATGCCCCTCTGTGGGCTGCGCCTCAGCTCCTCCACAGCCTCGCTAACAACCCCCCAGAACCAGTCTGTCACCAGGGTGGGAGAGAAGTAGCATCCGTCCAAAGACTGAGGGGAGCCCAGGGAGGGGATAGAGCCTTTACCTGCAAAGAGGATGAATCAGCCCCTCTATAGGATTCTCTACAGAATGCAGCTGGTACTGCGCAGTCACAGAGCTCACAAATAAAGCCAGCGGAAGCCCAGTAAGACCCTCAGAAAGCCAGAGATTTTTTTTTTGCTGTTTTGTAAACAGATTTGGATCGTTATCAGCATGTGTGTATTATGAATAACTCATCCACAGGTACACCAGAGTATCTTTTCTTCCTTCTTTAAAAAAAAAAAAAACATTTTTATAACAACTATGATAAGAGAAGTTTGACAGGAACAGCATTAAAATGTGAAAAGTCCTGTTAACATTTAAGGAGTTGCTGTCTTCCCACTATCCCAAACAATGGGGACATGAGCTGGTCGTCATAACAAGGACACAGCAGGACATAATGCAGTGAGGCAGGCAGCAAAGCTCAGCTCCCCTGTCCACATGAGGCCACCGCAAATATTCAGGAGGCAGTGTACAAGGAGAGGCTGCGCGGCTAAGGCTATAAAACAGTTTTATCAGGCAGTTTGCGACCTGTTGGTGTGACTTCAACCCGTCACGAGAATGCTGGGGTAAATTTCATGAAGCATCCAGAAAAATGCTCATCTCGACCCTGCCGTCGTTTCATTAGACGGCTGCACTGATTATATGGTGCAACCTGCAAAAGTCTTTCACTTTTCGCTGCAGGTTTTTTGCCTTTCACCTCTTTAAAAAGAACAGCATCAGCTGGGCTTCCAGAAAAAAATTTAAATTCCTTCTCAATGTCATACTTCTAATTATCAGATCCTGCTCTCCCCACCGAGCACTGCATTCGTCTTTATTTACTCCCCTTTTTACTGCCTAAACTAATCTGCCCACTTTTCCTATTTTACATTGATCTATCCATTTTTATGCACCCCCCTCATAACCCCTTCCTTCTCTGTCCATGCAGTGATCATCCTGATTTTCCTACTCACCCATCTCTTCCTCCCCCTCCTCGTCCTCCTCAGCTGGAAGCCCGCTCTCTTCCTGGCAGCAGATGCTCCAGCGGGACAGGATGTTGGAGTCGCAGAGGCGAAGGCTGAGCCAGGAGTGACACGGGGGCGAGTGCCTCATGTCCAGAGTGACCGGCTGGTTGCGGTCGTGGAGCTTCAGGGCGGGCACCAGCAGGGTGAAATCCAGGTCAAAGTCGGCCCCTTTGGCGTACTCGCCCAGGTCCTCGGGGTTCAGGTCTAAGACGCCCTCTCGGGCCCCGCCTGAAAGCAGCAGGTACTCGTTGGCCACCGGGAGGCGCTGGTCCACCTTCTGAACCAAGCCTGGCAGAGACGGAGCAGAAGAATAAAAACTCAGTTTTGAGCAATGAGGAGGCAAGGTGGTTATCACAAACACATGATTCCATCAAAACCTTCAGATGTAGAGACGGCGGGGGGGGGGGGAACAGCAGCTCGCCAAGTCAATAAGGAAGGAAAATTTCCAGCTTCATTTGTTTTGAGACATACTGCATACAATTATGAGTTTGAGGAGCAGCAACTGACAAATGAGAGGAGTTCAATGTACACCCTCAGACCAGTGCAACAGTAATCATTGCACTGGTCACTAACGACCACTTTGGGCCCAACACGTGTGGTCGGCCAAGGCCGCAGTCCAATTTTCACACAGCCACGGGGAACAGATTATGACTGGCAGAGGGAGCGCTGCTTCTGCGGAGCCAGATGAACTGAACAAAATCAAATGATTTCAGACCTGCAGACAATTTGGAAACCTCTTTTGTAGTTTGGTGGGTTTGGGGACTTGGAAGGAGCAGGTAATGACATTTAGAGCGTCTTATGAGTTCTAAACAAACCAAATCTTTCTACCGAGGCTTTTTTCGGCTCTACATTCCAGAGAAACGACAATGTACACAGAAATTATAGCCAGGATTTAAACAGAGACAGGTATTTAACAAGAGCGTGGCATAATCGTCATAAATAGATCTAATTAAGATAAAGAAGGCAAAACCTTTGTTAATTTGATAGTTATGAATGCTACTCTTAACTGGTGCCTGTAAATCCTTCAGGCTAATATCTAGAAATATCTAAAAGGAAGCATGTGACCTCCCTATTATGTTCTTGTTATATTTTTGGCCTCGCAGCAACACAACTCCCGAGAGTGTCAAAAAGCATTCCTCATTATCCAATCTGAGCAGTTTATATGAGGAAAAACTCAGGCCTCTAAATCCCTTTACGACTGCTCTGCCGCGCTGTATACTTTATAGGCTCCGGGCCCCGTGGGGACCTGCAGCGCTGTGTTCAACTAAATTATGTTTTGCCAATTTAAAAGACCGACAGGGAGAAGCTTGATCCCCCAGCAGAGGCTGCGCTGCTCCACACCCAGCTGAACACAGGGAAGGTGTGGACACTAAGAGAGAAAAAAAGAAAAGACAACCTTTACAGAGGAAAGCAGCCTCAGTGTTCATCCCTCTAGCAGGGGTGTCAAACTCATTTCGCATCGTGGGCCACATACGGCCTAGGGAGATGTCAAGTGGGCCGGACCATTAAAATGATACCATACTAAAAATAACAAAAATATCCTGTCTTTCCTTTGTTTTGGTGTAAAGAAGCACAAGAACATTAGGAAAATATTGAAATTTAATGAACTATCCTTTTACAAAACATTTCATGAAACACCTCATATTTCCTTAGACAAATGTGCAATTTACTTTTATCATTCACAAATATGCATTGCAACTGATCCCACTGATTGTACAAAGGCACAAAACTTGAATTGCAGCGAATTAAAAATATTAATTCCATGTCTTTTATGCATTTTTTCCACTTTCAAATTATCCTGCGGGCCTGATCGAACCTCCTTGGGGGCCGGTTCCGGCCCGCGGGCCGTATGTTTGACACGCCCTTAGAGTCTAAGGGCTCTAAGCAGCTCCAGAGAGCTGAAATGAGGCCATCAGACCAAACCAGTTGGCCATGGCTGGGGGCACAAAGCAGCCAACATGATCCCCCTCATCCTGTTAGGAGGGCGCCAAACCTCGGTGGCTGTGGTGCCATTTGATGTTTCCGTGTGGAGGCGTGTGCGGAGACAGATCAGATTTAAAGGATCCTGCCACCTTAAACTTCTAAATCTTAGGTGCTTGTTTTTCTTCCAGCGTTTTTTCCCAACGAGCCGCATGTAGAGTGAAGAATAAATTACAACAAACCCAGAGGTCGGGTTTCTTATGTAGCTGCATTCTCACCTACTGTTTGCAGCTTAGGTAGAAAAAAGAAACACGTTTCACATTAAAAGAAAGTCAAAGTCAAATGTGTGAAAAGAAGAATAAGAATCTGCCTCATTTTAATGCTTTCACACGGAGGATGTTGATGACAGGATGCAAGGTAATTTGTTTGTTTAAATCGCACAAGATTTTTAAATATTTTCCCAACCAAGAGCCTACAGGATGGGATAAACTTAAAAGATTAAAGAAACAAGATGGTTTCAGAATGGTATCTGTTAGTAAACTTGTTCACGGTCCAGTCAGATTCCAGCTTTAGAGAGGAAGTTCCTAATTACTGTTAGAGGATAACATGCATCACAGTCCGCATGACCAAGCCTGAAGTGCGATGAATAATAACTACACTGTGCTTTGTTTACAGCACAGGTAAAGGCTCCACAACACCTTCAGCTAAAGATGCTGACAGAATCCTTTTATTACAGAATGGGAGGAAACAATCTGAGACACTAAAACTTTTTAATGGAATTAGTTGAAAGCTCATCCATTTCTTCGCTTTTTCATATTTTGCTTTCATCAAATACTGGTTTGTGCAGGAGGTGTGACGTCTTTGGCTACAATGTAAAACAGGCCCTGGCGATTAGTGCACAGTGATCAGGTCTAGGACAGCCGGATGTTTGCTCCTCCTGGGGACCGATAGCAGATTAGCTGCATCTCCAAACAAAACTCTGCATCTTTCCACGGATGCAGTTTTTTCTTATGCCGTAAAAGTTCACAGACAGGGAGCGCTCTGCCATCCAAACACGAGTTAAAGGCAGGAAGAGGAAAATAATGCTGCCAGTTTTGATTGTGTATGAAACCTGAGTCTCTTCTTCATTTATCTCAGACGCAGAGAAGACAACTTGGCATTGCTGCTAATTATGAAGGTGGAGGACATTCTAAACAGCAAGGCTATTTATCTATTCATTAAATACCGTAGCAGTTGGAAACAAAATGTCAGATTGGCTCACCGCTGCTGAGCGTGTGCGTCTGCGGTCAGTGTGGACATGTCACTAGGTCTGATCTGGACCTGATCCAGTCCTGAAGTGTGACAGCCTAAACAGGGTCGTTCCCAGCTGACAAAGCAGTGCGGAACACAGAGCAGCTCAAGTCGCTGCCTCACTCAGGGACAACTTGACTTTTTTGTTCTTTTAAATCCTCAAAGGTCAGGAAGCGTGAACTGCCAAAGATTTCCAGTCTTTGATCCCATTATTCACCAAAGGCAGTCTGGATCTCGTTGAGAGATCAGATTCCATGTCACAGCTGCTTCCAGCCTCACAGAAAGGGAGGGTAAATACGAGAGCAGTGACCAACAGGAGGGAAATTAACTCACCAGAATAAAAAAAATTACGCTAAGCGGGTTTCTCGGCTGTCTTGTCGGACTGTGACTCACCGATCATCGTTAGCTAAATCTGTTGGGATGGAAAAGAGGAAAACTGGCAGCTGGCCTGATCAATGCTAAGCAGAGAGGGCCAATATGTGTCAAAGAGGAGACTGGGCATCAAAGATGGGCCAGCCTACAGCGATCTAATGCTGATACCCCTCAGATAAATTGGCTGAAATTGGGCGAGGAGGAGGAAAGGAATGAGGAGAAATGAAAATGAAGAGCATCCTTTTAGTTTCAGGGGGAACAAAGGAGAAAACACCAATCAATTATTGAGTCCCATTTAGTCTCCACGTTTATTGCAGCAAGTGGGAGGTTTTCCAAAGGATGCCAAATTCATTCTTAATCTAAACTGAATCAATTGGCGGACAGTTTTTTTAACTCTTAATCTGCCAGCTAGTGCGGAAATACACCCACACACACACACGCATGTATCTATACAGATTAAATTTATTCTATAAGAGCTAATTTCATGTCTGTGATACAACCATTTGAAGGCTTAAGTCTGAGAGAGTGTGGTTGATTGGTATGTTCGCTACAAAATTAAGAGAAAAGGGCCATAAGAGTCCTGCAGAACCCACATTTGCTGAGATTCCTTAGTTTCAAACTCATTCAGGATGTCCCTGGGGTCATGTCGCCTCTTTGACGCCATTACTCCACCGAGAAGCCGGCAGGGAGAAGTCAGAAGGTGTTTCCCGCCGCTGCCGAGCCATCAGAAACACATTTACTTTGTGTCTGAACAGTTTACGTCTTTGTGTGCCCTCAAACTCCGCTCCCCGCTAAATTCGGTTAGGCCGCTTCCTCTCTCTGACAGCTGCAAAGTCCCCCCCCCCCCCATCAAGGTTTTCAGCTGAGCTGAACAGTCAGGTTCATCAATTCAACTTTGTATGTTTTAACCAACAAGGTTTTCTGGTTTCGATGGCGGTGGAGAGAGAGGGTGACGCCATGGCTGAGAGGAGGAGACGGTTGAAACGACTCGGGCAGAGCAGCGAGACGTCTCATTAGAAATCATCTTACAGGCAGTTTCATCCTATTCGCTCTCAAGGCTGTTAGTCTCAACAGGCTGTTATCAGTGCTCTAAATCAGTGCTTCTCTCGGCTTTACCGCGAGGATTAATCCAAAACCACCTCTCCGCCGAGAGGTGAGCAATCTTACCCCTTTTCTGTTTTATGAGTTCATTTCAGGACAGCAGATTAGCTCAAAAATAGACATTTAAGATGGTAAAAGAATGGAATAAGACTTTTCCAATTAGACCAAGCGGAGGGGGTTCGTATTGTGGGTATGCACACAAATGGGTTTGAAAGGGGGCCGAGTGTCTGCACCACCTGCAGAGAGGGGAGCCGTCTGTGCCTTCCAGCTCCTCTATAATGTCAGCAGTACCATGCCCTGTTAAGTGACGGTCAATTATCACTAGAAGTCTGAAAGTACAAGTGATCCATTGCAGATTTACTTTCAAACATAAGGGTGGCGGGGCAAACTGCCTGCTTGGAAAAGCACGTAAGGCTTCTCCTGACTTTAAATACGTCAATCAAAGGTAAAGCCAGGCATGAAGATCCAATACACCAAACATAAACTTCGGCACATATCCCCCATCCAGTCCTGTGTGCACAGAGCAACAGCCTCAGATCAATCCTCATAGCTTCCCTTGTCGAACAGCAACAGAGCACAGCTACCAGCAGCCATGCAAACACAATTTCTTCGAGAATAAATTCAGGTAAATGGAAGCGGGACCAGCTTTGGAACACAATATAAACGCCAACATAGTTTTCGCCAAAATTATTTTCCTGACTAACCCTAACAGAGTCATGCTTTAGACAAAAAGAGGTCGACTTTCACAAATGTAATGAAGGTGTGTTTGCATTTGGGCCAGATGGTTGTTAATCTGACTGTATTAGGCAGCATAGATCTGAAGAAGCAACACAATGCATTTTCCCATAGAGAAGCATTACCTCACGGATTAAAACGTTTCTTTTTCTCTACCCACCTTAAAAAAAACAATAGCTGTCAGAACATGAAAGGATTCTACTGCAGAGGGTATGTGACAGCGTCACACTTTTACACGTCTCAAGCGTACACAAACCTCAAAACTGTACATATTTTCTTGAGAACTGTCATCTTTGAAGGGCTGCAGCTGAATCCCACATTCTGCTGCTGCTGTAGCCAGTATCTGTAAACAACCACCAGGTGGGTTGTGTGGCTGCAGAGCCGCCAGGGCAAACAGACTGGGGATCAGCTGACCGACTTTAAGAGCATCAGAGCATGACGCTGTCTGGAGGGCAGCTCTCATCTCAAGGTAAAACAGCTCTAGCATTCAACAATCTACTCGTTTGCCTTGTGTGTGAATTCTGCCTCTTATGTCCCATATTTCAAGAGTTTTACCTGCTTGCTTTGATGTTAAGCTGGCTTTAGATCACAAGTGGTGGAGCAGGACCCTGATTCAGAGGGCTTTACCACAACTGGCTGAGTTTGGCTTTACCAAACTCAAGAACTTATCAGAAGATGGACACTCAAAAATAGTGCCATTGAATTTTTTTTTTCATCTTTTGAAACGCCATCAGTGGCATTCCTGAGTAATGTTTTAGTTTCAACACTGCTTACACTTACGCTTGATCATAAGAATAATTCAAACTAGAAAAGATGAGACCAAGAAAAAGAAAATGACACCAGAGGAAAAGTGTGCCCTCAATCGCTCAGAGACAGATCATGAAAAAGTATAAAGTATAAATGACCCGTGTTAGAGAAACGCTTTCCCCAACTGGGGCTGACTGCTCGTAAGAAGTAACAAGTTACTACACCCTCTGCCTCAGGCATGCTCTGCGTGTAGCCGAAGGAACAAAAGCCCCAGTGTCAACCAGGGTTATTAAAACGAACATGGCGGTAGATGATGTCACGCACTGCCAAAACATTTCTAACCTAACATGACAAATACATCAGGACCAATTAAAGAAGGGATCCTGAAGACACCCACAGACTGACGCGCTGCGGAATCTGTAGTCATGTTTGGTCACTGGACATCCTTCCGTGCTCAAAGCAGAGACAGCCGTTTGGCTGTACGTCAAACAGCTTTGATGAAACAGGGTTTTTGTCTCATTTTCCCTGATGTGCCAGCTTTCGAACCACAAAGACTACCACGGACATATTTTATGGCACACAACCCATGTTGCTCATCTGTGCCGATCAGCACTGTCTGCGAGCTGATGAAAAGTGAGCGGGTACAAAGGATAGCTAATGAAATAAAGAATTGTATTCCTATCCTGTGTCTGTGGGGCCAGATTTCTCGTCTTGCTGCCAAATGAAGACGGGCTCTCGCATCCAAAACGGCATTAATGGAGAATTAGTTGGCCAGAACAGCTGTCAGCCCAGCCGCCGTTCCACTCATGCGGTAAAAACAACAGCTCGACTCAGGCCCCGGGTGCATGACACTGACGAGGCGAGAAGCCACCAGACAGCGAATCACTCACAGAGGCCCCGCGAGCTTTAACAAGATGGAGCTCCAGACCAGCCGGGAAGCCGCGCTCCCAAAGGGATGAACATTAGCACCAGTCTCAGGACTCCTGAAATAAAAGGGCACCACAGTGGTTCTGAGCCGAGACTCTAGGTAAATGCAGCCGCCATCGGATTTGTGGTTGAGAGAAACAAAGAAGAAAAAAAACCCTCCTATGATTGATTTGGACGGCCTTCGGTGCTTCTGTTCAGCTGTTTAAAAAAAGAGAATCCGAGAAAGAACGAGCGCTGATTTTATAAACCAGAGCCACGCGCTCCTGCCTCTTTGAGCTCAGATCAGACGCACTCAAATTTCAGCGACACCAAGCTAGCGGACAGACTTTAATATCTGCAAAGCCGGATTGAGAGGGGCTCTTCTGCTCCACCGGCAGCGTGAATCGATTCCTGCCTTTATCAGACGCGGCTTCCAATGATTTCCACAGCATCCCCTGCTGCGAGCGCCTGAGAGGGCAAACTCCATTGTTTACTCAAACACCGGGTAAATAACACTCTCTTCTGGAACCTGTCAGACTAAGAGGATAATCAGTGGATACCTGACTGGGAGTTTAATCGCCCTTCTCTTCCCTCCTTCCTGACAGTGTGCAAAGCCCAAGTGGGGCTCCATCTGCAGCTCAAACTTTAGAAAAAGTCTGACGAAAGCAGAGGCAAACGCACGCCGACACCTCCACAGCGGCGGGCCTGCGCGGCGAAACGGGGCCTCTGTGGGGAGAAGCCCGTGTTTGCCTTTCATCCACCAGCAGGGCCCAGAGCTCCAAACGTGGCAGCCGTCGCACGCTTATCTCTACCTGTTCCTGGAATCTAACGGAGACTTTTTCCCTCTGTTCAAAGTGTCAAACTCCTCTTTCTTTTTTTTTTCTTAACCCGTTCAATACAGCTGGAGCTGTCGCAGTGGGTGGTGAGACGCAGGGTACGGAAATACCAGCGAACCAGGAATCGGTATGCAGGCAAAGGCGGCCTCAATAACCTAAAAGATATCAAACATTTCTCAAGAGTCAGTGGGAGTAAAGGCAAAAGTCAAGAAGTTATGGAAAATCTGAACAAAAGCGAAAAAGAAAAAAAAGAAGCTAATATCTTCCAGTATATGGTGATGAGATAAATACGAGAAACAAGCCTGGAAGCCATTTTGATTTGTGCGATTTCTCCCCAGATGAGGCAGCCTGTTTGATGGCACTATGTGCAGAGGATAAAGGAGGAAACTTGAAACTTAGTAGAGCTGTCTGTCAAACAACACGCCGTCTCAGAAATACAACAGGAAGAGTAAAATGGATGCTGCCAATATTCCAAGATGCAGCCAAAAAAAGCTGAACCACACATGGGCCTCTCCATACACTGAAAAAGGAAACGAAGGAGGACTTTAAAGACCGGTCCTTCTTAATTCCAGGATGAAGAGTGATGTGAGGAAACCTAGGATGGTGGAGGCCAGCTGGGAAGGGGAAGACTGCCACCTATTGGACAAACAAACACCATGCAAAGAAAAGAAAAGGAGGGCTTTGCATGATAATAAAAATTAGTCATGCACTGGATGAGCTTCAATTCCAAGATTTCATTAAGAAAGCAATTTGCATCTGAAACGTGAACATTGTCAATCCCACCACCATAATTCCTACACCTGTGGACATAATGAGTCTATTAGGGGATTAAATTCAACATACTGCAGCTGGCCCATTATATCTGTGCAAACCGGGTCCACTGTGTTAAATTGTTTTCGCCATTCATGCTGGCATCCACCCTGAGTGACAAAAAGGGCCAACCTGAGAACCTGCGTCCCATTTAAATTCAATCTTCCAGGTGTTAGTCTGACCTAAACTAAATTTCCTCTTGTCCCAGAACAGAGAAAACATACTGTAGGTAGATTAAAATGTTGATGATCACAAATGTATTTCTAATTTGTTCTTATTCCATCTATTGACCAAAACATTGTTGTTTCATTATTTTTACTGACCTGCTAAAGCACTGGCACTAATACGGATGTGCAATTAAAGGTAAACAGGCTCAGTTATGTCATGTAAAACATACAATGAGCCCAAGTGGGGGCAGCTGCATGCTATTAGAACATATGAAACCGACTATATTGGGTAGAGAGTAGGCAGTAAAGTAGTAAGTAGAGCCCGCCGAAGGCTGTTGTTGCTAAAAGTCAAACACTGTCCTTTTAGTTACTTGGCTAGAAAAAATGTTCTTGACACAATAATAACAAAAGAGAGAAAGAAAGAGCTAATTATCTAAAAAAAACTTTAACAAGAAAGCAGCTTCCCTGTAAATAATCCAGAAATTTTGTGGGAACAAATTTGCATTTCTAGAGTGGGTGGCTTTTACAAATAAGCAACAACCACTCCAAAGTGCATTAGTAGGAAATTGTTGTTCTAGGACACAAATATGCAAAACAGAACGGTTCTTTTAAGATAGACTGCCCTTTGCTTTGGCTTCTCTATGGATGAGACAACACAAACCGCAAATCAACCATACACCCTTATTGCCACAGCATTCTGCAAGGACTACGCACATCTTCATGCCAAAAAAAAACTGTTTCAGAAGAGCATTACATTAAACCCAAAGCAGCTGTCCCGCTTTCCAACCTTTTCAGATCCTCTCCCAGCCACATCTCACAAGCCACAGGGAAAGAAGAATCCCTGGCCAAATACCATAGGCAGTACAAACCACCCCCTAAAAATATACAAAGACCACATTTTATACATCTATGAGAAGAAAGTCCTGAGAAATTCTTCAAGAATATAACAAAGCCATGTTTTTATTAGTGTGTATGTATCAAACTGTATGTAACAGTCCTTTCCCTCCAAAAGTCCATCCAGAGGGAACGGGCCTAACTTTCCTCAGCAGGTGCCTAATCTGGGCTTTACTTGTAGGGAGCAGCTATAGCCATTTCTATAAAGTGAATTTTCAGATGCAGCGTGAACCGCACATCCAAACCGACTCCTGTAATTCTTTGCACCTGAGATTTTTAGATTCACGCTGAAGCTGCGTGTGTTCAGTCAAAGACAAAACAGCTAAAGTAACCTTTCGCATGAGATGCCCTACCAAAGTATTTCATTTTGTGAGGCAGATTTCACACACTTTTTACTTGGTTTTCTATCGATTCTGTGCTTTCTAGGTGGATAAGAAAATCTGATGTGTGTCCAGAGTTCAGCTTTGGGAAACACTATGTTTTCACCCTTTGCTCAGAATGCACCTTCCGAAAGAATAACGTTTAAGTACATCACAAATCCTTCTTTGCAGTTTCACACCAACGGTGCCACATTTTAGCACTTTTCAGCGGCTGAACAAAACAAACTGTTGTAACTGGAACTACACCATTCCAACGGAGAATGTAATCTCACTCAAGCGGCACACTCGTTGTTATGCATGTCTGCAGGATGCTTTACGTCCCTTACAGAGTCACCCTGGAACTGAGGAATTTCCAATATTCACTGTACACACAACTGTCTGTAATCATCATCAAATCCTCTTCGCTTGACTTAATAGCTCTCAAAACTAGCTTCACAGGGTTTTACACGGAACATTTCAAGCCTGTGATGTGTGGCGTGAATAAAAGTAAGGTTTATACCGAGCATGTTAAAGATAAAATCCTTGGCAGTGTGGACTTCTAAGGCCGTCTGGTCTCCAAACTCCCCCTGCTCCAGCACTACCAGCTCAGTCACTTGTGCCGACAGCTGCTCCAGGGTGGCCCCTGAGCGAAAGTCCACCTCTGACAGCTTCTTAGTGGGGGCTGGGGAGCGGGGAGTCACCACGTTCATTATGGAATCCATGTCTGCAACCCTGCGGATTTAGAGCAAAGAGAACTTATTGAAGTTGTGCGAGCTTCGACCAACTTATAACTGCCCAGGCAGCAGAACTATGCTAGCACAGCCAAAGTAATAAGCATGGTTTTAAAATCTTTCTACTAAACAGGGTTTTACACGGAACACCGTACAAAAATGTGTTCTCTCCATTTAGTTATTTAAGTTTTGAGCAATTAAGCAAGGGGCCTTTTTTTTTAACTAATACATAATTCCAGTTTTGTTTTCCAAAAGCCTCCTGTGCATTTTGAGACTGAACTTTAAAGCCTATGACATAGGCAAAAATAATAATGTTACATTCTAACACCAGGACCGAAAAAAGAAGAGAAAACAAACAGTAAGCTAAATACACTCCTTTTGACAGAAATCAGGAAAAGGGCTAACGCCCTTAAAAGCTTCCAGTCTTCTCTCAAACTCAAGACAACAAACTAAGAATGTAGCTTCCTCAAAGCTTGCTTTTCGTGCATTTAGTGAGCTAGCGTGCGGCTGGGATCTTTGCGGTGCACGAGCACGTGAAAAAGAGGTCGACTTGATGGAGTAAACGGATTAAATGTTCCGGGAACTTAACTCGTTACATTATGCGTAGCAGCACAGGACTCTTACAGGTTAAGCGTTGGTACTTTAAGGTGACGGCGGTACAAAACGGCTTTTAATAAAGAACACAGGTCGAGAAGTTGTAACGTAAACAAAGTTGGGTCGAGAGGATTGACAACTCGGTCTCTGCCCAACCAAACTGGGTCAATTAGCAAGCGACATCTCCGCTCCTGGCTACAAAGCTAATAGCCCGATAAATTAGCCGTGCCCATGTCGAACACTTGACCCTGGTAATTTAATAATAACATGCAATAGCATAGGGTGCCTCTAAAAAAGTCGGCAGTAGGGCTAAATCTCGTTAGCAAACCGCCTCACTTGCATTAATGATGTCGGTAAGGCGCCTCGCCCAATTTCTTTTATTAGCCAATATTAGCCAACTAGCTTTTATCAAATTAGCATTCTAGCTAACAAGTCAGATGGGGACAGAGCAAGTGCAGCGCCCAACATCAACATGTTCATACGAACACGCATTCACACGAAAATACGAGACCGTGCACACACACCAACGCGTGCACCCACATGCGCTCGAGCCCGGGCGTCGTTAGCCAACCAAAAGCGGATCACAGTGGAGCCGTAAGCTATCTGGCTAAAGCTGGACACACACCCAGAACACGGCGAGGCGAGGACTTTCTTCTGCTATCTTTCGCCTTCACTGTTTTTGCGGTCCCCGAGCAACGATCCGCATTCTTCAGCTGTCATTTCCAACAGGTCCCAGGCACCACCGCCTTCCCCCTGGCAACACCTTCCCAGAAATCATGGTCCTACTGAAAGGGATCCAGGGATTAGCGGCATGTGTGGCACGTACGCGTAACATGGCAAAACTACGCACGGGTCTGTGAGCTCGGGTTTATGATTTAAAGTGCATTCGTGTCCTTACAAAAGACGATAAGGACATGGCTAAGGTTTTAAACGGAGAGGAGCAGGGCGGTTTAAGACTGCACACCCAGTAAAATGATCCACGGGGGGTGTACGCGCCCCTACCCACTGTTATCCCTTCACTCTGAGGGCTTTCTGTGAAATGCTTTAAAAGGACACACATTCCAGCTCCAGTTCACAATACCCCCGCTTTCAGGAGGCCTCTGCGGTAATCACAGCTACATCTAATGTGATTATGTTGATAATATGTAATTAAGAAGTGGAGGGGAAAAGGGGACAGTAGTTGGGCAGTTTAATGAATTGAGACCACCAGATTCAGATAGGATGTCAGCCTAGGATGAGTTAGATGTGTGTTAGAATCAGTTTTACGACAGAAAATGCTTCTGAAGACGCTTCAACTGATATTCTACAAAGTTTTTGTGATGGGGATAATTACGGTAATGCATGAGTTTTATCTAATAAGTCATATGAGGCCCATCTTTTTAACAAATCATTTGTACTGCTCTAGTGAAATCGGTGCATTAAAAACCACATTTTTAAAAACTTTCACAGCCTTTAAGACAAGTTCAAGAATAATTATTTCATGTGACAGATAAACAGATTTTAATTTTTTTAATGAGACTTTTTTTTACTTGAGTCATTTGCAGGAGATTTGTGATGGCACAGCAGTAATGAGGTTTATCAGAGATACACACTGATTCAGAATACACTGGGCTGGAGGAGGTCCTGAAGGAATCATTTTCAAATGTCATTGTGCCAAAGGGGGTTCTGGGAGGGCACGTATCATTTAATGTGTGCACTTCAGTTCAGAAAATCTTTTCTGAGTATGTGGCGATGACTCCTATTGACTGTGCTTTGATCTATGGGGAGTACCGTCAGTACCTCATCTGTGTATTCATAGACTTTATGGAAATCTGTGGAGCGTACGCTGAATGACTGAGCTCCTCCTCTTCTCTTGAAGGTTGAGTTCTGACACCCGTTGGGAAAAGCTCTTTTCTCCTGCTTGAATTTCTCAGGCTTTCGGGCTTTCCCAACGGCTCGTGACAATATGAGGTTTATAACTGGTGAGTCGACAGCTTTGCCTCCTTAATCTCTTTCTTCAGCATCAAAGGCTGGTCCAGCATCCACATCAGGGCAGACTTTATCATGGTGCAGTTGTCGATCCCTCAATCTGTTCCAACACTGTTTATGATCAAATAACCCCAAGATACTAACTCTTCCACTTGAAGCATCAACTGACTCTCATTCTGAAGGGCCATTAACCCCTGTCTCCTGATGCCACAAAGGAATTCCATCCATAAAGGGTATGAATAGAATTGTAGACAAAGGGTAGCCTTGACTAAGTCCAACACCCACAGACTGCCTCTGACTTACTGCTGACAATGCCTACTGGGACCTCACTGGTTGTACACAGACCGGAGGCTCATACTAAAGGCCCTAACACCACATACTCCCAAAGCTCCACCCACCGCGACACCACAAGGGGCACATTCATGAGCCTTCTCCAGCACCACAAAACAGAAAATGACTGGAGGAGCAAACTGTTATATGCCATCCTCTATCCCAGTGAAGATAAAGAGCTGGTCCAGTGTTTTCTGAGCAGGATAGAAGCTTCATCGCTCCTGTTTAACGCAAGGTTCAATTTGAGGACGTACTGTTTTCTGCAGAACACTGGCAGACACTTTTCTGGGAAGAAAAGTCAAATGAAATAGATTTTTCTCATACAGAATCTTTGTTGTTTTCTTTTTGTACAGAAGGATCCCTGGCAGCTTTTCCCCACAAGATGGGAGCCACTTGCAGTTTAATATTTATGCACAGCCATCCTTGATTAACTCTCCAAGTTGTTCATCTCCTCCATGTTAAATTTTGCTGCATTGATAATGCTGCTTGCACAGCATCAGACTTCTATCAGCCACCACACTGACTTAGAGAGGAGCTGACGATAAACAGCTCCCACAGTTCATCAGCCTACGCTGTGGTATGAGTGGAGCATTTATCAAGATAATGCTGCGACTCACAGCTTAATGAACAAGTCCAAGTGTGACACAAGCCGTCTCCCAAATAAGAGCTAATAGACAATACTACCCTTCAGCAGACATACTGAGCGTCTTCAGAAATAAGTGCAATCTGCCAAAAAGTCAATCTGCTCAACGATCCTTCCTTTTTTTTACCTTTTCTTTCTCAGGGGTAGAAGAACTGGAAGTGCATTTCTAGCTCTCTTTTCCAACATATATCATCCCTATCTCAAAATGGTGCTGCCTCTAAAATCTTCCTTTTTGCAAGTCGCATATGTGAGAAATTGCCGGCGTCTGATGGCATCCTATCAGGTGTGTGACGGTGGGATCGAAAAGATTCAGTTTCTGGCACCAAGTCAGTGCTTGCTCAGCTTTATTAGCAAAGGAAAAGTGATGAAAGAGAAAAAGGCATGAGAGGAAAAAAACAGTATTGAGCTATCCAAATTGAAAATTTAGTTAAGACAGTAAAAATGGCTGAGGTTAGTATTTCAAAACACTAAACAAATACCTGGGATTTTTGTCAAAACAAAAAAGGGATCATTTACTTCAAAACATAGACTTTAGTTCACGAAAACATGACAACGGCTGTCGTAACATTTTAAAGAAAGGAAACGTTAATGTCATCATTCCTGAGAACAATGTGGAAACATCTTCCTTAGTTTTTAGGGTAAGAAATTAAAAGTGTTTTTAGGACTTAAAAAAATGAAGGAAGTAAAAAATGAAGTCAAGCTAGTCCATAAATGTGTAGTAAAAAAAAAAAAAACTTCTGATTGCTATGTGGGATGTGGCAGTATAAATTAACATGTCCCCCACAACTACCCATCCAAACCATTTGTAGTCACACTTGTACATCTTCACAAAGCCGTTAAAGACAGTTTATGTGACATCATTTACGCAGCGTAATCCCAGCTACTACCTCCATCCATACCATCTCCCAGCTGGCTAATAACAATTCCCAGACATTACATTACTCTGTGAGATGTGGGCCGCTGATAGTGGTTATGATGATATGGTAACAATGGCCGCTCCCGCTGGTGTCATCCCTTTAGCTCCTCTGATGCGTCGCGTTGCTTTTATGATGGTGCAGCGAACTGAAGTCAAATGATTGGGTGTAAAGCTGCGAAGAAGTGGCGGCATTGATGGGGCCTCGGTGTCCATTGAAGTGAGGGGAATAATCTATCCAAGGGTATGATAGCACTGACCATTATTTGAGTGGCTTTGAAAGGTCAGAGGGGCAGCGGTATATAGCAGTGCCTGGAAACGGCCATTACAGTCATTCCGCTTCACTTTATGAGCCACTGTTTTTTGATTGATGGCTCCAATAGAGGATTTGGTGTTGTCATGGTGTGTATTATGGAGGATGCTCCTCAATATACAGGCTTTCCGTATCTCTAGGTGGGGATTTGTGTGTCTCCCGGTTCGTGTAAATGAGAGGGAGGAAGTTCTGGATAATTGAGTCAGTAGTCCTGTGTGAAGAGTTTCATTCATTTCTCCAGATGGGGGATCTGGGGTTGTGCACGTCCACCTGCAGCCAGCCCATCAGCTTCCATAAGCTACCCATTACTTTGCTCTCTCAGGAATGGTGATGGCATGCAAGGACTCTCTCCAATTTTGACCAAAACAGATTCAGACAAAGTAATCAACAGAACAAGAGGGCTGTTTCTCCCAGAAGATGAAGATAATGTAATTACATCCAACGAAGAGGTAAAACAAGCAAAGGGTAAAAGAAGCAGAAGGGAACATTTTTTGACTAAATGATAAATCTTAAGAGGAGAAATGGGAGGAGAGGCATGTTTTTGAAGTGGAGAGGAGGTCCCGTGAGATACAATTAACAATGTATACTGTTAGTATCTGTGTTTTTTTTCCAGCATTGATGCTCACAACAGCAGCTGAGGCAGGCACAAAGCCAGACAGACTATCTGGCTTCTGGGTTTTTCCTCTACAGACCATCCAGGCTTATGTTTTGTGTATTAAACAGCACAATACAATGCTTGACAATATCCTCCCAAAGGATCAATGTGTTATTGTTTTACAGCATGATTTTAAAGTTGATTTATTGTTGTTTTTTTGTTTGTTTTTCTTCGACACATCTCCCGTTTGATGGGAAACGTGTAAGTCTCAGGGCCTTTTTTTAAGTAACCAATGGATTCCTTCGGACCCTTCTGTTCTGCTGCTGGGTAACCTTCTGTCAGGTAAATATGTTTGCAGATGTATGGAAAATATCCCCCTTTGCTTGTTTGTCTGAGGAGCAGGGAGAACATAAGATACACAAAATAGCAGTGAAAAGGGGAGGTGCTTTTAGGATGTAGTCGCACAAATTGGCAATGTCTTACCTTTCCATCTGTAGTAGGAAGTAGTAGCTCTCAAAAAAACGCATAGAAATTCCCGTGAAACTATATGCACAGACCCAATGAGCAGTTGTTGTGTTTGTCATGTAACTTGATTGAATTGGATTTCATTACATTTGAAGAATAAACCTCCATGCAAATCTCAATGATTGCAGGTTATACATTCATGAAGACTTTTCTTAAATTATATTTGTGGTTTAGGAGAGAGCTCATGATCAAATATATTTACTTCAGAGCAGTGAGAGGAGATAAAGGAACCTCTTTAAAGATAGAGATGATCTTGAAGACAACATGGTAATTTACCAGTTGACTGCATTAATGCCAAATCCATTTTTGATGTTTTTTTTGTGCTGCAAAAGAGCTATATGAAAGAAACCAGTCTTATTCTACACAATGAAAGATCCAATTTGCTTGTTTCAAGGCGTTATGGTAAAAGGAAATAATGGCTCAGCCTGTCCCTCCATTTCAGTTTGATTCGATCTTCCCTTCTGCGTCCACACATCCAAATTGGCTTGCTTGAGTAGAACACTGATTCAATTCATGGGTGTTAACATATGGCTAAATCACTGACAGCGACTGGATCCACACATCAGCTCCAGAGCAGCAATTACTACCCAGGTTTTCCGCTCACAGCCCCTCACAGAATCAAAAGTTTCTCTTTAAGTATTTAGCAAGTAGCTGAGATTTTGACAATAGCGCTTCAAATATGCACCTGTCAGCTCAGAACACCCCGTTCCTTTCAGGGAAGCGTCTCCTCTGAAGTGGAGAGCTGTGCACCGCGTGTTTGGCTGTCAGAGCTTTCTGTCCCGGGTTATTGCTCGGTGCTGGAACAGCAGAGTCGCTTTTCAGTCTGATAAGGGGGTTTATGGGTTGTGCTCAAGAACTTGTTTGGAATGCGTTCAGTCCGTCGTGCCTTCTCTTCCGAGCAGATCCCCGGCTTATGTGATGACCCCAGCAAATTGACCCGCAGATTTATACAGCCATTCGTGGGCATACAGTCAGGGAGAATTACTGTTTGAATGGATTTCATTTTCAATTTGAATGCTGAGTGGCTGGAACATGGCCCTGGCTAAAGGAAGGCCATCGGTAATTAACTCCTTTGTGCTCTGCCACTTAGTGGATCAAATGCCTGAGGCTGAGACGACATTTAGCACTGCAAGGGACGGAGATTTCCTTCAGCTGCCATAAATGAGGAAGCATATGGGTTCAGCTGCTATGGAGTATTCCCATTCACCTCTAGCAATAATCAACAGTTATTGTCTCTACTATATCAGTAAGACTTTGATCTTGATTAAAATCTGCATAAAGACGGCAGACAATCAGGTGGTCTACAGTGCAAACTCTTTTGTCCGTCTCATGTAGGGCAGGGACTTAATAAGCAATCAGATCCTTTACTTAAAGCAGTAATAACATCATGTGAATCTTAAACAAATTACGCCTTTCAGTAAAAGTGGCCTTAGAAGGCTTTGCCAGAACAATGAGATGTCATAAACAGGCCTATAGCAAATGCACTGGATTCACAGAAGAAACTAGCGACAGTAGGCCAACTCCTGGGCCTTCGCCATGGGAACGTGTCCAACCCACATGTCAGAATTTGTAGAGCTTGAGCTGTCTGTATAACCACCAGGAAGTAATGAGAACAAGAAAAGGTAGATACATGTGGTGAAGTGGGTAGCTGAGATGCAGCACCTGTGCACAACTGGCAGCAGAGAGGCAGCTGAGAGCATGGTGAAGTATTAACCTTTCCATTTCTATGCTGTGAGACTGTATGAATATCATGCAGTGCAGGGTTTCAAGTGCTCCACCCCTACAATTTCAGAAATTACTGGTCCACCATGCATGGTGGTCATTTTTTCTGCAGTTCCGCAGTGATAAGCTGAGGATGGCAAACATCCGCCTTGCTTTTGCCTGAGGCACCTACAATCATTTGAAAGCA
Source organism: Menidia menidia (assembly GCA_907169785.1). Classification (NCBI taxonomy): domain Eukaryota; kingdom Metazoa; phylum Chordata; class Actinopteri; order Atheriniformes; family Atherinopsidae; genus Menidia; species Menidia menidia. The sequence continues at coordinate 6,278,730 of CAJRST010014446.1, read as the reverse complement.
AACACCAACTTAGCGTACGCCTTTCCCACCAGTGTGCCGGCACTGCACTGCTAATCTTTACAACAAAGCCCCTATGGAACCTGGCCAACAGGAATCCTAAATGTGTGCGGTTCATTAGAACTGATCTGAAACCGGTCAGTCCAGGGGTCGTCCAAACATGCCCCCGGCCTTTAAGAGCAGAGGGGGCTGCTCATTCTCATGCGATATGGAGACCTTATTTGATTCACATGGTGATTGTTTGAATCATTCATGTTTGGCCAGGTGGTTAATATGGGATGGGGCAAACTGAGAATGTAGATTAATTTCTGCTTTACTCAGACTTCAGCCAGAAAAGTGAATGACCGAATGACTTCGCATAAATAGACTAATGAGGCCATTAATGTAACATTTTTCATGTCCGGCTGTTCGCAAGCCTCGCATTTGCATTCAGAGGAAATACATTGAAGATCACGAACAGAGCTATTAAACCTTATTGATTAGTAAAGAATTTTCAATTAATTTCCAGCTATCCCAGTCAATGTTTCTCGTTAGCAGTCATAATTATTCACATGTAGTCAATGGTCCAATTATACAAAACTGGAGAATGGTGCATTGTGCTGACAAAGGATTGGTAGTTCAGTTGTGTTTTTTCTTTTTCAAATTATAATACCAAGGCTGCTTTTCTTCTAGAATTTATCTTGATTTAAGTAACAGATACATGCTTATTTCAGGGCACACGTTTCAGAATTATACAAACATCTGTATCCCCTGTAATAGTATACTGGTTTTCCAACTTGTGGATTTCCTCTGCAGGCCATAACAGACATGCAATTTAAAATAATTATCCAACAACCTGCAGAGGTAAGAAAATGCATTTTCCCATCCAGTTTAGCTGAAAGATCAAAGGGCACCTGTCAGAAACAGACAGCAATGGCAGAAAAGTGATAATCCTGTTGTGACCTTATCCCCTGCTGACATCCACATCCCAAAGGCCGGCTGCATGTTGCATGGGCGACATAACTCAGCACTACCCTTCAGCAAACCCCTACAAGCTCTATAGTTCATCCATTAAAAGTCTGACAGTTTGGTGTCACACGGTGGCCCTGTGGAGAAGATGTGAGCTGTCACAGTTCAGAGAATCATAGCCAGCCAGCCAGCAATCATTGATACACCCCCCATGGGAGCCACTTTGCTTAGGCTAGGGTCCCCTGTCAGAGCCTGGTGGTACAGAGAGCCACAGAACATGCCCATGCCAGCGATCAGGAGGGCTCCAGCCTGCAAAGAAGAGACAATGTTAGCAAAGCATCAACCGATTTAAGTACCAAATTGTACCCATTACCATCTTCTTTTAATCAAGACCTTAAAAACGCACAACTCATGGGTGTAAAATAAAAATATGCCCTAATGTATTCATAACATTGTTTATCTATATTCTGCAGTCAGTTCTACCAAATGCATAACCTAAACACACAGTTCATATACATACATTCTTATTGATACATGCTACTCTGATAGCGCAAACAAAGGAGTGTTCTCAAAGACTTCCACAGACAGCAGATGCATCCATGACTGGCTGCCTCAGCAGATTCAGCCATACAGCTTGACAATAAAGAAGCATCAGCATTATCTGCAAGTAATTCTTCCAGCGGCTGGTGTGGATGATACTGGTGTCACTGTTAATCAGAAATAAATTGCACAAATTTGATTTGCACTGGAAACATTAGGGAGCTTTTGCCATCCAGAAAGAAAAAGGAGAGTTAAAGTAGCTAACGCCAAAGCAATGGGCCTAGGCTGTGAAACAAATATATTGGAAGAGACGGAGCAGTGCGGCAACAGCATCAGTGGACACATTTGGAAAAATGAAAGCAGCTACTCAGGAGAAGACCCTCATCACTGCAAAGCCCGGTGCAAGAAATCAAACTCAGGGGCCGAAAAACTTGCTGATTCAGCCTTGAGCTTTGTACTATGAGTCACGTTTCAAAGACATTGTATGTTTTTAAAGACATAACGCAGAACAAAAGTAGCTGGTCAATCGAAGTTGTTCAGTGGATAATTTCAACGTCCAAAGATTTCAGAACTGAAGGCCAAAATGTTTTGTTCCACTTTAAACAGTAATTTTGGCTCAAGGATCACGTTTCATTATGTTTGAAGGATAGCAGCTTCTGTGGTACACTGGGCCTCTGCGGCTGAAGTGCCTCATCAGCCACACAGCTCTCCATTTACCTTTTTTCTTTCATTACGATTCCAAACTGGATGGTTGTTAATGTTGTTCAAATTGTTTACACATGACCCGATTTTGAAAGCATCCATGTTCAACCTTTTCATCCCCTTACCATGATGCTTAATGAAAAGTGCAAACTATTCTCACACAAAATGTACCAGCAACTTGGCTGTGTAACTATTCTGATGTTCTTGGTCATTACATGAATAAACATGCCTCTCTGTGTGCAGATTATGCTAAAAACAAGCATGATAAACATGGGGATTATGTTCACACATTTCCAATTCCTCTTTTACATCTTAGAAAACTAAAACATCACAAGGCAAGAACAGTGCTTTGACCTGGCATGAAAACTGTGTGGTGGTTCATTCTAAATATTATAATCATTAGCAATAAATGGAGTGGTTTTATACATTTTTGGCCTGTGCAGTGCCTTACTGATGCACAGCTGGAACATATGTTCCATTGACATTTTTAAAGTGTAGTTTTCAGCATGGTGAAAGTTACAGTAGAGTGATTCCACAAAACTGGTTCCACTTCAAGAATACCAAACGATCACACATGACACTCACCACAACAGGTTTGCCAGAATGGGCAGCGCCCAACAGGGCCAGGCTGTGGTAGAAGTGGTACTTGTTGGCAGTTTCATAGAGCTGGTGAGACGGGCACACAGAAACAGAGCTGTCAGAAGAGTTCCGCACTCTTCAAGTTACACTTTCCAAAAGAAGCAACAATAATGGGATAAAAAGAAATTGTTTTATTTACATTTCTACATTGATAATCCCTCCAAGTGTTGTTATCATCACACAAAAGGAAGGCTAAGATCAGATTGGAAAAGTATCTACATTTTTCAGTTTGCACTCTGTGTAACAAAAACACATATTTTTGCTACACAGATGAACGCTTCTCTTTTCATATTGGCATGAAGGTCAACAGATATTATGGTTAGTAAAAGCTTTATCGGGAAACTGCAGCTGAAGAGTCAGATAAGAGTAACATACCACTCTCTGGTAGTCGTCGGGATCTTTGTTTTTGAAACCTGAAAAAAAAAACAACACAGCATGTTAAATTAAATGTTGCCTTATTGTTCGAATGTTACTTTAGGATTTTTAAGTAATACTGCAAGACAACCCACAGAAGCCCCAGTTGACCAAGCATCTGCACATGTCCTACTGACCCACTGCGATCATGAAGTCCACCATGTCAAACGAAGGAGGCGAGTCACCTTGATTATGAAACCGTTTCATTTACTAAAATACCGTAAAGTTAAGTGGACCGTTTGTACGCCGAATTAAAGATCTGCCAAATAAACATAAACTGACCACGTGAAATCTACCGTTGTGTTTGCGTAACAGTGTTTTGACAGAGGAACCTCTAAATTGGCATATTCTGCAGCGATGGCTGCAACTGTCAACCTTCCTAATAACAGTTTCCCTGTGATATTCTTCAGCACCATGCAGAATTTATCTTTTTTATTTCTTACCATGAGCTCCATACGCTCCTGCTCCTACCGCCGAGGCTCCTGATAGAGCTGCTAACCTTCGTACCACTACAGACGCTGTCATGTTTTGTAACTTCTTGAATCCCGTAGAAAAGAATGATGGCGGTGCTGCCTTTACTGTCCTTTGGTAAATTCTCACTTATGGAGCCTTTTATGAGACCAATTTCCCAACGTGGTGTAAAGTGAACCAGCAACATTGATAATTAGAAGAGATGCGTGAGATGATGTCTTAGCTGCAAGAAACGTGCACATGGTTTTTCAGGTATTAGGTTTTGCTCATCAAAACAATTATATAATTATTAAAAAAATACACAAGTGACAGATAATATTGAAAGTTGAATTCCTTTAGTAACTATTACATAATCGAACACAGCCTATGCCTCCCACACGTGCTGCTACTAAAATAGTTGCTGAGTCTTAAGTGCTCTGAATAACAACATTTCTGCAGGTCTGTAAAAGCAGCAGTGCCCTGGAATCTGCAAGCGCTTCGGACTTCCAATTGAACCAAAATGGCGTCTACCGCTGCACGGTTTATATCCACAAGGCAAATGTTTTTACTCAGCCGAGTAGATCTGACACCGATATGAAACTTGACTTGGGCAGTCATTGCAATGCCATTGTGTTTCATGCAGCACGACTAAACTCCTACTTGCCAAAGCAATCTTAGACAAGAGCAGACAAATCTAATTAGGCGCAAATGGATTTTTTAAATATAGGATAGCCAGTCCACGTAAATAAACCAGTGAGACCTCAAAAGCTGTCATTCGTAAAATATGGCTGAGTAGGCATGCCAGAGAGAAAAGCTAAAACTCTATATACACTAATTATCATTAAAAAAAAAGGTCCTTGTGCCTCTAATTCCCATTTTCTAAAATATTTGGAGTAACATTAAAATAAAGACACAAACCTCACTATATTTCTGCTTTTTGCATAACAAGAGAATGAATGTCAAACTTCCTTTCAACGATTTCTGAAATGTTATTTAAATTTATTTGATTGACCATATTGTCACTTTAAATGATATTTTATTCCTCTTCCATTTTAAGACAATAGTAAATATCTCTAGTGAATTATCGTTCATATTTCACGTGTTTTTCGATCAGTAAAAGTATTTGGGGGAATGGTTCACGTTGATGTTTGATGTGAGTAATCCCTGTAGAGAGCCTACCAAAAGGGGGAGCTATATTGCTTTCTCATACACGAAAGTTTGTGTGTGTGAGCGCGTGCATGTAGGGGTTCAGAGGGACTTCTTCCAATTATCATACTGAAATTACACAGGGTCACACTGCATTACTAGAGTCACCAAACCAGAGTTTCCATCCGGCCTCGTCCTTAGCTGACTTTGACAGAGCGTTAATACAATGCATACAATTAACACCTTTTAATGAACATGTAAGTAATTAAAAAATAGGCCCTGTGTTTCTCTGGTATTCAACTGTACATTCAACAGTCAGGGCATGTGCAAGCATTTCTGTTCCACACCATTTCATTACTAAACTTTCTCTTTTGGCTATTGTATTCAAAATACAAAGAGAAATATAAAAACCTTCACATTTCACAAAAATAAATGTTTTTAAGAAATGCAACATTTCTGAAGAAGCAGTAACTTCTTCAGCTACATAGAGACTGGAACAGGCCATTATCGTTTGCTGTTTCTACTGCGTACCAAAATGATCAGTTCCTTGAATCTAAGAACACTTTATCCTTTCATTTTTGCTTTCCCTCACATATCACTCTGAGACCCAATTTTGGCTTTTGATTTGCACCTTTTTGTGTTTAAGTTAAGTGGAAAAGCAGAAAGGACCTGGGGGACCAAGACCATCTCAAGCTAAGTCTAGTAAAAAAATAGATATTCTTTATTATTCACAAATCCCAAAAAAGTGGGATAATGTCTTTCTGATTTGACCTGTCCAGGTAGTAAAGATGCACTGACATGTCAGTCTGTCTTGAGTTGTTAATTACAATTGCCAGTTGGCTATTCAGTTTATGAGGGTTTAACAGGTTTTTTAAAAATCTGGTCTAAGGTGATTTATACATCTGATAACGTTTTTGACTTTCTCTACAACTGTTGTACTCAACTCCAGAGTTCACCAGCAACTCTTCTGCACTCTGCACAATGCTGTTTTTGTTTAAGAGGACTGATTGGAGTGGTACGCCCCAGAAACAAGAACTGACATTGAGCAGTGGCGACTGATTTGTGTTTTATTGTCATTCCAAGCAAGAAGTGTTGTTTCTTTTATGAAAAAAAGAAGAGATAGATAAATGTTATTGCACTTTCAGAAATATTGCTTCTTTTTGCAATTTGTTGCCGCAGTAACTTTCCTTTCGTGCCACTCTTTGCATGCAGGGTGGAATACAGATGGATGCTTGCTTCCTTTGCTCACCATTCACTCGCATGGGAGATTTTCGTTATGGCCCACGGTAGATGGGGCGGCAAGGACAACAATAAAGCATGATTTTACATCTTGTTGCCAGAGACACACAGCAAATTATCTCCACGTCCCAGCAGCAGTTTGCTGTAAGGTTCTGTCAAGAGCCAGCATCTATCTCACTTCAGTTGGCTGGCCTGCCTGTCCTCTCATCTGCTCTCCAGTGACTGCTCTTCTGTGTGTACATTTCTGGGTGTGTTCGAGTGGAGGTGTGTGCGTGTACGTGTCTGATCTCCTCAGATTGTTTGCCCCTGGCCTGTCTTGTAGTGATCGAGCTCCCGTCCGATGCAACATCCCGCGAAAAACACAATAAGAAGAATGTTGCCTGCTTTGAAGAGAAAACAGCGGTGGGAGCAGAAACACTGTGTTGTAACTTAGACATTCACAAGAATGTTGCTGCCTCCGAACACTTTATATGACCTTTCTGTGTGCTTTCTGGCATGGCTAAGGCCAAACAACATCCATGTGCACCATTTCCAACACTGTGTACACACCTGGGATCAAGCTTTTTTGTCAATATATTGCATTGACTTATTATTACTGTTCTGGTTTGCTTCGACTATCGAATTTCCTATTCTTGTCAGTCAAGTGGATCTTTGGGGTTTTTATTTGTGAGGATGCCTGTCTGCTCTGCACAAATTTCATGGGAAAGCAAATACAGTGAAAACTGGCTGTCTCATCAACATGAAAATGAAGCTCCTGCTTTGTTTTTCTTCGGCAGGTAACAAGACAGATTGATACACCACAGTAAGACCCCAAAGGCGTCATTATATTGAGAAACAAACTCTGCTATGAGTAACGCTTTGTGAAATGGGAAGCATGCATTCCAATACTAAAAGGAACGTCAGTGTGTTTCATCCATTTTCTCCAATCGGGCATTCCGTTTCAAAAAGTCAGAGCCGCTATTCCTTGAAATAATCATTCTTTTTAGTTCTGAAAGCATCGGCTGGTGGTTGGCCTGTTTCTTGGCCTGATTCAAAACGAATCCATCTCGAACGTTTTCCATTAACCTTGATGCGTTGTGATGGTTGTAGCCTTTCACTGCTTTCAGTTTCCATTGAGAAGCTGCGACTGCAGCCAGTTATTTTATCCGTGAGGGCAATTGCGACTCTTCAAGATGTTTAGTTGCAAATGTGCTTATCGTGGCCAGTGTCACAACTGTTCCCGCTGCTCCTCTCCGTCATTACATCCCTTTCAGCAAAAAAGGAATGGATTGCGGTAAAGAGAGAGGAAAGGCTGAGAGAGACAGCAGAGACAGGGCCTGTCGAGTGACATTCTGTCCGAGAGTCCAGGCCAGTGTTTGCTGGCGGTGACAGCACCAGTCTCTGCTATCACACGGGCTGGCAGAGCAGCATCCACCAACCCCGCTTCAAATCAGCCTCAGGTACATCAAATCACGTGCAATAGCATTTGTCTGCCACAAAAAAAGAAAAAAGATATCATTTTAATGAGGATGGAATGGCAAGTTGTCTCAGATGCTGGAATTATTATCTGGTGTTTCAAACAATCTACCTTTTATCATCAGCCTGTTCAAGTCCCGTCATCTAAAGACGTTCATATTCTCTAATTATTTGTTCACATCAGGTATGCCTGAGCATAAAATCCCTAAGATCCTTACAGACGCAGTCGTATTCACAAATTTGCAGATACAGCAACCCCCTTATCCCCCCCCACCCTCCACGACAAAGCTAACACACACACACGGCGAGCATAATTAGCACACTCGTTAAGCTCATCTGCATCTCTCTTCAAAGGAGATCAATGCAAATGGAAAGGATTTAGCCACTGGCAGCAATTAGGCCAAAAAATATCCTAGCTGGGGAAACCTGCTTACAGGAGGGTTGTTTCATCATGGGGAGTAAACGCATTTTCTACCCTTGTGCTGTGCATATAATAGGACCAAATCAGAATGATTTTGTTTGCTCTTGTGTCAAATTAGGTTGTGTTTAATCATAGTTGGTACCGGCCCCTCTAGTGATCACATAATCTGGGGCTCTATAAGGGAGACTGAAGTTTCATCAGAGAAATGCAAGGCCATCACTAACGCACTCCACCAACAACAAACGGCTTTTGCAGCTTTATAGTGATGGAAGGTATGCCGTTGCCATTTGATCTTCAATGACGTTCAAAAGCTGTGAAAGACACATAAATGAGCTGCACTGTTTCACTGGAAGACGAGCTTAAACATTGGAGCTGCAGCTTAGTTCCACCCAACCCTGAGCACACTGTCCTGCAGCTGTGAGAGCCAACCAAGTCACCAACTCTGCAAATAATCGAAGACAGAACCAGCGGTTTCTTTATTTCTGCTGTTACATTTGCTTGGAACAACAGTGAGAGGCCTTTGCAAGAAGCTGAATTTTCCAAAAGCAATTTGCACTTTTTAGATGAGCTCTCACACATTTACAGAAAGTGACAGACTTGGAACTGAGAGCAAACCGCTTAATTAGCTGTATCAGATGTATTGTTCTCATGTTTTTTCTTGGGTTTTGTTTAAAAGTTAGTGTGAAAAGAGTCTGCTGTCTGCACGTCTTGTAAGTGCGGATGCTTTTTTTTTTTCAAATGGGCCTGAAGGACCCTGCTGTCAAAAACGCATACTTATTTTTCAGGATGTCATGTCAACTAAGCAACCAATCAAACGGCATGATGTAACGTAACAATCGTGTTGCAAAAAGATTTCTTTTGTCTTACACCATGGCATTTTAAAAAATGTATTCCTTACAGAAAGCATCTCAACCTTATCGTGTCCATATCTGCATTTCCCAATGTTTTTCGTATAGTTTGCCCATGTATGAATGTTAAAAGGCTTCATGTTGGCTGTGGAGCCAACAGTAATGTATTTATCTACATTTATCCTTGCAAAATTGATCAGGTTCTGTAGCATTTGTGTGTGTGAGGTTAAAAAAAATCAGGCGCATCTTTATTAAAGTTGTTACGCGACGTCTACTGCTAAAATATTGGCGTCATTGGATTTGCTGCTGTGACTCAGGTCGTCCAACTCGTTCCCCTTACCTTGTTTACTCTTCCCATCTTCAGGCTTTATGACTGTGCTTTCACACCTCTAATGAGGCCCCATCTGAATGCTTGTTTTTCAACAATGCTTGAATTTCCATGCTGCCACTCTGATGGACAGGCAATTGCCAGAAGCTGAATTCTAGGCTGAGAGTTCAAGGGGAGAGATGGATGGTTTGTGACCATAACTTCAACATGATGAAGCATTTAATATTCTAACAAGGAAAGTGTCTGTTAAATAGGTAAATAACATTGCCCCAAGCATGAAAGCTTTTAGATAAAATGATTAAAAGGGAGAATATAGTTTGACTTTGGTTTGGCTGGAAGGACGGGAGGTGGTGATTAGATGGGACGCCGTACGACGCAGAACACAACCAGAAGTGGTGCTGAGGAATTTATATAGAGTATATCAGTTTCTGTGTGCTAAATTGGCCTTCATGTTGGAATGTAATAAGTAGCGGAATGGAAAAAATAAACTCTGCAGGATCTCGAATTCTGAGCGGTAAGTTGTGTGAGTGAAGGAGTGCTGAAGGCTACTGGCAAGAAGTCCAACCAAAGAGGAAGCATTTATTTATTTTCTTCCTTGTAAGTTGGTATCAGAACAATCTCTCCCTCACGTGTGCATCGACAAATCTGCAAAACTGACTTCTGCTTTACTTCTTCTTTTCTCTACTTGCCCAGTCTCATCGACCTTGGGGCTTTTTCCTGTTGTTTTGTTTTCTATGCTCTCGTTATGTCCTGTTTTATTTTGGGGGAATCCTGTTCTTCTGCTCATTTTTGTGAGATCACAGCCTTGCTTTCACACTCGCGCTCCTTTGCTGATTGCTTCACCTCCTGCTCACTTTGTTATCACTCCCTCCCCATCAGTCCTTGTGGTTTTCCTTTTCTCCTTGCCAGTTCATTGATTGTGTTCTGTTGTTGTATCGGTCTCCAAGTTCATTGATGTCTACTGCCGTGGTGTCAGTCAGTGGCCTTTTCTCTTTGTGTTTCAGAATGTTGTACTTGCCCTGCCTGTTTTTCAATTAGATGACACTGTTAGTGTAGTGTAAAGTATAGATTTTAACATTTTTTAATATTCATGTACTACTCATTTCTCCATCCCATCATAACCCCTTCTGTCAGAGGGAGGCTGATTATGTATACTCAGAGCGTGATGCAGAAATCTACTGCAGATGTGAAATGCTTGGTGAATAAAGTATGTTCAGACCTAATGAAGTCTGGGTGTTGAGTTATGTCTGGCATTTACCATTGGAAGTACCCCCAAAATCCCAAATGTTAGCTCTCAAACAGAGAAATATATGTTTTTCATTATTTCCCCCCTTTCATTTCTTTTCAGTCTGCCTTCCAACTGTCAACTAAAGTGAATGAACTTTCTTGAAACTATGCACCACAGAGCCAAGACATCCAATGTTTTTTTTCCCAAACTCTTCAACCTGGATATAAAAGTTTCATGGCCTTCTTTCCCCACCACTTGAAAGGCATCCTTCAGCCAAATTATAACAAGAAATACCTTGCCACTCACTTTTTTGTGTTGTAATATAACATTTCCATAGCTTTCTCCAGGTATTTTTCTCTGGGATTTGAATCTTTTTTTATTTTGTAAGTTCCTTTTTGGTACATCTGTTTGTTTTTTTTTAAATTAAACTGGTTAAATGTTTTTTGTTTGTTTTGTGCATTTGAAGTAAGTCCATAATAAACATATTTTCTTGAAGCATTATATACTTAAACCATGGGAGCCATACTTAATTCTCTTGTGTAGGTCTCAAATAAAAACAAAAAAATGTTTTCCTTGTAACTAACATTACACTTGACATTTCATGTGTAATGTTAGTTTTGATTTTAGCAGACACTAAGCTGGCAATTGATTTTTTTCAACATAACACTTTTAGCTGGTAATGACTAGTTATCTTCAGTGGAATCAAGGTGCATTACCGTTCTATGTGACATGGTTAAGATCGCTTAAACTTGCCATATTATAAAAGATGTTTCCAGCTTTGATTATCTAAAACTAAAGGGGCAATTGGTTGTTCCATTTCGCACTATTCAGTTCACTGAAGAAAGAAAGAGTTCTGAGTATTTAAAACATGAATTGCTTTTATGCCCCACACGCTCTATTAAGTCTTAAGTATGGATATGATATGATGATAGCCTTTATGTAATCTTGCTGACAAACAACACTGAAGACACATATCTGCTTTCACCCCAGAGAAGGAAAATTCAGCACGGAAAAAAAATCATCATTCATTGAACAAAAGACAAATAGAGTCGATTCAATATGTCTGCAAAAAGCACTTTGAAAAACGGACCATGTTTAAATTAAATCAGTGGAACAATTTATGAGAGGTCATTTCTCAAATAATGCAAACATTCAAATGTGGTTGGCAGCTGATGATGAATGGCGGTGGTGGTTTCTGTTGGACTGATAAGGCTGCTGAGCTTTCCTGGGTGGAGTCTGGCGGGCTCTTGCTTCCACACCCGTGTCCTATCTCATCTCATCAGGAGCCCTTCTTAAGGACTTGCATGAGCAGGCAGTCTTGCCAGAATGTTGACATCTAAAGTGGCATCCGGGGCTCCTCTGTGTGTACCTTTGTGAAATATTTACTTACCATCACCTCCCTGTAGTTCCTGCTGTTCTCTGAACGTGCCGGCGTTACACCTGCAGTCTGCTCTTCTTCATGTACCTCCAGTTGTTTATTGTAAACACACCTCTGGCCTCCACCTGCCCACTCACTCTCCAGTAACTCCCGTTCCATCAGCAACAGTCATGGCCTCCCTTCAAGGATTCTGTGGCCCCCTGTTACAGTACGAAATAAGCCATCGCACTTTGTGACTGAACTTGATTATTCTTCAGATTCTTCAAGAACACAAAGGAATAACTCATCTTCCCCTTCTTGACGAGACCTTCAACTCATAAGTGGATCTTATCTCTGTGTGCCATTATTTACTACCATCATGAAGCGCAATTTTTGTACAAACCTTTATAGTCTCAGTATCTCAATGAGCTGTGACATTTAAATTGAATTTGATCCATTTTTTCAGTGGCAGGCATCCACACTAAGACTTCCATGAAGTGAGCAGCTTCAACCCTCACGAATGACAAGCGTCCCCTCAGATATTTCCCTTTGTTTCCTTGCATTCACATGCTGATTGATACGCTGGCTTCTACCCCATGCAACAGTTTTAATACTCTCCTACAAATCCCCAGCTTCAGTACTTCCTGTTTAATTCTGATCCAGACCCATTTTCTCCACAGGGAACATTAAGGTTACCATTCACCTAATCGAATGATTTTCATTCTAACAATGTGCTCTACACATCACAAACAGCTGCTTTAAGATGAACGTCGGCCATCCGGAACAATGACAGTCCTGGCGATATAGTTGTTGAGGCATCTGAATTTTTTCCTCCCACAGGAGACACTTACTGCTGTCATTACGTCGGTTCAGCTCCACTTGTTATTCTGTATCTCCATTTTTGGGCCCTTGGCTTACAGCAAGTAGTGACAAAAACAACAGAAACGCAAACAGTGGATGAATTAAGTACATCAAAACCGATTACTCTCACTAAAATGTCAGGCAAGGATGAGCCTGCTTAATAACCTGTAAAATCGTGTCTCATTCTGATTATTATTCATAATGGGGTGTGCACATCAACACAGAGACTCGTCCACACAGGATGACTGAACCCACAGTGGTAATTGCGCCATTGCCTGCATATTTATTGCATGCAAAGGGTTTATTTCAAATGCCATCCTGGCTCATTAACATCCTTTATTTTTGTGGTGCAGGTCCTCATTTTAATTCAGTCCATTCTATGAGAAATCAAACAATATTGTTATTCACTTAGGCCAAATTCACACTAAAGATCATTATCTAATTACTCGGAAATTATTAGATGCCTGACTTGATCTCTTTTTTCTAACTGTATCGACGTTAATGATAGCTCTATTTCTTTAACTGAACAAAGAAGCGCACTGATCTAGATGATCTGCGGGCTAAAGTAAAACCATTTCCTCATTGCTACAAGGGTGCCAAATCAGGCCATTGTTGCAGAGATGCAGTGAACTGTTCATTGTGTTTGATTGTGATCTTCCAAAGAAGAAAGGGTTTGTGTGTTCAGCCCATTATGACAGCTGTTTGAGAGCCACCTGTGTTGGTTTTCAACATACACAGGGCCCCTATGTTAGCCTGAGCTGTTAATGCAACAGCTACAGAACACGCTAACAACAGGACATGACAAACTGTTGTCATTTTGTATGTGTCTTCACACATCCAACCTTTACCTGTACCTTTACCCAGTGCAATCTTTATGCAGGAAAGCAATAGTTCCTTACTTGGATCTATTTCTCCCTCCCATCCTCTGATGCAATTTGTGTTAGTTTCTTTATGAGCAAGCTCTGTCAGTTTTTCTGTCAGTATTTACTTTTGCTGCTGCCGGAGCATCGCATACTGCTGCAACGGGGTAATTAGTCATATGCAGCTGTGCCGCTGGTCTCTGTGCATCAAAAAGCGATGATAAAGAGGTGCCTCATACACTAATAAGCAGACACAAGGGTCTCTTGCCCAATAAAGACCATGTGTTGGAGGATGAGTTTGATGTCATCCATCCAGATGGGCTGGGATGCTTATGCCAAACGTCCATGTCATCACCTTATGTGGGTTTACTGTCTCCTTACAGCCCTGAACGCCTCACACTGCGGAGTATCGCTCTCACAAACACCATTTTCTGTTATACTATGTAAGATACTTGTCAATAATGATTTCTGATCACAAATCCATAAGGGAAATTCAATGGGGAAGGCCTCTGTCCTACTTTATACCTCCGCTCAACGATGACATCAAAGGAACATGCGGCACTGCAATTAGCACCAGCCGATTCATGGCTGTACAGACACTCATATGGGTACAATTAAAAACAGATGCCAGCTACTGGTGTGTCTGTGTGGTAGTCAGATGCTACATTTTATAGACAGGGAGGAAGGGGTTGGCATACGATGGGAACCAATGCAACCGGAACTACTTTAGAAATAATCCTGAAGGCTCCCTGCTGCTTCAGATCAGAGAGGGAGTGTACGATCCCAGACCCCGAGGGACTGAGGGCTAGCTGAGGAGCAGAGATAAAGGGAAACAGGGTAGAAGGGGAGCATGGAGAAAACTGATTTATCCGTCATAACCATGCTAAGAAGAGGATTTCTGAGCGGGTTTGGGAAAGTACTCCAAGAACAGGTAAATAAAAAGCCACAAACCTCAGCTGATCATATTTCTACTGGGGTGAAAAAGGGGGAGGGTAAGGGTAAGAGAGCAGAAGTCTTAGGGGAGTTTCTGTGAAATATTGTGAGAAAAATGGAATTAAGGGGGAGATTTACAATAAGATGAGAGGCTAGAGGTGAACAAGGACTGAGAAGTTTTTTTTGTTAAGTTTTTTTAAGTACAGATTTATCTATGCAGAGATTCCATGTTCCTCTTGCAATATAGCACTCAGCCATGATTTCATAAGTATGGTGTGGTATGGATTTTACTTTACCATTTATTTTCAATATACTCAATCGTATTTCTTTTTAAAAATAAGAGATGAAAAAAAATCTATTGAATTATTTATTTGTAGCAGTGACTTTGAAAACTTACAGTAAATCCCTGAAAGAAAATTCATACTTTTCCCTCAGTCAAAACTAGCCAGATGTGGTTTTACCTTTTACACTCAGTCAATATCCATTCTGGCTTTCAGACCACTTTAGAAATAGGATTTAAGAGTAGATCATTTGGAAAACATCACATCTAGCATCGAAACAGTTTCCCCTTACAACTATAGACACATCCAGATTTATTTTCTGGCTCACAGGGTAACAATTGGCGCTGGCAGTGCAGACGACTAAAGATGACGCAGAAATGTTTAGAAAAATAAATAAATAAATAAATAGTGCAGGGTGTCGGAGCAGTGAGGCGCGTGGCAGGCTGATTGCTGCTGGCTGAGGGGTAGGACTGTGACCGGCGAAGCAGGGAGGCAAAGGGACTAGGAGGGCCGTGTGACTGATCAGCAGGCAGGAAAGCAGGTGGGCACATAATGATCCCGTGGCTCGGAGAAACAAGGATTAGGATAATTAACAAAAACAACATGAGTGTCAGAAGCCGAGAGTGCACAATTATAAGTGGCCAAGGATCACGATCTTCCACATTGGCTGAAGCAACAATCTGGCAGTGAGTAGATGAAGAAGCTCGCTGATGCACTGCTGGGCTGATGAGTGGATGGTTAGCAGGTGTGCATGCTGATCAGCAATCAGGGAGCTGGAAGAGTGAGAGGAGCACCACACCCATCACAGAGACACACACAGAGCAGCAGGAACATGAACGGGGGAGCACAGGCAACACGGCAGAATTTCAAACAGCATGGGGAGTTATTTTTGCACAGGACAATGTGATACCTCTGTAGATTCATGGAGTATGAAGGCCCCGAAAAGCCGCCAGTTACATTGTTTTAATCTTTTGCAAGCAACAATAACACAATATTATGTTGTGTGTATGAGATAATAACTTGTCTGCTAAAGATTATCTTCTAGTGCTGACAGATTAAAAAAAAAAAACATCACAAGGAATTCAGGGGCTCCCTCCTTTGGTGACAGCAGTGGAAAGGGAATATTTAATCAAGCATCATTTCAGCAAAGGGAGGATTTTTCAAATTTTTCCTTGCAAGATATTTTTTGTAGTGAACAAGGATCTCAGGATGTGATGGAGCAATTTGGCTGCAATTTTCAAACGCAGAGGACGCTATAAACGTTATAGCTGGTCACCGTGGCTGCCACAAGTAAAACCCTTGCCGTGTAAATGCATTCAGAAACAACAATCTTAAAGCATTATGCAAATATACAGGAAAATCACAATTATTTCTGTGACATCATAGCACATGAAGAATATATTCCATAGCCATGTTAGCCTATTCAATTGATACATGGGCTTTTGCACGCTAACAGCGTCTAGCATTTAGTTTGAACTGTTACTCTACTCAATGTTTTATATCATGCAAACTGTCAACAAGGTTAAAACATTTTGCAGTAGCATTTAACCGTGGTAAGTTTTCTTCAGAGTCTGTGTCTTAATTTTGAACTTGTGGCCAGCTGTAGTCTGACAAGTGCTGCTGCATGAGTTTCAAGTTATAAAACATGAGAACTCTTGTCAAGTTTTAAATGGTTGAATGATGTCAGAATATTCGAGTTGGTTTGTAAGTGTAAACAAAACAATAGACAGCTGAGGTTTCTGTTTCTGCTTCATGCACTGTGGAGCTGAGATCTCACTCTGTACCAATGGCAATCAACCTGTTCATGACGAATGCTATTTGATCCAGAGGTTGACAGTTAAAATGTCATCTTTAACAAAAACAATTTGATTTAATTGTTCTTACCCTTCAGTTGTTAACAAACAGCATTTAGATGATTTTGTCCAGATTGAAACCATATCCACAATATGCAGTCACACAGAGCACATCAGGGGCAATGCTCATATCAAAAAGCCAAAACAGATGCCTAGACAAACTAATCCTCAATGACACTGAATCAGATTTAGTGAGTGAAATCTATCATGGATATTGAAAATGTTTTGGATAAAAAAAATTTTTGGCTGGAGGTTATCTATTTGAGATGACTCAAAACAATGTTCTGTGACACACAATTTGGTTTCCTTAATGGTGATGATTCAGAAAATAAAGATAGTAGTGGTTATCATTTGTAATCTTTGTTTATGCTCCGTGGTGAAATTTGTAAATGAATTAATCAATACAATTGTAAAAAAGAACAATAGACATACCCTTGCAGAGTAATTCAAACTGTATGAAGCTGTCCTGAAATAAACTTCCTAAAATTGCCATTTCATATCAGAGCAGAGCAAGGCCCTGACCTCAATACAAATTGCAAAGGCTCTGGCTTGCTAAAAGATTTGCTCTGTGTTGCGTGAGCTATCGCTCCCTCCTGTACTTGACTCATACAAAGCATCATCAGGGGCTATTTTTGAAGTCCCTTCACATAACCACAGTGTTATGATAAATAAACCTGCCTTAAGATATCAATCCACCCTGGTGATAAGACAGGACCTGAAAGACAATGTCATATCAGAGGATAAAGTGTAGGACAGGGGTGAGAAGGCGGTTGGAGCTCACGTACTGAGCAGGAGGATAGGTGCTTCAGGCTGTGAGGTAGAGAGAGCAGACAAAAGAAATTTTAAGCTTGGGGGGATCAGAGAAAAAAACCCATGGTACTTGTTGTAGAAAATATGTAGAAAATCAAACCAAAAAGAAAATATGGTGTCCATGTAAGTGCTTGGACGGTGAGGACATTAAGGATCAAATGAGGGCACAGAAGGCAGCAAGAAAAGAAAGCATGATTGTGAACCAGCAGTGATGTGCTGCATGAGTGAGGGATAATTACTGCATGACGGAAAATGAGCATTTCAGCTGAAGTCTTTGTGTCATCCGGTTCTTATACTTCTCCCGGTAAGAAACAGCTTCCACCTATCTCTGTTACTGCCTAGTCTCTCCTCCGTGAGAGGGATTTGTGAATGAAAAGCTCTTACCATGTAAGTTTCCTTTCTCACCTGTGAATAATGCCTCGATATAACTTTTCTCGTGATAAAGAAAAATAATCTATTGCTGCTCATATTGTAAGTGCACAGGTAAACAAAATTGCAGTAAGTAATTCACGATTATTTTCATAGAACAGGTTATTATGCTCACAGAGATGGAGTGAACTCTTATGCTCGCAAACACCAAAGCGGTTGTGAGAATGCTGGCTAGATTGGGTAGCAGGGAAGTAAATTAGGGAGAGAGAAATGGTCTTACCGCACACTCTGCAGGCCCCAGACAGAGGGATAATGACTTTATGAGAATACAAAGACATATTATTGCAAACACCTCCATGCAAACAAGCAATCTGATTGTAATAAGACAGAATCTTGCAGTTGTTCCAGCCAAGCAGTTAATGAAATATTCCATTCCCAGGTGTGCTTATGAGGGATGGGGGTTTGAAGTCTGATGGACAACTGTATTAGAAGCCTCAATTGGGGGGAGGATTCTGTAGATATTACAGGGGCCTTTTGCAAAACCTTGCATCAGAGGATGCTTTATACGTTGTCCAGGCAAGTGGTGAATGTCAGAAAAGAAGATGCTGTATCTGTTTTGACACTGGCTCTGGTACTTTACCATACACATATTCTGCAGACATCAGGTGTCTCCACAGGGTGAGGCAAAAAGCAGGAATGAAAACAAAATGCACTACTACAATCAGAAGAACAAAACGGCTCACAGTGGTGTAGGAGGTAATGAGAAATGCTGGTCATCAAGGTTGAGGTTATCAGAGATGTCCACGAAAAAGGAATGGCCTCTTAATTCACTGAGGTGGCCCATTCTGGATAAAAGAGCACAGTTTACATAGACACCCTCTTTTTTTATCCTCTGCAGACTAGCAACCTCCTCTGTGCTTGAGATATGGTGAATGGTTTCTAAAACGGCATTTATTGAGTGTGTGTGTGTGTGTGTGTGTTCAGGAAAGAGGGCATAATGCATTATTCTGTTACAAGTGATCACTTCAGACCTTTAACGTCACGACATGTGTGTTTGCCACACAGCATTAGTGTAGTCCATCAGTGACAAAAAGAGTTGTGTGAGGTGAATTTGTGCATGAGTGTATGTGAACAAGTATATCTTCATGTGGGCTCAGCTGTCAGGCTTCCCTAGTGGGCCATTACCTCCGACGCCTGGCCAGGGTCTATCAAGTGTGCGACATCAACATCACCCCTGAACATGGAGACACGCGCTCACAGACCTTCTATCTTCTCACCTTGGCCTGATGGGATATCACAAAGGGAGTGCACATCCTCCAGCAATGACAATTTGTCTTAAAAGTGTAGATCCTAGCCCTGTTGCTGCCTCCACCCTCATCTCTCCCTCCACCTCAGCTGTGTCCCTCAGGCATATTAGGGGGTCTGGGGGGAAAAAAAGCTGGACAGGCTGACGTGATGTTTTGGCTGTCTGAGAACAGCTTGACTCAACACATAAGTAGAAAAGTGCCTGTTTTTCTGTCTTCACTTTAAATGAGGAAGCAAATGAACAGCAAGCCATGGGTGTTAGGAGACAAATCTTATCTAAAATGAGAGCTGCTTGCTGCCTTGAAGCAAACTGGTGCCATTAGGGTATATCTAGTGACAGGCAAAGATGGGTCCAAGAGATTTCGCTGGAGTATTTTCCTCTGTGTGCTGCAAGGTCCTGGCAGGCATTAGCCCACCAAGTGTAGATACATGGCTCTGCAGTGGGGTAGTGACTGAGGCAGATGTTTGGCTGTGTTATGACCCCGATAATAAGACAGACATGTGGCTGTGTTTTATCCAGAGAAGCAGGTGCTGCCACCACACTGCCATTACCATCTGCGCTGATGAGATCTGGGACTCAGCGGTGATGGATGTTAGATGGATATTATCCCTTAAAGTAAAACATAAAAATAATAATCGTGCAAGCTGCTGGTGGCAGCAGCTCGCAGCACAAAGTTCTGTGATATACATGTCTAATGGAAGTTTCTGCAATTAGAGTCATTTTCTGTGCACTACGTCACATTAATGAAATTGGTTTGACTCCAAATTCCGTCTTATATCTTATTGCAGACTTACAATAGGGTTTAATGAAAGTTTATCCCAGAAAGATCGTGAGTTGGCCCTGTGAATATTCTGAGCCAGGAGGAAAGAGATCGATAGTGAGAGTGTGGATAAATGGTGAAAAAGTAGCCTAATGAAAGGATACTTGGTGGATGTGGGAGGATGAAGGGGAAAAAAAAAAGACCGTATCCCTTTAACGTCCTCTGACGTCACATTGATGCAGATCAGCCAGGCTGGATGCGAGCGGAGGAGCGGATGACAGGGATGCCGAAAAAAAAATGAAACTCCTCAGCACAAATTTCTCAGCCCTCTGCAGGAAAAGACTGCGACATCCCGCATAGATTGTAGAACTGTGGATTTACGACCAATTCCACCCCCCGCGGGGTGTTTGAGGGCCGTCCGCGCGGTGTAAAACGTCGCTTAGCGCAACACATTTTAACTAAAAAAGCGACCATATTGAGGTCAGCGGAAAGCGTTGCCAGGGCGACCAGCTTGCTGGGGAGGACACTGCGGCGCGCGCCGGGTTAGGAGCGTGCCAGCGTGCCTTTGCGAGGCAGAGCACGTGCGCGCGCATGCGACGGCGAGCCGAGGCGGTCGCGGCTCCCACACAGCGGCAGCAGCAGCTCAGGAGGCAGCCCAGATACGCCGCGCACCGAGCGTCCTTCTCTCGGAAGGTTCTCGCCGTGACTACAGTCGGTGCGCAGCGGTGTTCGGGGCATCTTTGAAGGCACTGGCCGTGGATTTTTTTATCGACGACAACTCAGAATGAAACGAGGGAGAGGAAACGTCCAAGAACTGAGACGCTCACACAGCTGAGCTCATTGCTCAGCACAGGTGATTCTACTTGCAGGCTATTAATTAAACCGACACGCGCCCGGGCGATGGGGTGGGGGGTTATTTTGCCTTTGAATATCCTCCCTGCAGCCTAAAGGGATTTTTTTTTCCACTGACCAACCTGTCTGTCCAGAAATAAATTAATTTATCGTCTTGTTGGAGAGGACCGAGCCGAGTCACGCCGAGCGTCCCTGCGCCGACGGGGAATCATGCTATCCCGAGGCTCTTACTGGTTTCTAACGCCGTAAAGCAGCTTTGTTTTTGCTGTCCGATCATGAAGTCCCACCTGCCGGCCCGAGTGGATTGAACCAGGTATTTCCGTCGAGGTGGCTTTTTATTTTTATTTTTTATTTTTTTAAGTTTGCTTTTAATTCAAGAAACACTTACTTTTTGCTTCCATGATTCCCCCCACCCCCAACCCGTGGAAGGTTTGGTGAGGAAGACCAGAAGAAGGGCAACATCTCGGGAAGAGAAGCCCAGTGGGAATCTGGCACCCTACCAACACCAGAGAATCACAAATTAACAGGTAGGCTCAGACTAACACGCTTAGTGCCTCTGAGGAAATGGCCACATCTGTAAAGAAAACATCTTTACTTTTACAGCATTTGTTTTCTTTTCGATTTCCTTGAAATAGAAATTTCAAACGGTTTGCGTTGGAGGAATATCACAAATACTGCCAAATTTATTTCTCCACCAACAAATACTCATAATTTGGTATCTAAATGAACCCATTTAGTTGGATTGGGGTTTCCTGCTGTCGGTAACCATTGAAATGCCACATTTTCTTGGATAAGCAATTCATTTAGCACCATATTATGTTATATGTAAGACTGTTCCTTGTGTGTTTACCATGCCCGACACTTAAAATCTGCTGTGAAGAAATTAATGGTGGGAAGCCTCTCTATTTAAAAACAGAGATGATGTCTCCGCTGTATCATTAATGAGGAACTGCATTCAGGGCTCCTGGCAAAACGAGGGAAACAGAGGCTGCTATTCAGTCAGGCTGAACCCATCCCTGTGTCCTCCTACATGCACAATTTGTAGCTCACTTATCAATCAGCCTTTGGAAACATGGTGGGCTTTGTACTTTCCTTAATTGAGCATAATCTGGAAGGAGATTGAAGTTAATTGCAACAAATGGGAACTTTTGCAAGCAATTCTGAATTTGTTGCAGACCGATAATTCAAATTATGTGCACAGTTCACAAAGTCCTCCTTCAGCTGCCAAATCATCCCTCATCTTGATATAAGCATCTCTTCATTTAGTCTTTTTGCTCAAAGACTCCAGGAAACGCCATTGCCATGAGAACATATTCCCCTAAATGCTCCCCTACTCTCTCTCTCACACACACATACACACACTAGAAGAATGAGGCGCATTTATATGCTGCGGCTGGTGCTGTGGGGCATTTGGATCGGCAGGACCTGTTAGATGATAGAATTCAGCAGGGACAAGAAGACCTCTGTTCTTATCTGTTGCGATGAGAAAGAGAAGGCATCTCTGCTCAGCTAAGCTTCTCCCCTTGATTTGGGAAGCTATATTCTGTCCTCTACACTTACAAGATAGGGAAATCTTTTTTTTTTTCATAGGGGGCAAAGAGAAAAAGTGTTCCCTGTGCTAAACGGATGCTGTCGCAGGGGAGCTGTTATTTCTCAGTCACAACCGGCTGGAAACTTGTTGAAGACTTATGGAGATGTTTAAAGAGGATAAAAGTGTCATGCTGAAGCCGGGTGTTGAGGGATTGCAGATATTTTTATGTAGGAGAGTAAGGGGCACAAAGAAAGACAGAGGGGGATGGACTGAATTGGAAAAGATTAAGAGGCATTGTAGAGAATTTCATCCATGATGTTGTACAATGTATTCAGTTTTTAGCAACAGAAAGCCTCCTATAAGCAAGGCGAGCTGCACATGTGACACGTGCCCTCATCGAAAGTGGAAATGGTGAATCTTTGTCTGCGGGTATGCTAATCAGATGCATGCAAAGCCTGTGAAAGCATCGCTCATTGCCATCCCTGCAGGGCAAGGTGCAACAAGGCTGGAAGCAGATGGAATGGAGGGCTTCAAAGCATGTTGCTGAGAAGATTGATGTCTCACAGCCCGGTTCACTAAGCAGTCAACAGATTCAGTTGGGGATAGTGACAGGGCTGGATGAAATGGCCATCAGAATCACACTTTTGCCTGCCTTAAAAGACTTAAATGTCAGGCCACTCCTGCTAATTTCATCCTGGACTGTTTGTGTAAGTGACAGAAGGTTTCCCAGTGGGTCAGGATGTTTTCTGACTGTGCAGAGAACATGAGTTGGTGCTAATTATAGCCGGGACGTGTCGTCTGTATACAAAATCTTCAAGATTATGACAGCTGATGCAATGGCTGTGACTCATTTGATGAATGTTAGCTAAATTAAATCCCCCGTTAAAATGAATTAGTAAAGCCACGTCTGGGTTCTCGGGGAAGTGCTGTTTATTTTTTCCTTCTGTTGGGAGAAAACAAGGCGGGGAACCATGTTGTGCATGTCAGTCATTGCTTTGTAATCAAGGAGGGAGATTTCCTGGAGAAATGGCAGAAATCAAATTTCCCAAAAAGCATGAATTTGCCTTGCCCTTTTCAGTGAAGTTGAAGGTCTCACAATGACAAAGTGTACAGTCTCTGGTTGTGTAATTGGCAGAATATTGAGTTACTGTGGTAACATGTTTGCACAATTAAAGGATTTTTTTCCCTAGGAGCACATTGAACAAACAGTCGATTTAGAGAGCCAACAGAAATATATCTCCAGTGTTGGAAGAGTGCATCAGGAACATTTGTATTGCTGCATCAAAACGATCAAGTCATTTTTACAATATTGGCATAATTTTCATGTGGAAAAAAGGTTACTTTGGAATGATTTGGGTAATTTGTGAAAGAGTGATTGCTCGAACGAATGTTAACCTGAATGTTATCATCAGGATTTCTTGAGAGAAATGGAATGTGAGCAAAAAACCTAGTTGATCTTTCTTTTTTTAATGTGAAGTGGTAACACTCTGTACTTTGGACTAATCGAGAGGTTTTACTTTCTGCTGTTAGCTTATGCTGTTTTTGTGCTCTTCCTTTGAGTTAAATTGGTTCAATGTGACAGGAAGCTCAGCTGCCACAGTAATAAAATAATAAAAAAAACTCTGCTCACCTTTCTGGTGCATTGTTTATTTTTGCCACAAAACATCTCCCCCACATGTTTCTCCCTTATTGCACTGTGAATTCTCATCACCCTGGTTCCCCCTAATAGGGTTTAAAGCTGGTTCAATAGAATCATTCTGCATTGGATGATCTATTTTTAAGCAGCAGATCTTTGTGATTGACAACAGGCCGTAAAAGCTCTTCACTGAACATGCCTCCTTGTAATTCTCCCTTATAGATGAATCCCCTAATGTATTTGCTTTTTTGTTTTGGCTGCAGTGCTATATATTATATAAAATTGATTTTCAACTATTCATTCACTGGCAAAGAGGGTATTGTTTTATCAAGAGCATGACTCTTTCATTGCCTTTATTCTTCATAGATGATTTTTTCCCCCTCGTCTCCATCTGTTTTAGACATTCATTCATTAGGTTCAAAGAGATTCAGTAGGTTTTTGTGTTTTTGTTTTACTGGCAGCTTTTCGGAGGACTAAAACCTGTAAAGATTAATAAGAAGTCTCATCAGTCTTACTTGGTGACTGCCGTTGTAGTAGACTTTATAAGAAATTTAGATGTTTCATTTTTCTCTTTTTAATACAACAAAATAAGGAGACCGTAAATCATCGTCAGCACTATCTAATACATCTGATAACATGACTTTTTTTTTTTTTTTTTTGTCAGTACAGCGAAATCTTTATCAGTTATGTTTACAGTTTCATGTCGTACTAAAATACATTTATGGGAGACTTATCTTGGATAGTTGTGTGAAGGTTATAAGTCAAAGCTGATAGATTTGAATTTCCTTGCTTTACTCATTTTCTAAACGTTTTTATAAGCTAAACTAAAGGATTGTACTATCCACTTTCATAAATTCATGTGAATTAGATTTTAAACCAGGTTTATTTTTGACCTTCAAGTCTGTGTCTAAGCTCAAACCTTTTTTCCCTATTTGTCCTTTTTTTTATAGTCTAGTGTTCTATGTATTTATTTGACTTATTTAGTTTCCCCTTACACTCATTTTTCATTTGCCAACATGAAGCAAATGGTGTCCTATTGTCCCTGGTGAGCTCATTAAGGTTCGATCAAGGTTCTACTCTCCCTGACACATGTGGTCAAGGGGGACAGGTGGGATTTTTGTTTCCGAAGTCTCCAGCTAACAGCAGCAGAAATCTACACAACACAGCTTCTCCCATCCCTGAACCATGCTGACTACCAGCCAAGATCAATGAGCAGTTACTCGTCTTCTTTCAGCAGAGATGAAAAGCAAAGAAAGACAGCGAGGAACCATCTCTTTCTCTCACTGACCACCTCTTGCCTTCCCTCTCAAGTTTTGAGGGTAGTGGGATACAGGTCAACTTACCTTTTTCACCAGAAAAATCTATAAAGATTAAGAGGATTGTGTTTTTTATTATTAATTTTTGAAAAGATAATAAAGTTGCAATGCTACAATAGGATTTCATGCTTTTATATTACATGGTGCGGTCCTAAATAGAGAGCATGACACAGATTTGATGGAATCAGCAGCAGTTGGGACAGCAACAGCCCGGATTAAATACATCCTTCTTTCTGGCCAATCAGATTCACGTAACACTGAATACATGTTGCTTTGAGTATTGAAGCTCATCTCTCTTTGCTGTCTGACTTCTCTGATGCAGCTATAGAAATTCCACCTGTGTGATTGATATTTGTCCTTAATGTAGTTTTACAGTAATTTTTTTATTTACATATATATGCAAATCTCAGAACGACACAGCTTTTGAGAATAATTTTCTAATAAAACCTGCTTTTTCTTCTGTTAGCTTGTGATTATGGATTAGACATAGCCCAGTCTGTGCCACACAGCTCACACCTTTGTGCTGCCTTCTTCAATCGATGTGTTCAATCAGGAATTGAGAGCTATGTTATTGATAGCATCTCAAGGTCAGAAGGTTCCACGACCATGTGAATTCCCGATAGTAAAGCCGGAGTATTGCAAACAAGTTCTGGGTCAACGGGTAGGTGGTCATGCCCTTTTACCCCAGACATATACAGGGAGAGGAGGAGGAGAGACTGTGCTCTGAAAGTCAAGTGACCACAGATGTTGCAGAAAAAATTGAAAACCACAGTGGAAGAAAAGCTGAGGAGCAAATGGCTCCAGAAAAACAGTTTGTGAAGGATTGTGCTTCTCAGTAGGAGCAAAGACCATCTCTATTTTGCTCTTTCAACATCTACTATATGCTACCTCTTCCCTGATATTGCACTTGTTGAACATTAGTATGGGCTGACATACCACCACATTTATTACTGTGAGCTGTCAACTGAAGCCCTAACGGCTAGTCAGAGAGAGACCAGTTGAATTGGTAATATGGGCAAAGGAAGCAGCAGCATTAGTGTCTGTGTTGGCCAACATGCTCAAGTGTTATCACTGCGGTGTGAGTGTGTGTGTGTATGTATTAATGTGGGTGTTTCTAAAATGAACACGGTTTCCATCTTATACCAACACACACACACACACTGAGCTTGGGTCTCAGTCACTCAAACATAATGAGCCTCCACGGTGACATACCTAGTGGCTGTTCCACAGTACAGGCTTGGCCGTTATCCATTTGACGTCCGTATGCTGACAGAAGTGAGTGTGGGTTGTGGTGGTCGTGTGTGTGTATGAGGCCCAGCCAGATCTTCCAGCTAATGGCAACACTTGAGAATGCAGAGATACCAGTTCCTGCTGTTCGTAACCCAGGGGTTGCTTCTGCTTGGAAGGTCTGTTGGGCCACAGTCACCACCTTCTCATCTATCGAGAAATGTAGGCAGGGCAAATTAAGATCAGGATCAAACCAAACTGCTAATGAGAATGTACAGTTAAATCTACTTAAAAAGCTGAAATTAAGTTGATGATAAACATAGGCTGTAGGCAAGTGTATACCACTTGGTATGTATAAATTGTTCAGCTTGACTGTTTAGCTCTGTGTAAATGAGTGTGCCTGCTAAACAATGTTTTATTAGTTCTCTTCTGTTTTTTAATAAAACACTTACGCATGGTGTTGGACAATCCATACGAAGGGGCGGCAGCTGTTGACATAGGCACTATTAGAGTATTAAGAGCAGCAGCAGTCAGCCAGTCATTACTGAACTCTACGTTCCTCCGGTTTAGAGCATTTAAAGGCCCTTATACAACTAGTCTGCAATCAGCCAGCGGGAGCACGTGCAGTATCTGTGAACGTCTGCCTCTGTCTTTTCAAAGCATAATGCATCGTCTGCTCTGCTAGACACAGTCAAAGAATTTTTTTCTGGCTTGTTCAGCTTGACAGTTAGAGGGATCATTCAGACTGTCTGTTCGGTGTAGGCGATGAACCCATGCTTTCACTTAATTAGTCAAGCTTTCTCTTCTTTTTCTTATCCCTGCTCCTTTCTATCGTCAAACAGGATAGGTTTTGCCATCACCTCTGCAGTTCACATTTCTCACAGTCTATCTCAACAAATTCCACACAAACCTCGGCGGTGAGTGCAGAATGAGCGTAACAATAAACAACCATTGTCTCTAATTCTTCTCATCTCATTCCTCCTAACATATTATGGCAAAGGCGTTTGGACGTTATTTTGCAACATAAAAAGAAAAGTTGAGTTGTGTTCGCCAATTGATGCAATTAAAATGTTCATGTCATCTTCTTTTTTGAGAGATCAAGAATAGCATGCTTGTCAGATTTGTCATTTTGACCTAATCTCTTTAGTTTGTCCTGACTATAGCTTTTTGAACAGCAAATGCATTATACTCAGGCTCCGTCTGATCTGCCCTTAACTGTTATGCCACAAAGTGTGGAGGTTTGCGTATGTACATGTTTTCGGATTTGCACTTCAGTATTTTTCACTCCTCCTCTCAGTAACCAGAGCACTTATTTAAAGTATTTTGCATGCTTCCATCCCCAATTGATGTGTTGCTCACTGCTGGGGTTCAGCTTTACTGATGGCAGGTGCTAATGGAAAAAATGAGCCCGTTCTTATGAACTGAATTAGGATGTCTCCTATTTGACAGGCACTCCGTTGATTCTGGTTTTATTTGTGTGTGTTGCTGTATGTTTGCAGTTCTTATTAGAGAAAGCAGAGGCTTGACAGTGATAAATGAGCCCAAGAATGGCAGTGTTACATTTTCACACACAGTGATGCAGAGCAGAAGATGATCATCACTGTTACTGTGAGGATCAGCAAAGAGAACGCCTTCGGTATTAACGGAAACCTGCATGCATACAACAGTGAAGCCTTACATTTGCACATGGTGAAAATACATCCCCCCCTCCCCACACACACGCACACCTTTTTTTTATTTACCATTTTTGGTGGTGTTTGCCATTAAGCATTTGGCAGGTTTCCTTCATAGCAAAAGAGGCATTGTGGGTGACTCCTCGTCTCTCATAGCTTAACAATTTCTCTGCTGACAAGATGCTGAAGGAAAGAGGGGCTAAATTCCAATCTGTTGATCACCCTAGGCATTTAGCTAGCTAAATCTTAATATCTAGTAGCTTTCAGTACTGGGAGCATCAATGTTGGTATCCTGACTAAAGATGTAGCTTTTGCTTTAAATTTTGAGTAAACGCACAAGATCATCTTTATATGTAAACAATTTAATCGCAGAAGGTATATTGTAGAGTTGTAAATGTTTTGATAATATGGCTTCTAATTAAGAATGTCGGCAGCTCATAAAGAGTGGAATAGATCACAGGCGGAGGAGGAAAGATAAGATCTTGTCACTTTAATTAGCCAGGCTAAGGGAGTGTAACCTTGAAGACACACTGGTGCTAATAGCTAATGATTGGTGAGATTGCTTTGCAGGGATACATACTAACGCGAATAGTGTTGAAGTGGCCGAATGGTGTGGGGTGGGGTTGTTCATGCAACGATGTGAGGAAAAAGCATAACCGAAGCACCCGCAGTGCCAACATGAAACAATCTCTTTCCATATTTCTCCAGGGACATGAATACTGTAAGAACGGAAACAGAAGAAGAAAGCGCCTGCAACTCCTCAGAATATCCCTGCCCTATTTTTATTTACTTGTTTTTTTTAAAACACTTTCCCCTCTCAGCTTATTTAAAGAGTGAATGCATTTCAAAGGATCCTGTCGATTGTGGACGTGCTTAACATTTTAAACAGCATCATGGATGTGGATTTTAGGTGCTGACCAGTGTGTGTGCTCCGGTTTAGATTTAGTTGATGTGTGAATGGATAGTCTAAATCTCACAGAAAAACCAAAGCTGCTGATGGCATCATATTTTTCAGGACAGATCTTTTGAGGTGGGGGTAATGCTGCTTTTAGTAGGTGAGCTAATTGTTCCTGACCAACACCAATGTAAGGCAATCATCAAACTGTCCCAGTTCATTTACTTAAGTACAGAAGGGAATCAGAGTCCCATTGTGGACTTTTCATCCTTTCTAGTATGAGTAGCATCTGCATCTAGTTTTGTCACCTTTCCGCCCAAATATCCTTTCACCCTACTTTTTTTTCTTTGCCACGTCTTCCTCAGGACCCTGCTGTCTCCATTTTTTCACCCTTCTCAACACTTAATTAGCCCATTGATCATGACATTCACAAATTAGTCTTGGAGAGGCCCTCATAGAACACTCATCCCTTTTATTATAACCCTTCAACCATTCAGAGAAGGTCCTTGGGCCTCCCAAAGCCGTTTCATTACCCAACGCATTTTTCAGAATTTTTGTTGATTCAGCTCCTTTGAGATTTACAATGGGGTTGCGATGGCAGGAGAATATGGAAAAGGAAATGAAGGAGAGTACAGATCAGCCAGTTAGGTTCAGCTCAGTGCTGTTCATGTACAACCCCTTCATTACATTCACATAGTTCAGTCCTTTCATGAACCCCCTCTTCTGTCCGGCGATGTTTCCCCTTCCTTCCGTCTTTCTCTCTGTTGCTCTCTGTCTGACCTGTTCTCCTGAGCAGGGTGCCAGGCCGTCTGCTCAAAGATTTGCCCAATTAGAAGCCTAAAGCTCATCATGGAAGAGGGCCTCTCAGTTCTGTCAGTCTCTTAACTATTTTTCCTGTTTGCATCTCTTGTACCTCTTTACAAGTTCCTGCCTTTTGACATTCATTCATTCTCTTCAGTTTTACCACACATTCTTTCCCCTTATGTCTCTCCCTGAATTTCCTGACAGCCATTCTTTCAGCAAATCTTGCAACGTTTCCCCTGTAATTTAATCCCCCTTCAACCTTAAGCGAGTACAGCCCTCATTCCCATATTGTGTGTTTGGAAATCCTCTGTCAACGTTCCTGAATTACGGGTGGAGGCGGTAGGAGGAAAAGGGCCCTCATCTCTGGGATCTATTGTTCCCACTCATCTTCATCTTTGCAGCATGGTTGTTTTTCTGTCACTATTTTTTAAATATCTCTTTTTTTTTTATAAGAAAGTTACATAATCTTTGAGATGTTTTATTGAAATGAATGAGTGTAGTTCTTCTGAAAATTCAGAAAAACATGAAATCTAGTTGGTTAGGCCTGAAGAACTAGTTCTGTTGGATTGCCTTTTATGTGCACAGTCTTTCATATTGGTTAGAATCAAATATTAAAATGTTGCAACACTTAGAATTATGCCATCATGGGAGAACAGTCTCAGCAGAGAATGAAAATAGTTTCACTGACTTCAATGAGGTGGGTTTTCTTTTTGGCATGAGGTGTTAAAGGCTCCTTGTGGTACTCCATTAACACCGTCAGCAGGTACCAGTTGGAAGAAAAGCTGGTCAGGTACTTCATCACACAGCAGTGCTCACAGGGACTGTGGACCTTGTTTTGTCTGTTTCAGAGCCCACACAAACTCCCACTGTGTGGAAGCACTCCCTCTTGCAGGTGAGAGAAAAAAAAAACGGATAAGGCATTTACAGGAGATGAGTAAATATAAAAAAACAAACATTTTTAGATGTTTCAGAGCTGATAGATTTACAGGTGAGGGTTAAAAACAAAGATTTAAAATCTGGTTCCTTTTGACTTCTTTTCAATTCTGGTGTGTCTGAATAAGCAATTGAAATGACCAAGTTTGTGTTATCTTCCTCCTTTATTTTTTCTTCATTACAAAACAGTTGTTTGGTTAGTTTAAGCTTGATTTTCCTTGTAACCTTGACGTGTGGAAGATGATCCTTTGCCTCTAATAAAGCAGTTCTTACTATAAAAAAAACAAATAGGAGCAAGCACCATCTCCTGTGGCGCCCTGCAAATATAAAGGAGTCAAAGACAGTGAAGATTCAAAGGTACAGAATGCCTGCAGGGCTTAGAGGAGCTGAGCTTGCCCAGGGGTATGATGAATGGATTCCTTTTTGCTCATCTGGTGGCCCACTGTTGCTAAGGCTAGAGGGAAAAGATTCTGCTGAAGACTTTTTTTTCCTCTTTTTTTTTGCATTTGTGCCCAGGGAGAACTCATAGGGTCATTTTTCATTTATCCATCTGAAGTGTATTTCTGCTGGAAACGGATACTATTGATATAGAAACGGGAGATTTCTTTCAGCCTCTTAGTCTGTGTTTGAGCATATCATGAACATGTATATCTTGTCAACTGCTGCTGTTATCTGTAGGAATTTGTGAGCTGAAAGTTCTCCAGAAGAGTTTGTGTCTTTTGTTACTGTTGAGCTTCACGTTGTGGGACCACCAACTCCTGTGGGCTCACTACTGGACTATCATGCACATGTTCAAGGACACGCATGCTTATTATACTTGCCTTAGGCTTTTTCCACTATAGCTGTCACTACAGCATAGAAGTAAATAGGTTTCAGGGAATGATCAGATCTGCCAAGTGCCCCCTCCAGCGCATGACCCTTCTCTTTCCAAATGTTATGTTAAATTAAGCGCTATTACATATGCTCTCGTCAAAGCCCAGTTTCAAGGTCACTCACGACAGAGGAGGGATTTAGATCAACGCTCAGCAGAGAGAACAAGTTAAACACTGTGGTTTTACACAGATAAATATGGTTCCCAAGGGTTCTGCAAATCAAGGTCAGAGATTATGCTATCACACAGGGGGGTGGTTGGGGAGGGAAAGGAGGACAGGTGCAATATTTTACTCCAGCCCTGTTCTCCCCTGACTGAATACTTCTAAAGAGATCACCTGGCAACCGCTCACTAGAGATGTGTGCATGCGTGATGATTTTAGGAGTCTTGTATACAACTTACATTTAAAACTTTTACAAGGACATTGGATGTTTGCATAATTTCATCATTACATTTTTTCAGACAGTTTCTTTTTCTATATTGAAATTATAAAATGTATATACACACACTCCCAAGGTTTTGCTTGAACCTTTTAGACACAGGTTTTCAGCCAATTAAAAGATGATGAATGGTAATTTGAAATGACAAACCTGATACTCTTGTACTGTGCATTGGCATTTGTCATTATTATAAAAAAAGAAAGTACTTTTCGTGAAAGTGCATTTTATTATGAGTAATCAAACTTTTAAATGCCCATCTTGAGATAATACTGAGGTTTCTCACATTATTTGGACTTCTTTTATAATTTGGTCTGACTTGTTTATTTTTTCTTGCCTAACAACTACCTGATTAGGTGTTCCTTTTTTGGCTTTGACATACAGTCTGAAATCCAGTTGAGAATTAGTAGTTTTTATCAGAGATTTCTCTGGTTTATGCCTAATTACACATTTTTAAAGGACTGTTTATTAGAACAAATTTTAAATGTATCCATGCTGTATATACATACAGTATGAAATTAATTATCTTTATATTTATTGTAGAACAAAGCAGTTCACAAACTGCTTGTTAGCACCATTGATCAATGTGAGCTATTTTATGCCTCGTCTACTACTTGCATAGTGCTGTGTTGTAAACAACGTTTTTTTTTGTTTTGTTTAAGAAAAACAAAAAGGGTTTCCTACAAAATAGTTTTATGATATAAGTCACCAAGAATTAAATAGATTTTATTTTATTTTATTTTTTTAAGTGTAGTGGGAAAAGGAAACTTCATGGAGATTACTGTCTTTAAAGCCAACAGAATAGCACATTAACTCCTGACTAGGTTGCTTAGAAAGATTTTGTGACGCATGATTCTTTAAAAACCCACAGTCTTCCACCTACTGTACCTTGATCCCCATCATTATCCTCAACCTGGAAGCAGTGAAATAGTGGTAAATTATGACTTGCAGTCAGCCATCATCATAAAGCTCTTTTCAGCTGACGCCAGCCCCGACAACCCCAGCTGTAAGTACTCGGCATCAGACCAGAGGAAAAGGCTTTTTTTCTCCCCCTTGCAGTCTTGTATGCCTGTAAAAGCTTAAGCATTTGATTCCTATGTTCCCTAATTCTCTACTTCTATAAATAAAGAAGTACCATTACTGGTTTCCCATAAAATGCATATTATCGCTAAATGTAATTCAACTTTGTAAAGTTACAAATCCTTTGCATTCATGACTAGATGGGAGGTTACAACACCTCTACTGCCAGGTTGCACCTTGTTGAACACACTAAATCTGAATAAACTTGGTGTACTCTGCTATATTAACAGATGCATGAGGAAAACAAAACTTGGAACAATGCAGAATCATCATTCATCTGTGCGTCTGTAATGGAGTGTGTGCCAGATTATTGCCAGCTCTTTTTGCAGCATTCAGGATGTCAGACAAAACCACATCAACACAGCAAATACAGACTCATCATATGGAAGCATCCTGGAGACACGGAGAAAAAAAGAAATGGGAAGAAAATCATTTTCAATTTGTGCTGTGAAGGTCATGATCATACACAGTTCAAGCCTCTCCAGTGTTTGGCGTTCTCAGCATTCTCACCAGCCAGCTATGCTGGACGGTGTATAGTTTTATGTTGAACACATACGCAGAGATGCGCTGACAACCCCTCCACACAAAACTGCATTGAGCAAGGTCATTAAAAAAAAAAGAGAAAGTGTAGTTGTCATCCACAGACACACAGTTAACTCATCCAAGGCGAAGCAGTGCTTTGCTCATCACGTGACGGAATTACTACACACATTTAATTATTAGTCTCGGTGGGCCCTGTATT
This sequence comes from Menidia menidia, assembly GCA_907169785.1. Taxonomy (NCBI): domain Eukaryota; kingdom Metazoa; phylum Chordata; class Actinopteri; order Atheriniformes; family Atherinopsidae; genus Menidia; species Menidia menidia. Next base: position 6,244,988 of record CAJRST010014446.1, on the reverse strand, counting down.
GCGCACATCTCGTCTTGGTTGCTTTTATTTATTTATTTGGTGGAATAGTTATTCCATCAAAATGTGTCTTAGATGATTTTCTCTATCTATGTATATTTCTATACAAATGTCTTTTTACCTCACAAGGGGCAGTTTTGGTTGTACATGTGCACAGATAATTTTTGTATACTACCTTTAGCCTTTATTTATCTGCAAAGACTATTTTAATCAGCTGTTCTTTAATGGTCGATGCTGTTATTGATAACATCTATATTTGTAGGATTTTTTCTATTGCGAAAGACCATTAGAATAATTAGTTAATGTCTTGCAAGTGATTTGTTGTTGTCTCTCATTCGTTAAGTTGTTAGCATTCGTATGAAATTGATATTGGCAGTTGTTGCCTCTTTGATCTGAATGAAAATGCCTCTATAAGTTAATCACTTCAAGCTTAGTCAGAATTAATTTATAAGCAGACGAAAGGGCTGTGAAAAGCTTTTGATCATTTCTCAACTGGAAAATGTAACCATATTAACATTTAATCTGTTTGTTTCTCTGGTTGAGATAAATCTGCTGCTTCTGCATCTGTTTGAACCCCCAGGGGATGAGGTGTCATTGTCATGTCAAAAACCAATGCTCGTCTTTGATTGGTACAGTGCATCTGTTAGAAAATAAGTTAAAGGCACTTGTGGTTCTAGATTTCTAATGGCTATGAGATCGCTCAGTGTTTTTCACAGCATTCCACAGCAAGTGTGAAAAAATTGAGACAAGTCGAACTGGAGCTCTCAGGTGACCTGGACAGAGGGACATATTGGCTGCCTACAGTTTCACAGATGTGACAGCAGCACATTTGGAATGTTTCTATTTTTTCCTTCCCTGCCGTTCGTGATTAATTGAACTCGGGTTCCCTGGTGTTTTTGAAAAAAAAGCTGTATGAGCCATCGAGATGTGCTCTCACTTTGTGGATAGATTACTCAGTCACACAGCAGAGTGTGTAACGGCTAACTTTGTCTACATAACGTAGAAAGAGAAAGTTTGATAACTGCAAGGTTGGAGCATTTAGTGGCAAACCATCACCCATCATGTGTAAAATGCTTCCTTTTAAAATATTTGTCAAAATGTAATTTAACAAATTCTTAATCGGTATCTTTGGGTCGTGTTCCCAAAGCTTAGTAGCTCACAGGCAGAATAAAAGCCTGTCCTCCGACACACATGAGCAATGAAAAGCACTCGCTAACTCGGGCCCACTCCAACTTTTGGATCCATTTCTTCTCTTTTTCCTCCATTCTGGCTCTGTGCTTCTGTGTGGTCTTCTCTTTGTTATGTAAGATCCAAAGCAGGTGTTGCAGGGAGATTGCATTTTTCATGCTATTTCTGGTCCCAGGTGGCTATGGCAAGTCAAAGCTTACATGCTGACACTCTTCAGACAATACCAGCACTCGGCTTCCAGATGTTGCAGCTTTGGCAGGAAGGGCCTGTGAGCATATATACACTTTATAGGGGGAATTAGAGCTCCCATTCTTTCACTGTTACTATTGGGAAAAAAATAAAATGTAAAAATGCTAGTGCGAGGCAGCAGATAATGGGACTGTATCTCCACATTTGGTTAATGATACATTTTTCATGCACCTATTGAGTAATGAACTGTAGCTTTATGGTCCTAGGTTTATGTTTAGCGTTACAGACATTACTCAATCATACCACACAGAATACAGATATCTGGCTCTGTAGTGAAGAAAATCATAGCATGGGTATCAGGTGTATCTAAATGCAGCACAGAAACCATCTGTGACTGCACCACAAGGCTAGGAAAAACAAAATGAATTAAACCTAACAACGACATATTTGGTCACTATGTTTAGATTTTGGAGAATGCATAGTATGTGCGGTGGAGATCAGAGTCCTATACCAATGATAAGAATAGTCTTCAGAAACGGATGTGCAGTCTGACTGATGCAGGCGCTGATGTAAAGGATTATCCCATTACTGAGACCTGAGCATTAGCACTTAGCCACTCACCTCAGGGAAAGACGGATTGACTGAAGCAGAGAGAATGGGAGGAAAATGAAGGGATGTGGAACATATGGAGGAGTGACATGGGGGGTTTCAAAAGATGAGGAGGGGTGTCTGAATGAGGAAGAAATGGGAGAGGTAAAGTGATAGTGATGGAAAGGGGAATTAGAGGGAGATGGAACGGAGGGAGAATAAAAGAAGGGGTTGAAAGAGCAGGGATGAAGTGAGAGACTGAGCTTCACTGCATGGATAGAAATAGAAAGGAGTAGTAGCAGCAAGACATTACAAGGGGGTAGAAGCTGGAGCACCAGATAAAAGCCAATGGTGATTTGATAGTGTGGCCGTGAAAGAGATAGAGTGCATTAGGGAACAAAACCATGAATGATGCATCAAAGACGGGACTGTTTGCGTTATGGGGAGTGGATGTAAGGAAGATGTGGCCAAAATTTTGCAAAATGAGAAAAGAACCCCAACTTGGCACAAGAGAGATTAATGCAGGTGGCGGTAAGATGAAAAAAAGATGGCGTGAGGGGGAGAAGTGCAAGATTTCAGCCAACACAGAGGAGGTACTTCTGGACTTGTGTGGCTGGAAGACCAAAGGAAAAAGCTGAAAAGCACTCGCTAACAAAGCAAACGCTACATCTCTGCAGCATAATGAGCCTCTTATCCTCCAAATTTTAAGCAAATGGCACCGAAAGCATCCGTCCACCTCAGTTACAGCTGGAAATACAGCGGAGCGTGTCTGTGGAGAGGAGAGGAAAAGACTGATAAAAACAGAGGACGGGTCATTATTCTGTCTACGTCTGCCCCCTGTGGATTGATCCAGTTGTGGGTCTCGCCTGCACACACATGCATGCTTACCCTCTCAGAGAGGCACACAGGGGTAATAGATGTTGAACCTTTCATTGATTTGATTGGGGTCCTGTCTGGTCTTGTGTTGGCTTGTTGTTTACGAGTTCTGTCTGCAGCCCATCTGCACTGACTCAACACACACACACACACACACACACACACTCTATATTTAAAGCCTAACTCCAACAGTGCCCTTGAACATGTCCATATTACAGAACCTTCTATAAGCTTTAGTGAATCTGTAAATTCTGGGCTTTCATCTTGGGGTGGTAACATGGATTTAAAAATAACCGGAAGCCAGCTGTCGTACAGACGTAGGATTAATCATATATTTTGTTTCATTTGGGTCAAATGAGGGTTTCACACTGCTCGTAAATTCCTTTTTAAGCTACGTTTAAAAGCTGTTGCATTGAAATGGGGTACATCGATATGTCTGAGTGTTAATCTTTACGTCCATAGTGATGGGACAGGTAAAGTTGATGCTTGAGTCTGCTCAAACCGTAATAAACAGAAGACTCTTTAAGGCTTCCCTCATCCAGGAGTAACTGCTGGATACTTGGCTGCTCCTAAGATTAAAAAAAAAAAAAGTTTTATGCCTAATGTTGTTAATATAGTCTGGATTTTATATCTGATGCCTGCAGAAGAACCTTTTCAAGAAGGTTAGAACGCGGTGTGCCATTTTGAGCTACAGTATGTGACATTGAGTCAGCTGAACCACAATTTGGCAGCAAGTAAACTGTACAGTTTGCATTAACTTTCCAGCAAAAGTAGACAAATGTTAAAATGAAAGCAATATGAAGGTCAGGAGGGATTAAATTACTTTAAAAAAAATGTTTTATCCTCTGATGCCCTGAGATATTAGTCATCGAGGCAGCTGCCCAGACTTGAGTAGTTAGGTGAGCGAAGTTAGAGGAGATGAGAACAATTCAAGTCCAATTCTAAATGTCAGTGTGTTATTATCTTGCATGTCATGACGAGGCTTTAAATATCGCAAATCTATGATTACATTTAACACAAATAAAGCTAATTTTGTTATATTCAGCAATGAATTTAAATTTAGCAGTAACCGGCCATTTTTGCTTGTGAACTTATGAGAAAATTCTGTAAGACTCAACAACAATTGAATTCCACCAAGTTATCTGGCCCATCCCACACATCAAAAGCACATCAAATGTTTCCATTTTGCCAAAGCCATATTGAGTTGTCCATAAACAATATGTTTAGTAAAAATACATTAAAAAAGAACTTATAGATGTGAAGGCATGCAGGTTTGCTGCATCCTGGAAAGGCACAAAATGCTGGAAGATGAATGCGTATTGTGAAGACAGGATGCCAAGGTGATGTCTGTTGCACACAAATGTACATTTATAAAGGAGAAACACGAGAGAATCCACTGTCATCTGTTAGTCAGGTGACTGCCAAGACAGAAACCACCATCCTCCTCTTTGATTTGCTGGAAAAATGACCTGGCTTATCTTCAGCCTGAGCATAGTAGCCAGATGATGGTCTATCATTTATTGCACACAAAAGCAGGAAAAGGGAAGGGACAGGCCACTTGATAGTGAGTTTATAATGCTAGTGAGCCATCATCTGATGAAGTTCATGCAATTAGTTTCAGTACCCACAATAAGCCTGTCAATTTGGCCGTTTAAGGGACCACAAAAAAAGCACCTCCAGGGGTGATGCGTGCACACAAAATGATCTGTGTGCATAGTTATTTTCAGGTGGAGATAATCTGCAGTGAAAAGAAGGAGGATCTGATGGGGAGATGTCACACACAATGTTGTGTGTGAAATATCAGGAGCTATATAATTATCTGGGGACAGTATATTGAACTGGACAAATTTGTGACTGTGGCAGATTGACTATTTCATTTGTGAAAAAATACTTAATGTATTTTGTACTAGCTTATTTCCCAGAAGGCACTCCAAAACGCTCACATTTTAGCAGATGACAAGAGAAATTGTTGTATTGGGGAGTTAAATTGCTTATAGTACAGCTTTTACTTCTTTATTTATTTTACATTAAGTGCATTGATGCTCTTAAAGGAGAGACAAACTATAGGACAATTTGTGGTGCAGCAGTCAATGTAAAGTGATTTGGGAGTATGAATGTTATCAACCAATAAATGGAGACATCCGGTGGAGCGTCTGTACAGAATGTGAAAGGGCACATTGAGTGCAGTAAGGGAGGGCTTCCCCATATGTTAAAGGGACATATATTTCACACATTTTCTGATAACATCGCTGATGTCTTTATGATTTTGGAGGGAACTACTGCAGGGAAGAGCAATGTGATGTCAGTGTAGTGAGGCTGCCGGTTGCACATACCTGTTATAGGTGCATTTGCTGATTTTCCCAGAAGTTTCTTTAACTTTAAGGTAATGTGCTAGTACATTTTGTGCAACAAAGCCACTCCATGTCCCTTGAAGCACATGTTTTATTTATTTATTTATATCACATAAATTCTTTACCAACATATACAAGTACACACAACTAACCGAGCTCATGTTTCTCCTCGTTTGTTTTTTTGTGAATAGTGTTTTGCCTTGTTTGCTTTTGAAATGGAGGTGCTGTTGTAGTGATGGTGTAAAGTCTTAAAACTTGGAATATAATCAAAAGGCTCACAAGAAGTCGGATTTCCAAGCCAGTACTTGAATATTAAATGTAAACATGGATGTTTGTTCATCTAGTTTGTGTCTGTGTGACCCTTTGACTGGTGCTGTGTCCAGGGTTTACAACATCTCTTGCTAAGTAGCAGCTGGGATGGCTTCAGTGCTGCCATGATCCTGAATTGGAAAGAGCAGGTATAAAAAATTAATACATGGATATAAAGAGATTCGATAAAGTACTGGTTGGTCACCATTTTGCTGAAAATCTTGATATCTATTCAAAGAAGTTAAATCAGAATTGTTTTAGCCACTCGCTACTGCAAAGCCATTATTAGAAGTTAAGGGTGTTAATCATTTGAGGACACTAAAGATTACAAATTGAATAAAGTGACAGTACCCTGGATATCTGAGCAACATTTTTTTTAATTGCATTAAACGATTCAAAACATAGTTGGTCTAAAAGTGAAAGACAGTGTGTTTGTGAGTTCTTAGTCACTTCAAACTGCCAAACATATGCTCAAAGCAAAGCTCTCTCATTATACGCTCTCTATAAATACGATGCAGAAGTAGACATGTTATGGTCCGAGTAATCACAAGGGCCCTTTCCTTTATTACACCTTTATTTTTTATTATCGCAAAGGATAACATTTTTTAATTGGGCACCATTCTTTATGGGCTGTTGGACAGACTCACCCCAAGTCATTATCACTGTGGCGCCTGCAAGACCAAATACTCCACTCTGGCAGCAACTTCATATTAAATCAGGCAGTGAAGGGGTTGAGAAAACCTGCCAACACTGCGATTGATGATGGAAAGCAAGTGAAATGCCAAACTGTCACAAAAAGACCCCAAAGTCTGATGAGTCTTCCTGGCATCATCTTTTGGTTGACATCCATTTGTCCATCGGAAACATTTTGGGCCAGATCAAATGGCCGTTTCCAAATTTCTGTGTGATGATTTTAGCATTCTCATGGTTCCCCACACTGAAGTTGTTTCGCCAGTCTGTTTTTGAAATGAAACGGGCCTAGATGATATGCAGCTGTGGCAACAAACTCATTTAGAGAGAGCTGCTGGAAGGCCTCGGAGTGTTTGGGAACACACACAGATAAGACAGGCATACTGAGGCATGGAAACTAAAAAAGAAATACAAGACCTCACAAATCCTTATTGGGATGCAGTATAAGAAGCCCACAGACCGACTCGCATCCTGACTTGCAAACACACACACACACACACACACACACACACACACACAGACACACACCCTCTTTTACCTCTTACCCTGCACTTGTCAGCCCATAAGTAGTTTAGAAAAGAGTAGGAAAGACTCGGTGTCAAGATGGCCCCCATTGATGTGGCTGTAAAGGTGCACTGCTCCTGATGCAAAGATGATAATGACAACTGCAACGGCCCACTGGCCCCCACAGGCAGGGGATGAAACCCTGTTGAGAGGGGCTGGAGTGGCTGGGTGCGTCGCTACAGGTTAAGGAGCCCTCTGTGTTTCACAAGCTTTTGGTTGGCTCTTGGTGGTCAAATAAGTGGGGTAAAAAAAGGAGAGATTTTAGGAGCTGACAGTTTGAATGGATGGCAAACTAGCACATCAACAAGAAATAGTAGTGCATTTACAGTGGTATTTAAGCTGATTGCATTTGGGCCTTCTCTTCACTCCATGTTATATTGTGTAATGTTGTCATTTAGTAAAAGCTTGTGGGCAATAATAATGTGAAGAGATGGAAGTAATTTAAAGTAAGCACACCATTGATTTATACATACGTTCAGTGTACTCATTATGGAGAGTACTATTCTGCCTGTAAAAAATAGTTTATAATGTCTTCTGTGACTGTGATGCCATCAAGGTTGATGTCTCTGTGTATTGATTTTCTGTCAGTGCCTCCTTAGGGTTAACGTCACCGTTTTGTTCAAGTCGTTTTTATGATTTACAATGAGATATGGCGGTCGACATCTCTCTTTTTTTATTTTATTCTGATCGTCCTCCAAAAGGATTTACATGTGGTACTGAGACAGATTACAGCAGACTGCTTGGAGATAGCAGCCATCTGAAATGCCATCCACTCACTAGATGCCTTTTTTTCTTTTTCTCTTTTTGATAACCTGTCAAAGAGATAAAAACTTTGGTTTTGGTTGAAAGGTTTTAGTTGTTTGACAGATAATTCCATCTTCGACACCCACAGCAGTGGTTATTTTGCTTTTTGTTTTTGTTTTTTTGCCTCCGCTCAACCCAAGGTCTATAAATATGACTGTTTGCCCTAAAACTTGTCAGAGATCAGCATTTACAACTGCTGAATCCTCCACTCTCTCTATCATCGTAAACTTCTCAGCAGTGCTCTTCTTCTATGTGCCTTTTTTATTGCTCACAACGACAACCACCTTCAACTGACTCCTCCCTCTCTTGGCCTCCGTTATCCCTACTCTACATTTCCTGGCCAGGTATTACGCAAATGTGTTATCGGCTTATTTTGCTCCAAGACTCAAAACCCATGCGTGTGTGTGTGTGTATACACACATGTGTATACATGTATTTATGTATAAAGCATTAAGTGTTGAGCTTGGTGTTGCTATTGTAACATTAGCTACATGTCGGACAATAATCTACAAATTAAACATTTTCTGACTTGAATGGAAATCGAGGCAGCTTAGTGACATCCCAGTGAAAACTATTTAGAAAAATATTTGTCAGATGCAATTTGACAAAATAGTTGGTAAATGTTGTCCAACATATCTTTATTGCTAACTACCTGATTCTTTTTGCAGTTAAGTTTTACAGGTCAGTAGAAGCGTATCATTCCAAAACAAGAAGTCAGCTAGAGTAAGAGCTTGTATCTGCAGTAGATTTAATGTTACTGTCAAAGTCGGCACCCCTGGAACTCCATCACTCTTTTCTTTTATCCTCATCTTTTTCTCTCCCTCTAACCTACCACTCTGCACCCTCTGTGATTTGAGGGTTACATGTTCAAACCCAATTCCTGAAACGGAGAAGCTGAATATTCCTCTAAGACCAATGACTCATCACCACACACATTCATACACACCACAAAGATAAATAGACAGACTGACTCACAGATATGCACACATCAAATACAGCCACACACACAGAGGCTCAAATGGAGAGAAGTGCACAAAGAACACAGAACATGCTGGAGATGCAAACATGAAAAGAACAACGTACAAAGACCACGGGCACACACGCGGGTTTAATTTAGATCACCAGTGCATCCGCATACGTCCCAACACTCCACTTTTAATAGACCTCTGCTTCTTTACGGCTTTCTGCATCTTAAACCCATCAATCCTCTGCTTCCCTTCCTTCCCTTCTTCCTCTTTGTCTCTCTGCCATATCTGATTGAAACGGTGATGCAGACTACCCCTAAAGCCCAGTCTCTGTATTTGCCAACTTTATCGCACTCCTTTTACAACCAACTTGGTCATTCTGTCTTCATGTTTTAACCCAGGTTCAGTTAACTCCCCTTTGTTGATCAGCACCTCGCTCACCACTTGCTGTCCCTCTGTTTTTTTATTTTTCACCATGTTGCTAAGAGGGCCGGAGCCATTGCAGCAGTGCATGTGGAGAGGGATCAGACAAAAAAAAGAGAGAGAAGAAAAAGTGAGTCAGAGACCAAGGACAACAAACCGGAGGAGAAGGATGGACTCTGAGGCCGTAAATGAGCTTTTGGTGAGGGATGGATGGGTTGAACAAGGACAGATTCTGTACAGCTCAGTGAGCAAGAAAGATATTGACTTGTAACAGATCCCCAAGATCAAATATCAGTATTGATCTATTTATCCCACTACATTGTTCTTAACATTTTGCTAATCATGTAAATAACAGTGAGTCACTCGCTGCGGCTTAGAGGAATTGGTAATCGATACAGAAATATGCATCCCTGATGTGTCTCATCATCAGAACAATGCACATTTGAAATAAGGCAGCAACTAACAAACATTTGCCATTGATGACTGATAATTCAGAAGATAAATATTCCGCTTCACTGTTCTTTTCCCCCCCAGTTGGGAATAATGCATTTTAGATATAAAAAAAATGATTTATACAGATTGCAGTTGTCTCCAGCTTTTCTTACTGTTTGACTTACTGATTCTTTTTTTTTTCTTAACAACTGTGACTGTCAACACACAAACCACATATTGACATATTTGAGCTTTTGTCTTTATAAATCCCTTCTGGAAAATGATCCCCACTATATCCCTCTTTGTTTCATAGTAAATATGGAAGAATCTGCTGCTCGATTCAGTGTTGCATTTAGCATTGGCTTCCTGCACGTCTCACTTGCAAATGCTCTAAAATACAAATGGTCTTGTCTGCCTCAAAGCACTGCTCATTTTCATAGGAATTAGTTTGTAGCTTCCCGTCTTCCTACAGTGGGAAAGAGGCATTGTCTGTGTTTGAACAATGTTTTGTTTATGAAATATTGATCTAGGAAATTAGATTGGGGTCCACTGCGCTCCATGCTTTGGAGATAAATGCTGTTCTGCTCTGCTTGCCTACTTGATTTGGAGTTATTTCAGCTCACATGTTAACAAAAAGGCCAGAATAAATTTTAAGCTTTGTGTTTTCTTAAACCACACCTGCACTGTGGCACCATGCACCTGGCAAATTAAATAGTGCCTCATGTACAGTACTTTTAGAATAAATTTGGCCAGTACACTTTCTGATCTATCAAAAATTAATTGGCTGTTTGGCCAGCATTTTCAGTCACCAACCGATATAAGTATGCAGCTCTTTGGAGAGAACAGGGGGAGGTTAAAACTATTTTGGGATGGATATTTCTTTAAAGAAATTATTCATCCATTAAAAAATAGATATCTTACAAATAAGCAGATACAGTTGATATTCTGAAGTTTTACCGGAAGAGTTTTACTTAGTCAGAAATGGGCTGTGGTTTGAAGTAGCCAGTTTTAGCAAGTGCTACAGAGAGAAATCTAAACATTAATCCTGAATCCATAAGTTTAGCTTGTGGTCAAATGTCAAATTTTTTTAATCATTTTTTATATTTGTACAGTAATAGCAAATGCATCTCTTTTTTTTCTCCTTGTATGAAATACACCTGGATCACAATGGATCACAATTTACAAGAGATGCTAAAACTCACAACCCCTCGGCGTATCCTCACCCATTCATTAGTGGGCCACCACAACATGTGCCAAAGCAGTGCACCATCTCACACTGTGGGTTAATGATACGCTGTAACAAGAAGGGAAGGAATGGAGCTGCAGCAGCCAGAGTTGGTTGGCTCAGGTGGTATTGATGGTAGAGGATCTGATTTGGAAAGCTTCAGGTCCGAACCTGCACACCTGCGCCCTTCCTCCCACATCCCCTCCATCACTCCTCTGAACAATTCCCAAACCAGTAATTATGCTCCTTCACGCAGCCCCATGCTGACAAGAAGCGCTCACCAAAGCCCTGTCTCTTTGGTTTCTCTCCAGGACACATCAGGCTCCTCATAACCTTTAAACTCCTCTCACTCAATCATTCCACCTCCATCAGTCATTCTAGTCTGTGTTACTCTATAGAGCTCTGTGGCTTTGTTTCATGCAGGCTTTATTTCAACTGCCAATTAATAACTTGCTTTCACTGGGATTAATTACACTTAATCTAGAAGAGACATACCAGATTCATTATTATTTATATATTTCTTATTCTTAATACACTCACAAGGCCAAGTAGGGTTTGTTGAGTTTCCCGATTGAATCACTAATCAATAGGCATGGTAATGTATTGGTAACGTTAGCTTCTCCTGCTAAATGCTACACATTTTGAAGGGCATTTCTCTATTTGTGGATACAAATGAAGCATTTTACAAGCCATGAATCCAGACTCTACTCTAGAGAACAGTTGCATGTAGTTAAGCGTCTTGGGCAGGTTGGTGGAGAGCGGATGTAATACTGAGTACTGTATTTCAAAACCTGTCTATCATGCTAAATCTCTCCATCTGCTGTCTCGCTGAGACACTCTGCAACTCGCACTATATAGACAGGATTTTGAGTTGAACTGTGAGGCTTTGGTAATATCTGTGTGCAGAGGAGTGTTTCAGAGTGGAGCCATCTCCTCTTTATTAAAGGGATGGACAGAGGTGAAGAGGCAGGGAAAAGAAGGGAGGCAGAGAGAAGGGAGAGGGCAAGGTAGAATCCAAGAATAGCTCAGAATCACCAGCTCTTAAAACAGTTTTTTTTTTGTGTCACATTTGCCTCCAGCAAACGATTTCTCCTGCAACAGTATACTTTGCGTGAATTCCTATGTCTTGATATAGCTTTTTCCCCTCACCGAAAGAGCTGCATCAAAACAGGGATACAGTAGACTATCGTTTGTCTGCTTTGTCCATAAGCAAGATTATCGTTAATTCAAGAAAACATATTGTTTTATTGCTATATTTACTTTGTAAAGAATCACAAAATTAAACCTTTATATCGGGTAATATTCACATTTTACAAAAATCCCTACATTCAAACATTGGTATAATTACTTGTTTAACTTGCTTGATATACAAACATGTCTTATAGTCTCTTGACTCCAATCCCCTCCCAACAATCTCCAGTGCAGGCAGGAACTCCGTGCCTGGGTAACAAAAGCACTATCAAAGTGCTTTGAGAAATATGGCTGGGATTTGTTATTAGGTGTAGCCTTTGTTTTTTCTGGCACGCAGGCAGACTCTGGGATTTAAGCCTCCCTGTCGGGAAGCATACAGATTAGCCAAATGGGAAGGTACCGCTATCATCTCGCATTGCTTTTAGCAGTTTGCAGCACAGCTGACTCTGAGCTGGATGGATAAACATTTGATGCCGTTTCTGCTCGTGGGCTAAAGTTGAAAGTTGCTCGGAAATATTTGACTACAATCAGTACAAAAGTGTGCCAATAGAAGACATTTAAAATGGAGTCCTGGGTTTTCATGCCATGTTAGAGACTTTAAATTCAAACGAGGATCAGGTGAAAACAAAACCAAAGGAGAATCCCTTCTCAGTGCATTTTATGTTTTTCGTTCAGAGGCAGATGGCAACATGAAAGGTTTTTTCTAGTATGGAAGAAATGTGCCTTTTAAAGACATCAATTTTAATTTGACTGAATATTTGTCTTGCAAAGCAATAGAGAATGCCTAACCCAGTAATGCCTACAAAGGCTTTTTTTAGGGGGGGCATGGCTGTGCTGTCCCGTCATATTTTATTCAGCTACGGTCTGTATGTCTATTTTCAGTGTTGCAGCACTTTTTCGCTGAGCTGCTTTCAAGCTAAGAGAATGGGATCATTTCAGCAAAATGGTCTTCTCCACTGCTTTACTGTAATACTGGTTCACATTCACAGTTATGCCTCACTGTAGCTGCTCTGAATATTCATAGTGGCGCCTTGTGCCAGATCGGTGGCAGCTTTCCACACCTAACAGCAGGGCGTGCAGTCATTTAAATATTGTGCTTCCATGCTGCTCTACATCCTGCTTCCTGACGACACCAATTTACTATTTATAGCTGTGCATATGCATATGATATCATTTAGAGACCGACAGGCTTAACAATGATGTTTCGAAGATTCAAAGACAGACTGAAAACGTGTTGACAGAGCAGAAACGGAAGGAGAAGGAGTATGTGGGAAAGAAAAACAGGAGGTTGACAAGGTTTTGTGGAGGGATCTGCAGCCCCAGCGGGAACCTCACTGACTCGATATTGGAAACCTAAATAATTAGAGGCATGCTCTTGGTCTTTGTCGTCATTGCACTGGTATGCATATTAAATATGCAATGAGACATTTTGGGCAGACGGGCACAGGAGAAAGTGAAAGGGCAGCTTTGCCGGAGGACATGCCAAGCACCTACAAGGATATTTAAACATGTGCTCACGTATGTGCTCAGAGGTTCAGGACTGAATACACGCTTAGTAGTGTAATTTTATGCATGCATGTGAGGCCGACTTTTATATGGCTTGGGCCTGCATCCAAAACATATGTGATGTGTTGATTAATTGTACCTGATTTTGTTGGGGAGTACAATTTAACATTCACTAAGATCGTTTTTCTCAAAGCAAATGCAAATGAGCTGCACATAAATGTGCGTATCAACTGGCACGTGTTAAGAAAATCCAAATTTCTTTCCTTGTTTCACAGAAGCAGGAAACAATCCAAATCATGTCCCACAAGTGTGTTGGTTGCTACTTGTGTGTAACTGATTTGGTTATCATGGCCGGTATGTGTAGGTGGATCCACTTCATATTTAAGAAAAGAAGAACAGCACATTCACCCACAGCCTCACCGCTGCAGATGGCAGCTGGCCCTGCTCCAACACCTGCTCAGCTGCCCTGTTCAGAAGAAACTTCTGAACAGCACAACAATGTGTTTGTGTTCTTCAGCTGCATCACAACTTCTTAGACTGAGCAAAAACAGCCTGTTTGACATAATGCAGCAGTCACATTGGTGCAGAACGTGCACAATGTCCATGAGCTGATGTGAAGCTTCTGCTATGTTTTTTTTTTTTTTTTTTAGAAATAAACACTCCGTACCACAGTCTAAATAGAGCGGGAATAAATGCTATCTTAGTTTTCCCATCTCTATCTATAAGGTACTTACCACTTAGATACTGATCACTGAGTGAAACAATCCACTAAATGAGATTAGATTAAAAAAGATATACAAAATCATACAAAAATTGCTTCCCGGTCTGATTTCAAATGTCAGATCAAAGATAAATCTTAAGCTTTTTCCAATTAAACACACTGACAGTTGGGCAGAAGCCAGCTGCTTAGACATAAAACTATAAATGTTCTTTGTGTATGAAATATTTCAGTCACCTTCCAACAGTGGCCCGAGGAACCAAATCAGACATGTTAGCAAACTGATGCACATAGCGAGCACAGTAACGATGGAGAGGACAAATTCCACACAATTTTCTTCATCAATCCTCCTTGGAACAACACGCCTGCTGCTTGTGGCTGATGTATTGTTGCTCTGCATTGTGCAGCGGCGCTCCATTTGTCTCAATCAGCAGACTCTTCTGTTATCATTCCAGTTCAGTTACTTTTGGGAATGTCACCAAGCATAACAAACGAGTTATACACCACATATTCATTACACAAATAAAATGCGAGACCTGCATGTGCCAGAGGCCTGTTTTTACAAATGGCCCTTTGGCTGTGTTTAAAGAGACCAATAGTGCATTTAGCTGAAGAATAATCACAAGCATCAATATTGGCAATGAGACTAATGGGCAATTGACATCAACAAACAAATGTAGCGATGTGCTAATTGGGCAGGCAAACTATTGAAAACTGTCTACTATTTAAGAACGGAATACTTTAGTTGAACACTGTAATGTATAGTAAGCAGATCAGTCTGTGGGTACAAATTTCACTCTGCATTAAGTTTCCCTGACTGGATTTAGAGACTCTAATAACGGCATCGTTACATTCCTGGAGCCAAAATGCACAGAGTGTAAGGCTTGAATGTTTTTTTTAACATCGAACAGCAACCACTGCCCCACCTCATCGCCAGTCAATAGTCCCAAACTGGATTGACAGCTGTTTATTGCCCAGTTCTTTATGGCCAGCAGCATGAGCAAGGAACTCTGCCTTTCTCTTCTGGGAATGAGAAAACAGCACAAGATTACATGCTAGTGTTCCACTCCAGGGCCAGGTGCCGTCGCAGCCCGCAATCTAATAAACGCATGTCTTTATTGATCTTGTCCATCCTTGAGCTGCAACCCCCTCCCCCGGAAAATCTGCAATTCCCTCCCTCTCTGTAATTGCATGCTTCATAGACAAAGAACCGGGTAATACGTAAGAGCGGGCACATCTTTATCCTCTATGTGAGTGTGTGTTGTATACTTGTTTTGAAAAGATTCTGTCTCTTGTTTAAAAGGAAATAATCCACTTGTTTCCCCATGGCGTTTTATGTAACAATGACTTTAAGGCTTTATTTGGATATAATCTATTCAATCTGCAAAGGTCTTTTAAAATTAATTGGCTGTTAGCTTAGTTATGATTGACCCAACAGACACGGGGAGCAGAAGTGGTAATTTTGAGCAACAACATTGATATTATATAATCTGTCCATGAGTTTTTTTCTTTTGTTTAACCCTCAATTTATGTATGATTTCTACCGCTGAATTATCATAATTATGATACAGGACGAATACATAATGTGGATAGACGCTGAACCATAGGAAAAACAGGTAAGTGCAGTTGAAATGCCCCTTATTGAATAATTGATCACTTAAGTGACAATGATTAAAGGTTCAGGAGTTCACCGTGCCATTTATCAAGACGGTTTCCATGGTTGCAGCAGCACATGACTGTCCATTTAGGGTGGCTAGTCCACACACTCGGCAGAGTGCATGCTTGAGTATGTGTGTGGCTCTCTGACCAACTGCAGTCGACAAGATTGTGGTCAGTGGTTTGGTTCTGTGTTCCTGCTCAACCACAACGAGTGAGAGGCAGAAGAGGAAGAGAGGGAGGAAAAGAAATGGAAGAAGGTGGAGGTCCAAGTCATGGGGGCTGTCACAGAAACAGAGACTGATGAACGCAATCATAGAGATTTTAGGGCATGACACGCTTCTATAAGGTGGACAGGAAATGGGGTAATGGGAAACAAAGCTTCGAGGGGTAGCTGGGGATGATGCTCAGGAGGCAGATGCAGTGAATGAAATACGAGTATTAGCATTACTGTGTTTCCTCTGTCTTAATGAGCAAGAACTGCATGTGGAGAGAAAAACACACATATTGTACTTCACACACCATGGTGAATATAATTATGTGATTAAATGTTTGCCTAAACCCAAACTTGATATGAAAATCTTAATTAAGATAATGGCACACTTGCCCAAATGTTCCACACTCAAGTCTTTGAATTTACGCGCTCATATCTTTTCCACACGGTTGCACACAATCCTAATAACCCATCCACTTCACATACAGGTTTTAAAACGGTTCGTTCTCACTCCTCTCCAATGACGCAGCTTCTCCCTCTGCGTGTTTAGACTGCTGTATTTCATCCTGTTTTGCAGATGATAAAATGAAAACATGCGTCAAGAAACGTCAACATACTCATTTGAAACGTGTGTCGCAGCACCTCATATGTATAAATGGTTTATTAGGTTAATTTAGATTTTCGTTTTTTTTTGGCCCCTTTGGTGTCTAAATAGTCGGGATGTTTGCCCTATTTATCTCTCCCGTATCACGTTGTTTTAGATCAGCGCTAAGTGGTTGAAGATCAGAGATAACGAAAGGCCCCGCCTCCTCAGACAGGCCCTGTTCTCCTGAGCCGTGACGGCAGACGTCTGTAACATCTCTGTCACAGGGGGACGGTATTTACACACCTTGAACCTTGATGCAGTAAAGGTTTGTTGGGAATCACATGGCAGCCAAAGGGTACGATAAGGACAGCGAAGAATGATGCGAAGGACCACGCTGGTGAACAATATGTCAGCCGGCGTCTGAAGTGCTGTGAGCATCAAAGTGCTTTTATAGATGCTTAGTGCCGCCTCACTAAGAACATGAAATGAAAGTCAATGATTTCGGAAATGGTTGTCTAAATCTTTTTCCATCCAATAAAATCAATCTGTAAATAAATTGGTCAACGATTCAAAGATGTAACAGGATGTTTTCTGGATTATTAATCAAACAAACATCCCCAAAGAGTTTGGGCTGCATGTATTTTGCAGATATGTCAAAGTGATAGTTGTGCGTTGTTAGCTTAGAAATTCTGCAAACACTACAAATATTAATTTGACTAATTAGTTTGTTCACTTAACAAACAAGATATACAAAACTGAATCCGTTACAGCTTCATTTGGGTTTCCATGGGCTCAGGCAATGGGAATTCCTTTGTCTTTAACAAATTAAACCCCACCCCCCACCCACCCCAAAAAAATGAAACGCACCTACGCAAACTAAAAGATTAAAATAATATAGCCATGTAAATCTTTAGGACAATATTCAGATGGCAAACTTACCACTTTTTCTAGACTGCCAAAACAAAATGTGCACATATGTTATCAAAGTTTATATAAAGGCCAACAAGAGGGAATTGGGATTTAGTGTCCTGCTTTGAGCTTGGCTTGCAGGGTTCAATGGACATCCAATACAGTCAGAATAACAAGTCTACTACTACCATTTTGTGTCCGTGTACTTTCTAGTAAAGTCAGAAATACTGCATGGCTAATAAAAAAAAAAAGCATGTAATCTGTGTTGTGGTGCATGTGAGAAGTAGGAAGGGAGTGATGCCTTACAGCATTCTGCTAGGTAGCTACATCGCTGTTGATGCTGATGTTGTCTCAGTATGCATTTCCACAAGGTTATATAACGGACTGTGGTGCTGGCATAGCTGCTATTTATAGAAACGCTTTGATGGAACCAACTTCACGACACACAGACACAAAAACATCAACCTGGGCATGTGTGTCTCCTGGCAAAACTCATTTGTAGACTGCTCAAGAGATGCCGTGCCATTGAAAGATAAAATTCCTTGCCAAATTTATTTCTGGCTCAAACAAATTGTCAAAAATAAGCTCTAAGAACACTAACTGCAAGTTATCGCATGAATGACGAGGATCCACATGATTCTGTTTTCGCTTTGTTCTCTCTGCGTCGCCTCTCTGCATGTTCCCTTGTGTCCTCCTCAATCAGTTTAGCCACAGTTTCCCAATCTCTTTCCAAAGCGTATAGGTTCTTATACATTCTTAAAAAGGTTGCGTGCACATGTAGATGGAGTTCCACGGCCAGAGAATGGTGCAGTTGCTTTGTTTTGTTAATTTAAATACCCAGGAGTCCAGACAAAGAAACCATTATAGGGCGCAATGTGCCGTGACGGCTTTTTGATCAGCTGGAAAAAGAAGTAAAAGCAGAAATGTTGGAGGCATTACAGCTCATTTTTCTTGAGATTTAACCAGCTCATTGCTTAGTTTAGGCTCTTGTCTTTTACCGCAGCCTGGAAATGGAAAGCATCGTGAGGCTTTACCCACAGGTTTTATACTTCCTGCTGGATTTTTAGTGGTTGTGCTCTTAAGTATTCGGGGATTAAAATACCGGTAATAGAAATGGACATAGCTGCACATAATGGTAGTATTTTTGATGATGTATTTATAACAAAGTGGGAGCAGTGATAGTAAATTATTCTGATAATACAGACATTTTTTTGGGTGTACCCAGCAGTTGCACAGCTAAAGTGAAAAAGTGCCTTGTATATATCAATGTTATTTTGTTTTTTATTTATTGGTTGCAGTGAATATATTCTCCAAAGAAGATGAGACATAGTTAATGGCTAATTGAACAAAAAAAACGTTTGGCTCAGCTTGGTCAACATCTTTTTCCATCTTGCCTGAAAATGCAAATCACGTAGACATTTGTGTGTTTAAATGTACTGGTTCAAAGAGGAAGTGTGACGGAGGTGCATTATGACTTGATCATTTCAGTAAATGGCTGTTTTATTTTAAGATAAATTAAATGATGATGACGCACTGGGGGTGATTACTTGACTTCTGCTTAACATGGAACAAACTGATTTGTTTGCCAGTGCTGCTTGACATTTGTTGCTTTCAATATTATGTTTCAAAATATTCAAGTTTCTTTCAAATCATGGCTTCGAAATCAGTTTAGCTTATTTATGTGATGGACATCTATTTCTCTTTTTGAACTAGTGAAAAACAAATCGACAACTCAATGACTTTGCCACACAAAAAGAAGTCCAACACACTGCCAGTGAGTTGATATGATTTCAGAAACATTTAACATTTAGGACAGAGCTTCCCCACCAGAATGCTGTCTGTGTTACAGTAAAACCTCCTTCTGCCTCCATTCAGCTTCTTTAAAGGCCACAGTGCCTGTGAGCAGCTTGCATATAGTCAGTGTTGTCCTTGTGATGTTAACAAAAAGGAGAGAAATAAAATGAAATAGTATCACTCTTAACTTTGTCTTTGTAAATTATCACTCAAAGTGTGACTTTTCTCTTGTGTCGTAACATTTTATTGCAATGCTTAGGTTATAGAATTCTGATAACTTTAAACTTATACTCTGACTTTGACTTAGCATAATTTAATCAGGACATCAATTCCTTTTCCGTTTCTCATCCAGGACCAGGTTGTGGGTGTAGGAGTGAAATAAGCTCGACCAGCTCATCCAGATCCTCGTCGGGAAGAACCGAGACATTTCCAACCCGGCCCCCTGTGGTGCTGCCACTGTGGACCACCAGTGAGTTAATTTATATTGCGTTTATATGATTGCTTTTGAATTGGCATTATTTGTGTTTCTGCATGTTCGTATTTTAATATACATAATATTTCCTCATTATGTGACCTTCCCATCATTCCAAATGACTCCACTCCCGATGGGAGACTTGTTTCCGGTCTGATAAATAAGGTTGGGAACTAGAGCAACTTTATTTGGAGGTTGCCTATAGATTTTAACAAAGAAAACTATCAAGGGCATTTTTTGCCATTTTTATGTTGACTCTTTACATGGTTCGACAGTATCTTTCAGGAAACTACATTTAATGGCCTCTTGTACTGCAGTTTCCAACAGCTTCAGTAGTCATTTAACAAAAGACAACCGCCCAGATGCAATCATTCTACCGTCCTCCATGAAAACCACATGCTACTTCAATTACTCTCCTAGTCCACCATATGCTGCATAAGCCACCTGCTGTTCAACATCTCTAGCCTGTGTTGGCATGCTATGACTTAACTATGCTCACCGAGGTAGGCTCCTCTATAGAGTCAAACATGTGGCAGTCATCTTATGTTCCCCATTAAGTAGACCGACCCTCATAGAAAGCAACAGCTTGATATAGACATATTCTTTATGTAAGAAATCATACAAATTCCATCTCCCTTCTTGCCTGTAGGGGCCACTGCACAAACATAAGGCTGAAATAAATCAGTCTTGATAAGGTAGCGTCTCAGCAGCTGTTCATGCTGTTGAGGTCCAGATTGGGATAGACGGAAAGTTTCAGGATGTGACTAACTGAATTACATCTCTGCTGATCCAATCCTAGGCCTAAACAGTGATTTTAGAAAAACAAAAAATGAATTGCTGGAGCATCAGTGCACATCTTTTTTTTAAATATTACCTCACCACTTTAAACCGACATAGGTGTTCATTTTCCAAAAAGAAAAGAAAGATCTATAAATGGCTACTTTTTTCCATCACAGTCCTGCTGCACAAGTTTGACCTGAATGATTAATAACGATAATCAGCATATTAGGGAATTGAGCCTGAAAAATAGGTGGGGGGCAAAATAAATAATTGGGCATTGATAGTTTCCTAAACTAAGCTTACTTTCCACGCCTCAGAATTACAGCGATGTGACAATTGAAGAGATAAGACTGCAGCCAAGATATCAAACGGCATCAGCAATAAGCAGCTGCCACGAGCAAACACTTTAGAAGCCAACTAACCACCACCAAACACTTCTAGTGCACCTCAGGGTGTGTGTGTGGTGTGTTCATGTACTGGGTCGACAAAGTCGAAAGGTACACTGATCACATCTGGTATGAGATCAAAATGTCTCTGAGGACAGATTTATCTTTTATGTGTTTGATGTGTCCTTTGAATAGGAAGTGGTAGGTTGTAAAAAGGGTTCATTTTGACCCAGACATGGAAAAATAAAAGCCATTGTCTCCCTCATCATTTCATGATTAGGAGAGATGGTAATCCCAATCTAAGTTATGAAAGTTGTAAAAAATCATGATTTTAAATCTTTCATTTGATTAAATTGAAATGATGTTTTATAGATAAAGCTTAACATTTATTACATTACATTTATTGGATACTTTAAAAAATCATCAACCAGCTATTAAATGAATCACACAGTAAAAATGGACTAATTAAGAGATCTTTTTTATCATGCAGATGCTGCTTCCTAATATCCTTTCCCTCTTAGAATGTTAATCCAGCCAAATGGACTGAAATACACTGCGTTTAGTCACTCCTTTTGAGCTTAATATTTTCAGTTTCACTTTCCATTCTGTACTGTCAACTATAACATGCATCTGTGATGTGCTATCAGCAGCTTGTTCTAGATGGCAGAAGTATTCTCACTCTTAGCTGAGGACAATACAGCGCATTGATGATGGCTGTAGATTTATCATTCTCTTCATAAAGCCGGATATGAATCATGCTGTCGGTCTCTGTACTGTCCCCCTCTGAAGGAATTGGTTAAGAGTTGTGAGGCTGTCCTGTACCTCATCCATTTCCTTTCTTTCATCCATCTCTGTCTACCTCAGGTTGTTTTTTTATAATCCTCAAATTCATTGTCATCAACACAGAGCTGCAAAGATATCTTAATTGACAAAACAAAACTAAGAAGCAGACAGCGGGGCTCATTATGGGTCTAACATGAGATAATCAGAAAAATGTCACATATTCATTCCAGCATGAGATGCTCATGAATGGTCTCTACTTACAGGTGGAGCTTTAGCAGATCTCACCCAGAAATGATGTGACATGTCAAATCAGGATGGTGCAAAGATATTTAGTTGAACCCTGATACATTTTCTGAGGTTTTTCTTTTTTACAGTTGCACGGCAATCAAAAGCACATCAGGTATATAACACAATATATTCCATCACAATTTAAACTCTGAACTTCTATTTTAACAATTGAATGGCTGGCCAATATTAGAATTTACCAATTCTGAATATGTATCACAGTACAAACCAGTATCCAAGTGTAGCTCTTTGTCCTGAACATAGACTTGCAGCACAAAAAAAGAATGGCAGCCACTGGTCTTGATGAAGGCCACTGCTCGACAGACAAAAAGCTGAGATTTGTGTTAATTCAAAGTTCATAAAATCAGCTTGGAAACATTTTTCAGTTCTCCTTTTGTCTCTTAGTAGCAGATCTATCTGTCTTTCTGTTTGTTAAATTAGTTAACATGCCAACTTTTAAAGCAGTTTGTTGTCTCAGGGGTTGCTAAACTCAGGATGCAGCCACAGCTCCTTTGTGAAATGCCTTGTGTATGTGAAACCAACTTGTAAAACCATCTTTTGCAGAAAATTTTTGACTACAGTTTATTTGTAGTTCCTAACAAGCAGCCACTGAAGAGGCCGGGCAGGCTGGATTTCTTCTGACACAATTCCACCCTTGCCAAAAATCTGCTACGTTTAGCATGTGGACTTCTAGCTCAGATGTTTTTGTTTGTTCTTTCTTTGAGAAAAGGGACTTTTAAATTGGATCTGGTGCTCAAAACTGCCATCAGGCTTGTTCAGCAGTCAGAATCCAACGACTCTGAATTATTTGAGGAAAAAGTTTTCTGGAAAGCACCACGATGGAAGGAATTCAGTTGATAGAGAAACATTTACAAGAACAGAAAAAGCATAGCTTTACTGTTAATGGCTTTAGATCCAGATGATACTGTATCTGTGGTGCTAATACAAGGGAAACGTATTAGTGTTGTACGAGACCGAATGTTTATTTCCCCCACGCCATTAAAGTTTGACGTAAGTGTTAATTGCGGCTGTACAGCCTTTGCTGGTTGGCTGGATCGCTTGCTCTCTCTAAAGATTATCTTATTGGAACTAATTATCCAAAAAAAGTGCCATTAACAAGGTTTAGAGTGTTTGGACTCACTAAAGCAAGACGCAATTGTGGAAAATACCAGCTGCAATGTATATTAGAGATAATCTACGGGCCATGCAGTAAAACACTCAAAGAATATAATGATATTTTATTGGTTTATATCTGGCTATCGTACTGTTATGAAAAATTTAATGGAAAAAAAAATTCAGAGAGATTGTGCTACGTAAATGTATAGCTTTAGAGGGAAATCTGTTGGAGAGGCATGTGCTGCATCCAGATTTGATGTCGGCATCCTGCGAAACAGGCCTAACCCTCCTTCACATTAAATATCCTCTCAAAAGCTTTATTAGCCGACTTTTCCAGCTCTTTCTTCTCACCACTTTTCCTCCTCTGATCCCCTAAACTGTCTCTTTGAGGTTTTAGCTTCTCCTTCATTTGCCCCTGCCCTCCATTCTCCCCTCCGTCCATCACACCGCCTCCTCTCCCCCCATCCCTTGTCCTCTGATCATTCCCACCTCTCTCTCTCCCTCCAGCGCCTCAATTTTAACTCATCATTACCAAAGCCAGCCTTTTTTGCATGCCGCTGATGTCACAGGTGGAGTTTGCGTGTGTCCCAGAATGATATCGCTCTCCTTCAGACCGTGTGAATGAGATGATCCACCTTCTCGTGGCCTCCCTGTCTCCTTCCCCACCCCCCACCACCACCTTGCCGCACACTTCCACTCGTATAAAGGAGTCAATTTGTCAGAGATGTCAAGGGTGCTAACGAACAGCCGGCTTCTTGCCATATGCCTGTGTTTGTGCGAGTGTGTGTGCGCGTGAGTGTTAGAGAGAGCATGTTCATACATTTGCTGCAGCATGGTGTGAAAGTTTATGTGCCAAGTGATAACTATGCAGGTAGGTTTATGGAGAACCATGGAGCTCTATGGAGCTCTTTCTAGTGTTGTTTCTGTGCTCAGTCTAAAGAGGCTAACATTGATTAATACATAGCAGCCCGTGTTGTATATAGCTTGATTGCTGCCTGCAAGGAGAATATCTAAGAGCTATTAGCTATTAAACAAACATTCTGAATCTTTGTCAGTTTAATGCATGCAAATCTTTAATTTGCATGCGACAAACGCATACTCGGCTTTCAAGTATTTCTTTTGGTTTCCTCAAAACCACTGTACCATGAAGACATACATTTCTCTTTGCCCCAAGTGAAAAAAGCATTTTTTCTGGTCTTGTGACACACACACACTCAAGTTTGCATCTGTGTAAGAGAAGGGCTCATCACTCTGTTTATGGAAAATGGTCTACAGTCAAATAACTACAGATATGTCTTCAGTCCAGTAAACACTTTCCAGTAAACGCTCTTCATCTGGCGCCGCCCGAGGGGCGTGATGACCAGTCTACTTGACAGGCGTTCCGGCCACAGCAGTTGCTCCGTCGCTGCCCTGTCTGGGTCACAGGAGTTAATTATTCCCAGTGCTCGACCATCACGCCTGGTGCTGTGAAGGCGCTCACACAGGCGTTCTTATTGTCACAAACTGATACGAAGCACCCTGTTTTTGGCTAAAGAGTGCAAGGGGAAAAAAAGAAACACATGGCGCAGCTGCTTGATGTCACACTCACACATGGAGACCCAGCGCTGAATGTATGGACTTCTAAGCTTCAATGTGGATGGCAGAGAGGAATGTGAGGCAGGCCTCTTGCTAATTAAACTCCAGTCATACATTAATTACCATGAGCTACTGTATTTAAGCTCTTAATTAAGGGTTGGATAATTTTTACTTCAACCTTTTATGGATTCTAAATTTGCTCCCAATCAAGCGTGTTGATACTAGTAAGTGGCAAAAAAAAATCCACTTTTTTAAAAATGGTTAACCTTATTTATTATTTTTAACTTTGACATCAGCGGCATCAGGAATATGTTTTTATACATATTATTTTGGATATCTAAATTCTCATTTCTAACCTATGGTTATCACTTTTGTCCAGCTGCACTCCAAAGCTTAGCCTGTGTAATAATTTCTCTGAATATCATGCTAATCCTTGTTATCTCACTTAATTCTACACTCGTTAGTTCTTCTGCTCATGTCAAAGACGCATTGTTTCCCACGAGGAAAGGCTGGAATGTGTTACTATCTCATTTCAAATGTACCTAATGGCTGAAACTTTGCCTAGAAATTACCATGAAGGAGAGCTGAGCAGCCGAGATAAAACTGCTGCACAATTGAACAGTTCTAGCGGAAGGTTTTTCATGTTCGAGTGAGGTTTGGTTTTCACTACATCTCTTTGTCTCTTAGAAAGCTGCATCCAAAGCCTCATTTTCATTTCAAAGAAAGAGTTTAGGATGTTTTGATGATGAATTTTTGGGGCCAGTCAGTGGTGGCTGCTGCTCTTTTTGGCCTGATCAGTCTTTGTAAGGTTTTTTTCATGTCAACTGGCATTGCTATTCCTTGCAAAGTTACATACTGAATATTATTAAATTACTAAAAAACAAAACCCCCAAAACTCCAAATAAGAACAATTTGGGGAGGAGAACAGTCTGTTCCTTTTGTTGCTTTTGGACATAAAAACACTTAGAAAATGAATACTTGATAAATTACATAATCTGCAATTACATTTCATGTGAAAACACTCACATGGATTTATGGCTGACATGGATTACTCGGCAGGAAGACAACAGGAAGGTTTTTTGTTAAATTGTTTCTCACTTAAAATGAATTGACTTTACAAAAGGAAACCAACATATACAAGAAAGGAGATGGAGCAGTTCTGCTTTAGTGTCTCATTTTCTGTTCTGAACCCTCTTTCTAGAGACCTGATGAAATCATTTGAACCAAAGATTGGCCTTGAGCCTTTTTAATAAGAGCAGCATTTTGAAAACATGCTCTGGATTTGTGCACACGATACATTTTTTTAATTCAGATACATTTAAGCTACTTTAAATTTGTGGTTATCTGCCCTTGTCTTTTTGCCTTTTACCATCAGGGCTTTAAACATCACCTGTCTGACATTGTTTCTACAAACAAATTAAAACTGCTCTCTGTTCCCTTAAATGCAGATAAATGGAATTACACTGCTTGCACACAGTTATATTTATGACTGTAATTAACATGCCTGTGGGCCTTGGCTGAGAATCCATCCATATGCGAGTGGGGTCATGGTAAAATGCTGGCACAGATTTTTGAATCCATACTGTTTGATGGAAATCCCACACTATCCTGACACTTTCCTAATGATGTCATTATGCAAAACTTGGAAAATAAGATCAGTCTGGCCTCTTCTCACGCTGATGATACCACAGCAGGGCCACAGCTGAAATGGATGAGGGTGGGTGGGGTCCCACAGCTAAACAGACAATCCATAGAGCTTTTAAAAAATGCTCCTTATTTGGCAAAACAAATGAACACCCTTGTGTATCTGAGAACATCAGGCGAGTGAAATGCAAATGCGTGCTTCATGCGCCTTCAAGCAAGCTTGCCAGATGCTGGTAAGCAGCCCGACGGGTGGTTTGTGAGGGAGATCTCTCAAAGCGTGGTGGGGAAAGGCAAGGAGCTGCGTAGGGGAGATTTAAATGTGGTGTGATTAGCAACGACTATTTTGGCTGTCGTCTCAGCTTGAAATGAGGTGTGAAAACTACATTTATAATATGTGCTAAACAAGCCAGTCTATATTAATATATCACATGTGATTTATTTATACTTCCCTGTCTCTGATGTCATTGCCTACAAATCACATGCCAGAGATATCTGCGAGGGAAATTGGTGCAACTGCCATCGCATTTCATTCACATGGATGGTGAGAAATGTTCTAAACTCGGTTAACTAACTCTTTACATGGAAAGCAAAGGTCATTGAGGAAAAAGGGCATGTGGTCTTACCGAAAAGAGAGCTGATACTATTAAGTTTGATTCCATCTTTACAAATATGTTGCTTTTTGCTTAGTAACATATCCGTAGAACTTAAATCTGTACGGTCCTTTGTGAACTTTTCAGTACTCAGTAACTATACCTACTTATATCTAAGCTATATTTGACAGTTGCACTATATGGAAAAAAAATAAACGGTTACCTTAAACCTAAACAAACATTCTGAATCTTTGTCAGTTTAATGCATGCAAATCTTTAATTTGCATGCGACAAACGCATACTCGGCTTTCAAGTATTTCTTTTGGTTTCCTCAAAACCACTGTACCATGAAGACATACATTTCTCTTTGCCCCAAGTGAAAAAAGCATTTTTTCTGGTCTTGTGACACACACACACTCAAGTTTGCATCTGTGTAAGAGAAGGGCTCATCACTCTGTTTATGGAAAATGGTCTACAGTCAAATAACTACAGATATGTCTTCAGTCCAGTAAACACTTGTGAATGATACTGCCAGATTGTTGTTGATGTATCAGCGTGCATAATCTCTCTTCCTTTCCTGTCTCAACTCCCCATGACACCCAGTTCCCATGCCAGCACCCATACACACTTTGCTGTTGCA
The DNA here is from genome assembly GCA_907169785.1 of Menidia menidia. Classification (NCBI taxonomy): domain Eukaryota; kingdom Metazoa; phylum Chordata; class Actinopteri; order Atheriniformes; family Atherinopsidae; genus Menidia; species Menidia menidia. Next base: position 6,217,542 of record CAJRST010014446.1, on the reverse strand, counting down.
GTTTGTGAGCAGGTGTGAATGTGGTCCGGCAGCAGCCACAGGGCTCAGAGTCTGTAGTCAGATGCCAGATCAACCTCTAGTTTTTTTTTTTGCATAACGCTCAATGGTGCCCAACTTTAATTATTATTGGCTACTGTAATTAATTACAGAGCCTCAGAGCAGCAGGCGGCCATAATCCCCGGATCACTCCCCAACCTCAGTGGTGTCATTTGGCGCTTCAAATTGTTCCACTGCGGCTGCTGTTGCTGAGACTGGATCACTCCACTTTAACTGGCTGCTCCACAAAGCGCACCGTGTGGTTTTGAGCCAATGCGTTGCATCTGAACACTTTTTGGCACAAATTTGAATAGCATATGGTCCAAGGTGAGAGTTAGTCATTTATCTTGGATTTTACATCAAATTAGTTTGCGCTTAAATTAACTTGTCAATTTAAATCGAGGAACTGAATTAAACTTTATAGTCAGTGGTTGTGCCTATGGTTGGCCCGAAGGAGCAATTATTCTTGTCGGGAGCTATAAAGATTATAGGTTTATGAGCTGGGGATTTGTCCTCTCCTTCTGGTCAAAGGGCTGTTTCTTCCTGCCCACACACTAAAAGGGACTCTCAATACACACATGGGCGCCAAGATTTAGGAGAAAAGTAGATGAGTATTGAGTGTGGAGTTTATCTCAGTGAAAACTGCACTCAGGGGAGAGTGAAATGCGGGAGGGAAGCTTAAAGAGAAACCAAATCAGTAGAAGCTAGCTAAAATAACAAAAACTAAATGGGGGGGGGGGGGGGGGGGGGGGGGGGAGATGGGCCAACAATTGGATATGGAGTCAAGCTTAGCAGCATTTCGATTTGCATCGTCTTCCAGGTTGGGTGGTGGAAGGTGGTGGAGTCGCCCCATATCATATAACTAATTCAAATGATTGCATGGGTTCCATGAGGCGATCAAACAAGCTCCACTGTCTTATACATATTTTATGACGCTATACTGAAGTACGGTAGAAGAGTGAAAGCCAACAAAACCGAGAGCCTGGAGGATGAAAGAAGCAAGGGGGGAAAAACAAACCAGGATAACCTACTTCTTTTTTCTTGCGCTGTAGTTTTTGATTCATCAAGAGGCTTAACGAGCAGCCAAAACGTATGCATACAAACACACGAAAATGGTTTCCTATACATTTGCTTCTTTTTTTTTTCCCCATGCACTGGATAATTGTCCAAAACGAGTCAAACTGGAGCCATATGTGTCAGAACAAGCACCAGCCTCTTCTCTGGCTTCCTGCACCAGCATGCCACCAAGAATCGAGTTCAGCTCCTCCAACGGCGAATGGAACAAGACTCTCAGGCTTCCATTTCCTCATGTCTCACTCTTCAGTCGGTCTTCAGCTGCTGGAGCCGCCTCGTTCTGTTGGCACCTCATTATTTTTCTCGGGCGCCGAGGGGCAAAGGCTCCCGATTCCTTAGATGCAGAGATGGAGAGAAGAGAGAGTGACTGAAAGAGAGAGGGATGCAGTGGCAGCATTTGGTATCCCACTGTGCTGTGCCATGCTGCCGAGACGCGTCAAACGTGCCACTCACTCTCGCACAGATTGAAGTACAGTACCAGGACGGGAGGAGGGATAAAGAAGAGAGGAATGGGGGAGAATTGAGGGAACAGATTATAGGAGTTATACTGCAGCAGAGACAGAGTTTGAGCAGAAAGTGTCACAAGAGAGCAGGAGCCCAGGCACAAGTGGGAAGTGAGGGAAACTTTTACAGAAACACTTTTTGCTTGCAAACATGATAGTCGAGGAGGTGCAGGAAAATCTACAATTGCTGCTGCAAACAACCTCATTCAATCATTTGTCGCTAAAGATGTCCATTAATAAATGACCAAATAATAATAGAAATAAAAAAATGATTTGACAGTGAGTTACTTTGCTAAAAACTCTCCATATTATGTTCAATGTCTATTAGCTTTGATTGGAGCAAAGTTAAGATGGAGTTCATTCTTTTTGTGTAACACTCATTTTTAAAACACCATCATGTCTTTCGAAGAAGGAGCAATTTGGACCCAAACAATATTGAGTGGAACAGCTTTCTGTGGTGAACAGAAAGGTGACATTTAGCATCAGGGATAAAACAAACAAAACAGAAGGGGTAAAGTTGCACATAAAAACAACCTGCAATCAGCAAGTGTTTTCTGGTTTGTATTCTGTTCAGAACGTGAATTGATAAAACTGAAGAGAAAAAAGCCCATTAATGGTGAAAAATTACACTTTCTTTTTTCCTGGTTCGAAGTAGACTTGACATTGTGTCTAAGCTGGTTGAAGAATAAAACCAAGTGACTCACCAGCTATTTCTGCTCTGAGCTTGCCACCTCTGTGACTGGGTTTATTGCCTCAAAGCCCCCCACCCAGCATATTTATGAGCTCTTTTGCCTCCTCTAGCTCTCCTCAATTGTAAAACAAACACAGCTCTTCTAGATGAGTTCAGTTATAGATTAAAGAAGTTGATGAATATTCATTGTTCTCGTTTATAGCCAAAGGGGGATCTGGTAGATGTGTTTAGATGCTGCAGCTTGTTATAATTATTGCTGATTATAATCAGAGGATTACTCTCACCCTGCCCTTTCTTTTGATATGCCATCTCCACTCCTTTCTTGACTTCAGAAGGATGCATTCCAAACTTCCACACACTTCGATGGAATAAACCCTGCAAAAACAAAGACAGACATGGCGCAGAAAGGCTGGCTCCGAGTTAAGCAGTGGTTGTAAATGCGCCCTCTTGTTTTTGAAGCTCGGTCATACACATCAGCTGCTCGAGTGTCTTACTGGCCATCTGTCAGGGACAGCCAGATCAGGATGGCAGCACTCCAAACCCTCCCTCTTCCTGTCTGTCTCGCACCCTCTGTGGCATTCGTCTTTATATGTAGTACTCTCATTCAAGCTTCATAGCTGGTCATTACCAGTCAAATGAGCAAGGTCATTTTTCAGTGTTATGTCCTCGTTCAACCTCTGGCCCCCAACTTTTAAATCTTACCTCAGCGTCTCATTTGGAATATGTACTATGTGAGAGTAAGTAAGTAGCTTCAGTTACACAATGAAGACTCTAACTGATGCATTTTCAGCTGTATTTGCAGCCTCTGTTACTTTTTTTTTTTTTTTTATCAAAGAGACACAGTTTCCTCCAGGTCCATTCATTAAATTTGTGTCAAAGCTGATCAAAATGATCTCCCCTCTCATTATCGCTCTGTTTGTCCCATATCCACTTTTCTCTTCATTCAATATTTTGACTGGCTCGACTAAAACCTTCTATTCATAACTGTATTCATGGATGTTCCCTAAATTCAATCAGAAATATGACATAAAGTTATTGTTTTTAATACTAACTAGAGCTGTACTTAGTTAGAATTTCAAGAGCATTGTTGGGTTGGGCAGATTGTAAACAAGTTTCTCATTTGGTTCATGTCATGTAGTTCCCAGTGTGACCGACCAAGTGTCAAAAAAAAAAAAGCAGCTGTATGCTGCTGCTTTTATTCACTCAGATCCCTTTTGTCTTTTTGCTCTCCCCATTCTGCTACTGCCACACTCCCTTTATTGATATTCATTTACTCAGTTAGACCCCATTCACCCCATCTTACAAACGGAGTATAGGTTTCTGTGCCTGTGCCTCATGTTGCCTTTGGCTAAATTCTCCACTGGTGTGTCCGATTCACCCAGCTTAAAGAGTGACCCTCTATTTATCTTTGCTGTAGGTCTTGGTCTGGATCTGGCTTGCATGACCGGCAGTTGGCTCACCCTTGTGCAGCGATCTGACCTGGTCACAGTGCACAGTGGCACGGCTAAACCGATCAGCACATATGACTGAATAGAGGCTAGAACAAGTAAGGTGCAGCGAGCTCACTTGTTGATTTTGCTGTGCTTCTGTGGGACATTTTCTTTTCACTTGTACTTCAGTCCTGACATTTTCCCATGTTGTCTTTGAAGGAGAGTGTTGTATGATAGATTTCTACAGAATACTCTCTAGACTTATGACAGGCTGCCATGTTTTCTTTGACCACCACCACCAACTTCCCTGTATTCCATTATAAATGAACAGCAACTGTAAAAATGTTTCACAATTCACGTGTGTTAAGAGAGACATGACAAGACAATATGTCTGTCAGGGTACTTCCTCTCTTTTGGTTTGGTGGGTAATCCCTGTTGCATCTGTACAAAACCCAATTAGACAAATAGACAAATAGAAGCAAAAGCCTCCACCAGTATACCCATTAAATAATGCACATAATTGTACGTATAAATGGTACAATCACATAAAGCACAAGGGATTCCATTTAACTGCACTCAAAGTATTTAGGAAATCCGGGTACCATTTTTTGGGTACCAGTTTTGCAGACAATCTTTTCCTTCTGAATACAAGATTTCTGCACAGCAACAGTTCGTGCTCTGCTGGATTGTTGTCATCTTCTCGTCCTCAGTGTGCTCTCAATATTTTTGATAGACAGTTTTGGACTGTAGGCAGGCCGGTCAATCACATACTCCTCATTGACAATCATTGACATAGATTGTACGGAATGAAGTTTGACCTCATCCAACTGAAATAACATTCAATAATCCATCCCTCTGAAATTTCAAGTGGTACATGATGCAACCCTAAATTATCACAGAGTTTTTTCTTTAGTGCCTTTCTCTTACAACTTTCTGACTTAATAAAGCTATGCCAGAGATGGTAGTGTTTGAAGGTGTTCTACTTAAAATGCTTCATCCTAGCTCAACTAAAGGTTAAAAAAGTTTCAGATTAAATACACAAACCCCTATAGAAAGGTAGTCATTTTATTCCAATTTAATTAGCTCTCTAAAACACTCTTTAATGTTTTAAAATTCTCCTCATACTTCCCCATACTGGAGTCCAACCTACGGTATTCTGATCCAAGGTCAAAACCACTTAGGAGGTGCTAAAATATTTATGATATATGAAACATGTTTAATAGCGGTACTCTCAGCCAACTGCTATATGCCTCTCATCCTTTCACGTTTGGCTGAGCTGTGGCGGCGTCTTCCAGCCCAGAGAAGAGCCCTGCCCCTCAGGGCTGGACCGCGCTGTCCTCGGCCTCTCCCGAATACTCCCAGTGGAGGATATGCAGAGGGGCGGAGTGGCTTAGGAGCTTGTCCTCAAGCATTGGGAGGAGGGAGATTTATGGCTGGTGATTTATTAAGGAGACTGAGGGAGAGGGAGCAGGAAGTAATCAGAGCAAAACGGCAGGCCAGTGAGTCTGTGCCAGTTCACATGTTAGAAAAACACCAGGAAAATTAAGAGAAAATGAGGCGCTCTCGTCAAAGCTGGATATACTCATCCTCTCTGGGTGAGAGGAACACGTCCAAAGTGTTTTGCCAGACGAGCCAGACTAAGTGATGGGGCTGTGTATAGCCTGTGAGTGTGTTTGTGTGGTGTAGCTGCAGGACTGCTCTGTCAGCCTGTGATTAATCTACCGCTGTGTGTCTAATTACCACCCATGCTCCTCTGTATTCCTCAGTTGCACCGCAGATGCACTGACCCACACCGGAAACTCAGTGCTCCAGATGCAAATTAAAGCCCTGTAAATATTTGCTTTTAACTCTTACAGACACATTGTTTCCAATTTTGCGCTTCAGTGGTCCACAGCCTCAACATCCCGTCTTTCAGATAGATACACACTTTACCTCATAGTGCACCTTTGCTACCCACCGCAGATGTATGTGTGCTTATGGTGCATCACTGTGCTGTCAACAAGTGCACCGGCAGCCTCCACATTCTCCACCTCATCCTTCTGTCTAAGCATGCTTTCATTTAATCTATACTTTAGCTGCCATTTTTATCAACCTTCTGTCTCGTGCTGTCACACCAGTCTAGTCAGTGTTGAACAAGGCTCGAAAAAATGTCATCAATTAACTCTTTATTTTGTTTTGCTTTTTGATAATAGACGGAAAAACATTGGACCTCTCGTAACGTTCCAACACATTCTTTCTAATTCAACCTTCATCTGGCCAGAACACCATTTAGAATTAAAATGTTTAAAACCTGGACAAGAACACATGACATTGCAATGTCATAAAATCAGGGAACTGAACACGAGACTTTAAAAAAAAAAACGATGGATCACAGAAACGTCATCCAGCAAAGGAATAGCAGGAATAAAAGGCCTTTTAACTCTCCCACTGAGACAGTGTCATTATAAGATAGTTTGTTCTGGGGGTTATTTCATGTGCAGGGTCAGGGAGAGCACTTCTTCCCAATTCTGAGCAAATCCCGAGAACCCTGCAGTGCAGCCATCAAGCAGAGTGAGAGCCCTACAGCTGTTTGTAACCGATAGGAGATTACATAGATTAGGAGGAAGTTGATCCTTTGTGGCTTTGTTTCATGAAAAACCGAAAAAGATTCCAGTACTATTTATTTATTCATTCATTTATTTATGAAGTCATCAAGCCGGGTCATAATGTACACATAATGTGCACCTGAAAATAATTGTATGTAAACCACAGAAAACTATGATACACAGTCTGGCCAGCAAAGGGAGTAGGAAGAAGCATGCGTGTGGTAATTTCCCGGTAGTCTAAAACATCTCAGAAGGTAATCTTTTAACATAACCCCTCCTTTCAGCTTTATATCCACTGAGCTCTGCTCTGACTTTAATAGATTCTTTTCCACAGGGGCAGAGAATGAAGGCTAAAAAATAAAATAAAAGATAAGAGATTGACAGCTACCTGAGTGAATGCTGACCTGCCTGCTGGTTCCTTTCTATTCTCAGCCCCCACTCAAGCTGTCAGCTGGTGGCAAAAATACATGTATGCTTGCATTTGACCATGAAACTCATGTTTTTGTGTCATTGACTGTAATCCAAGATTTAAAAAAAAAAAAAATCCTCATCCACTTGGCATCAACTGTACTGTGCGTCAACAGTTGGCTTTTAATCATTGCACCAAAGTTCTGCCACGCTAAGCAAAATGTAACACGTCCTCATGGGTTCCAAAAAGGCAGAATTATAAACTACAGCTGTATGTTACGGGTATGTGTATAACCGCAGGAACATATAGACATTTGAAAATAGATCTTTTCCCATCGCGGATTAATAAAATTGTAAACGTGAAAAGAGATGAGAAGTTTTGGCCTTGAGAAAATATCTTGAGATGCGGTCATGTTTCTTCACCACGACGTGGTGAAATATTTACTCAGGTTTTCTTCACCGCTTGGTGTCTCTGTTCTTCCTCATGAACACAACACCGTTTTAAGGCAGTAACTCAGACCCACCTCGTCCATCCAGTGCTTTCACACGCTGAATTGCAGCAATTAGCCAGCTCCTCAGCCTGCTTCTGAAGTCTGATTATTATCTGCCATAGAGTTGAATCTTGTGTCTGGCAAACTGAGGGTACAGCAACAAGGAAGCGGTGGTAGGCAATTACATTAAATTTTGTTGTGGGTGATTCTGCAGGCGTTCTACAGGAGCATTGGTTGGAATTGGTATCAGAGGGCTTGGTGTTCTACTTAAAAATGTACTTTGCAGAATGGGGATGGATGTGATTGTGAGATTGATTTTCCGTCTGATTTCATGAAGGCAGAAAAACAAGGGGAGAGCATTTTGGCTGAAATAATGTAGCCATCAAATTAACCTTAAGGTAGCTTTTGCTCTTTTAAATTAAAATCCTAATGGTTTCTGAGAGCTGCAAATCTTAATCAGGAAAAGAATTTAGCCTCACACTTTTTTGGTTCATGTATCCATTCTTCTGTTTGGATCACAGACATCGATGTAGGCATTAGAATCATAGAGTTTATAATGTCCTATTCTTTCTTTTTGTGCTTACTTTACTGTAGCATGTTCTCTCCATTCCCACTGCTGATCCACCACATGTTGGAGCAGCCAAACTCTTTTCTTTTGTGTCTGTCCAAACTCTTTTTATAGGGTCCCATTTTTCTGTCATTTATTATTTTACGCCATAGGCGCCTTTGATCACATTTAAAGTTTTTAATCAAGAAAAAATATTGACTACTGGCTCATCCTGGGTTTAAATACACGACTATTAAAAAAATCTGTTCATTAATTGGTCTGAAATTATCCTAACATCATAAAGAATATAATAAAATAGTTTAATTTGGAACATACAGAACATTTTGTAGGGAGTGATTATATCAAATATTTTCATTTTACGTGGGCTTATTTAAGTTAAATCACCCAGCTTTAAGAGACCTTAATCAGGCATGATTTTAATTATATTTTGTTGAGCATACTCAAGTCCCTGAAAGCAGATTATACATAGAATTGGTTTGAACCAAAACGTCAGCATTTTCTTTTTACTAGCACCATTTTGTAGCCCATAGAGATTAAGTAGAAAGAATAAAACTGTAGTTGCTCACACATTTCCATTGACAGGTTTGGGATGAATAAACTAGGCTTTGTTGTGCTGGCAGTATAGAGACTACTTTGCTGCTCGTTGAAATTTACAGAGCTAGTCGTCCTTTCATTAAACAAACCTCAAGCGAGAACAAACTAGTATCACCTGCGGTGGACATCTGTGAAAGGAATGTGAAGAGTGAGCTTCTCTTCTGGGAGAGTTTTAATCTCTCAGGCGTTAAGGCTATTATATGTTATCCGGATAGCTGTGGATCAGTTGCATGAGTCCAGCGTTGGCCGGCTCAGACTGGAAACAGCTGGTGGGCCACCTTTCATGAACTGTTGCCAGATTGGACTCTTTTTACAAAGTTACTTCTGTGTCCCCTAGCGGAAGTCAGCACTTCCTGAAAAGAGGGGGAAATAAAAGGGTTTTTTAGTTTCTGTTATGTTTTTCTCATTCACTTCTTTTGATTAAAAGGGAAAAAAAGATCTAAAAAAAAAAGTTATCCAATAATTATTCTCTCTCCTAAGTGAAGATATTCTTTGTTTTTTCTTATTAAACTTTTTATGTTTGTAAACGAGGGTTTATCGTTTACGATGCAATCTTTTAATATCCCTTTAGGAATATGATGCATAATTAGTTGTATTACATCACTCGGCACTGCATCAAATTTTAAAGAGTGGGATTACATTTAAAATGGTGGAATCAGAGGCTTTTCTTAAAAAATATATTCCTTATTGTGAGTAGAGTCAGAGCTCTCCATTCCCACCCTCTCTCACAGCACAAACATCAAAGTCTGCTGTTAGTCTGGAAGTTGACTTTAACAGAATAAGGATAAGCAATAATTTGAGGAACATTATCTTTGATGTCATAAATGAAAAATCGGCTCACACATTACAACTGAAAGCAGTTTAGTTACGTGATCAGTTCCTGATAAATTAGTCAAACACAAGCAGCATTTTTGTCTCGTATGGTTTCCTTACTGGTACAGATTATTGTGACGACCCATTCACATCCCCATCAACCGACCTCTATACAGCTCCAAGAGATGAAATTCACAAAGGTTTTAATGCTTCCCTGTGGATATTGCTTAAAATTCAATGTTGCTGTCATTTTTTCCACCCTCTGGTCACCAACGAGTTTGTTGACATGCTACAACCCATCCCAGAAGGTTTCCCGAGTCTAATCCTGTGTAACGCCCTCATATCAATTTCTCATTAAGCGCTAATGTAAAATAATGTAGTAATATTTTGTGCAGTGACATTCATAAATCATTAGTGTACTATGCAGTGTGATCAAATGAGATTTGGGAGAAGCTCCTGCCTCTCTCTTTGTCTCAGCATTTACATTTAGCAATACATTTACTTTTAGTACCGTGCTTTTAAAAGTGAGAAAATAATATCTAAAAGTTCTTTATATCATTCAACTTAGAAAAATGATGTGAAGTCTGGATCGGGTGCTACTTTCAACTGAGAGGAAAATAAATTTACTAATGAATCAGTCTGAAAAAATCATTCAGAACTCTTATTAATAACGAAACGGAAGGAAAGTTCCAGTATCAGTAGCTACGAACAGCGAACAGGAGCCGGCATGGAGGCATGATAGATTTTTTATTTATTTATTGTACAACCTTGTGCTGCCTCATTGTGCAATCATGTGCACGGTTTAACACACAACGTAGATCAGGACAAAAGTGTATGTGTGCAGAGTTCCACCCCATTGCAAATAGAGCTCTTTGGACAGTTCCTATTTGTAATTTTATGTGATATGGTCTGCAACTGGTAATTTGAGGTTAGAGTCGACCTGCTTGACAGATTGACTGTTGCTTTGGTTTGTCCCCTGTTACTCATGTGCTCCACCTGCCCAGCAGCAAGCATTGACGCGGGTCACACAAGGTTTCAGCCATGGGCCTCAACTGTAACAAACAGCACTCCAGAAGCCCGTGTTCCAGTGGCGGCCGGCCCATAGGGGGCGCTGGGGCGCCGCCCCCCCTAGATGTGGAGGGGGAAAGTTATAATATATATATTTATTTTTAAAGTATTATCAATGTCAGTTTTACTTAATAATATGTGGCTACATGTAATATGAATTATTAAAACAACACTTCCACCAACTGACTCTCATTCAACGGTGCATTTCCACCCACAGAACGTATCGTTTCTCTTCTGGGGCGCTAGCCCCAGCGCCCCAGAGGTGCAGCGAAATAACCAATTGAAAAATGTTGCTAGGGAAAATTAATAAATATTTGGCCAATCAGCATCGCCGAAATTATTTGCTTTGGGGCGCTTGGAGCTGGCGCCCCAAAGCCATAGACGTGTAGCTATTGGTCAGTCAGGCTGTGACGTAGAGATGACGGCGACGGCGACAGTTAAAGAGCTGTTTTCACATAATTCAGTGAGATCTTTACTGAGATCTCCTTACGTGAGAAGGACAATGGTGGAAAAATTAAACGTAAAGAAGCTGGGACCTGACAAGTCCGAAATAAATTTAACGCAGCGAACCAATGAAAAAGCTAAGTCCTCCAGTCGGCGTTTGAGCAGGAGCTGGTTCCAGCGTGAGTCCTGGCTGACTGCCGGTGGGACGGCCAACGCAGTTATGTTTTTCCCGCATCCTTTTTAAAAGTGACCGGAGTGATTTGACGTGGACACAGTCTGGACAGACAGACTTAAAACACCTCTCTGAACAACTAAGAAACATGAAATATCACGAGGTTATATGGAAAACTGTGTTAAGCTAACCGTGTTAAACTAACCACCTGTGTGCCTACTTTGTGTGTTTGGTGAAAAATAGTAAAATTGAGTGTTGTATTTCATACTGTTCCCTTCCAAAATAATACCTAATATAGCTTCAAACGGTTAACTGTATATGTAAACTGCTGATTCTGATAAGGGAATTAAATCATTATTGTGGAATTGTACTAATTTTACGACTTTTAACTTGAATGCATGTACTGGGTTAGGCAGGGAAATATATTGGCACACCAGCCCCACCAAGATTTTTTTTCACCAGCCGCCACTGCCGTGTTCGTTACATTTAGCTAAATAACATGATCACCCATCAGTCACTGCGGCTCTTTTGAGTTTACAAAAAGAGTTAATAAATCAAAAGCTTGCTTTACATTGAACACAAGCATTGTCACTGTTATTTTTGTTGATGTTACTGAAGAGGTTAAATTAAAGCACCCTTTAGCACCCACTAGCACCCTTTCCTCTTCTCCCTGTGCTAACAGCAAAGCTGGTCCAATTAGGCCCCCTAAGTGGGCCAATTAGTAATTAAACACTCAGATGCATCCTGAAATTCTTAAGGTCCTTCCAGGAAGACCCGTGTCTGCCAGGGTCTTGGAATTGTACCACAGATTCTGACTCCTCTGGACCTCTGCTGTCCTCTGCCCCGTTTCAGACTGAGAGTGTTTAGAATGGAAACTAGGTGACACCCTCCGTGGGCCCGTGGAAGTGGGGGTATAAATGTCCTCTCCCTGAGACTCTGCTGGCCTCATGTTGCTTCTACTCCAAAATACCAAAGGTTCTCTGCAGAACTGTGTGAAGCAAGCTTTTTGATATTAACAGGACCCGTTTCCACTCCATCTATATTCTCACCTTTCATCTTCCGTTTTTCTCTTACCATCCCCACTCCTTTTTTCCCCCTTCAAATTCTGCTCATCTCTGCTTTACCATCTCACTGTCTCTTTTATGTATGAATGTGTGTGTGTGTGTGTTTGTGGTTGAAAGGCTCGGCTTGGTGTGCACTCCAAAGCAAGCCGGCCTCTAGACTACCCAAGGTTTAATTAGAGCGTGCATTGTGCTGCCTGATTCTCTGACAGCACATATATATATATATACAACACATTGGCGCGTTGGCAGTAGGACTAAGTCCATGTTGAGAAGAACAAAGGCAGAAGCCAATATTTTGGTTGGAACTACAAGCAATAGCGTGTGCTCCATAGAGACCACTACAACCGTCTGAAAGAATACAAGTCTTTGCATCTTTCCCTTTTTGTACATTTATTATGGGGCACACAAGCCTCATTCCCATTTTCTGCTCATCAGCCTATCGACTAATTATCTGCTGTCTGGCTCAGGACACTTATCTAATACTTTCAAATTCAGATGGCTTTATTGGCAGAGAAGACAACAAAAACACAGAGGTGCTTCAGTAGGTACAGGCGATGCAATAACTCTGTTAATAATGGCTTTAAATGGGCCAATTATGGCATGATGATGAAGCAAGAGAGTGAACACTCACAAGAGAATGTGAAAGAGGTGAGATGTGATGGTGAATTTTAAGAATTAGATGTGGCTGAAATGATGTGAGTGAACATGAAAGAGAATGCAGATTTTTTTTTCGCATTGCCTGCTCTCTGGTGTCTGTGTATGTGTGTGCGCTTCCTACCATTACATAACGGAACCAACAGTGTTATGATGGTGTAATCTCATCTATGCCTCTTGCATTTATTGACTGCGGGTCCGTTGCACAAGGATTTACACGTTTGTACATTAGATTACATGAATGTCTGCCATGTGTGGGCTCTCGTGCATGCGTGGGTCGTTTAAGCTTTAGGAAGCGCATGCGTGTCTCCTAATGTTCTGCATATAGCCAGAAAATGTCTCAGTCTGGTATAAGCTGCTTACACATTACTGACCCTTGACCTTACTGGGCAGTAAAAGGCTCACCCTAATCTTTAGCCTCAATTCGCCATTCACTTTTCCTGCTCAACTTCTATCTCCAAAAGCAAGACTGAAGCCGTCCGGGATTGAATATTCATACATTTCAAATAATTAGCTGCAGTGTGGTCAGATGAAGACTTGCTAAGTAACTTGACTACATTCTTTGGAATACAGAGCTCTCTAGAGAGATTTGCGTGCACCGCATAGGAGTAAGCTGGGATGTTAAACACAGATCACCAGGAAGGATTTCCTTTTGCAGTTCAGACCAGGACAGGGGGAACGTGTCCAATTTAGGGTTTCCAGGGATAACGCTGTTAATATATATGCACTCCACCTAGAGTTTGCTATTTATGACATTTACACTTGACAGACTATGTTTAAAAAAAACTGAAGAAAGAAGGGGATATTCTCATATCATCTGCACATTGTATGAACCACTTATTCTTATTTTACATGTTTGACTGTTTTCCTGAACTATGTTTTTGCCTCTGATGGAATGAAGTAAAATATGTTGATGTTGATGTTTTGAAAATGAACTGCCTGCTTGCCAAACACTGCCTTTAAATGTTGAAAGTATTTTCTGAGTGTTTTTTTTTCTTAGCACCATATTCCTTAAATACCATATGATATAGTATTAATGTTTGTTTTTGATCTCTTATCTCTTTTTTTTCTCCCATTCTGTGATCCCGACACCCATTTCTTCCCACCTACTTCTGTCTCATTCTGCAGAATTCGCTATCCAGTCCATTTTTTTTGGATAAAGGAAGAAGAATAGGTAATGGAACGCAACAGAACCATGGCAGGGGACGGATTTTGGATCACCATTACTCGGAATCAACACTGACGTGGCACCCCATCTCAAAGCCCAAACCCCTTCACAGGATTGCTACGCCCCATCTCTCCCCAGCTGCTGGGTTGCCCACATTCTTGCATTCTTGGTGCTTTCACCATCAAGAGTCCATTCTTAACGGCCACCGTTGTTGGTTATAATCCACACAGTCTCAGAAACAACAGACTAAGAGCAGGTGGCTGAACAGTATGATTCCAGTCATGTACCCCTTTCCACTAATTTTGATTAAGCAAAGTCGCCAGGGTTTGTTGTCCAGGACACGTCCCTTTAGTCTCATGACAGACTGGTGCTTCTTGAGTTTGCTCGGCCTCATCTTGCTCTTAAGTCTGGCCTCGTGCCAGAGGATGGATCCCTCAAAGCACCCCATAGTCACCACTAACTACGGGAAGCTCAGAGGCATCAAGAAGGACTTGAACAATGAGATTCTAGGCCCTGTGGAGCAGTACCTTGGAGTGCCCTATGCCACAGCACCCATAGGAGACCGCCGCTTCCAGCCGCCCGAAGCTCCAGGATCTTGGCAGGAGATTCGCAATGCCACCCAGTTTGCCCCTGTGTGCCCTCAGAATGTCCACGGTGTTCTGCCTGAGATAATGCTCCCTGTATGGTACACAGACAACCTGGACGTGGCGGCAGGATATGTACAGAACCAGAGCGAGGACTGCCTGTACCTCAATGTCTACGTCCCCACAGAAGATGGTAAGTGCCCAGAATAAAATTAGAGGCTGGTGAGGGGGGGGAGCTGGTGGGTTTCAGTTTTTTGTTAATCATAATATTGGGAAGCATTCAGGTAGCTCTGCACTGCCCCTAATGAGTCTCTGACAGCTCCCATAATCACAAAGTTACACATTTTCTAGTATTAGGTCTTGCTGCAGAAAACAGACTTGTTTTTTGTTACCTGAATTGGCGGGTATCCCAAGGTGATTAAATGGAATATGTGTTTGGCAATAAATAATCAAAAATTGACTTCCCCCAACTCTGCTTCTGGGAAGAATTCTATATTCATGCTCATATTGACAACATTCTTATATGCAGTACTGTGCAAAGGTGTTTGATCCCATAAATTTTAATCCTCAAGTTTTCGGGTGATCTTTTAAAGGTTTTTATTTTTGTATATTGGGTACTTTTTGATTCATTTCAAGAGTCCAGTCCTTACGCATGATCATTTTAGGAGGAATTTGACAAACAAAATGTATATCATTAATACTGATTTATGAATTATTCTAAACAGATGACGTACAATAGAAATTAACAAGTTTCAAATGGGCCTCTGTTTTGCACCTTTTGGTAAAAACAAGCACGTATGTTTCAGTTTTTTTTTTGTAACATTTACATAGATGCCAAAAACAGTTTGACAAATGTAGAATAGTTATTTTGCACAAAAAAGAATTCCTTAAGAACCACTGTGGAAAAATGAAATAACTCAACTTTTTGTCTGTCAATATATGTCAAGTGTGTTCATTAGTTAAGAAAAAGGAGGATAAGAGGAAACTGGTAGACAAAAGAATGACAAAGCCGGGAGAACTATGTCTTAAGACTATTGAAAGAAATGACAAAGCGTTCAGAGAAAATTGAGTGAAAGTTGTAAAAGCAAATGTGGAGCTTTTAAGCTCTTCAGAAATGTATGGTACATGTTCTATTTTTAGGTTTTCTTTTATTGTTTTTATCCTTCTGTGTGTACTTGTGATAAATGGCGGCACTTATACCATGACTTAAATAGAAGCTTTCATTTAGAAAAACTGAAGGACATAATCATGATTGTGATTTTTAAATCCAGTCTGGAGCTCAACAAAACACTGAAAAATGGCATTCTGATGGAAGTAATGGAGGTTTCTGATGCACGCACTTAGCAGGTTTCAGGGTTAGCTTGACAGTTTAAAAAGAAGAATCGTATAAAAGCATGTCTGATACTGTGACATTATCAGCAGGTGAATGTATCTGTGATTGAGTCCTTATTTAATTGCTTTAAATGTCTACATGTGGGCTCTGATTTTTTATTTCAGCTCTGTAAACTAATTTCCACTTCATTCCCTTCAACCTTTCTTTGCCTTTTTTCCCCCAACCGCATCCATTGACTTGTGTTTTCAAGCTCCTTCTAAGTTCAAGCTCCCCTTCCTTCTCTCCATCCTACACTGCAGCCTGAGCCTTCAACACCTGCGGCATATACACTATATGTCATATATTTGAGGTCTCACAGCTATTTCCCTCGTTTGTTTGTTTTCTGGAATTGTAGATGTTATGAAAATGTGAATGTCATGCAGAAATATATCCACACAAAACCAACCAATCACTCACCTACTTGCCCACAGGTGGAAATGTCACACAGATGTAAAACCCTTTTTTGTCAATAACTGTTCATCTACATGGAACATTCGCATTTCACAGAGCATTTGTCTGCTCCGGAGTCACTGATAGTGAAGAGTGTGCCAGTTTAAAACCCAAACATCAACACTGCAAATACCTCATTGAATTTCTTCAGCTTCCCATTTGGATTTAAATGTGTTTTGTTTCTGTTTTTTGTTTTCTTAACACACGTGCCAGTGAACAGCGGTAACATTTCCAGTGCCAAGGGAACGAGGGGACATGATCTTTACATGTTATAACGTCAATCTCGACCAATTTTTTATGCTGCTTTCTTTTCACTTTTTAAGTGTCAACACTGTACCTCTTTGTCTTCTGAGGCCTTATTTTTGCACACTTTTTTAGGGCACCATTAAGATAGGATCTTTTAAAATGTGCTCCCATTTTAAGGGGATTAATCCTGCAACATTGCCTCTTAATGTTGCCAGTGGTGTCAAAGGAAGAAAGTGGGACACAGACATGAACGTGTGTTGAGGATGAACACATTCAGCTACATTTGATGATGATTCATCTTTGATTCATAGTGAAGTGCTTCTTGCTCTCCATGGCTAACCATGTGCTGTTAAATGTGCTATCATTTCATGACATCTGTGTATGTGTCCACAAATCTGCTACGGCTTTGGATACAAATGTTTTAAATGCTTCTAATGAAAAATTACTGGCTGCTATAGTTTCAGATTAACAGTAGCTCTCTATGATGATATTTTATTTTCAATGTAAGACTTCAAAATCCAAGAGCATTAGCATTCTTTCATTTTAAGATTGTCATAAAAAACTCTCAATGCATTATTAGATGCACTTTTACATCCTCATAAAAATGTGTCAAATTATTCAGCGCAGTGGGAAACCTGTGATGAATTACTTCCAAAGACGTGTTTTTTTTCTGTCAAGAGGAGGTCCCTCCTCAGATAGTTTGGCCAATAAATTCACAGAGGAAGTGTAGTGAGTTCTGCAAGAGGCACCAGCCAAATGCTTAAAACATTCTCTCTCGCTTTTAGTTTTTTGTTCCCCCAGTTATGTATATCATCATACATAATACACAATGCTCTCTGTGACCCCTCCACCTAACAAATATTAAGTAGTTTTCCGTGTTATCACCTGAGCTGAGTGATGGATGGTTCTGGATTTGCTCTGCTCTTACCTCTCCTTGGATGAATTGAACATTAGAGCACCACCACAATATACAATGTTAATTATAGCTCAGCTTATTTCGTCAACCCTGTGGTAGTGCAGAAAGTCAGGCCTTAGGCCTGAGAGAAGAAGGAAGGTAGTTCACTCGTCAAAGGCAGGTAGTGAGGGCCCCCACTGGTTTCCTTGGATATGACATCCCATAAATCATAGATGGAGCTTTTCACGTGGCTCTGCAGAGTCACACTGGATCAATGGATGGAAAGAAAGGAAGGAAAGGAATGGTAGCTGCTGCCTCAGGCTATAACAGAAAGACCACATGTTTCCCTCAGCAGTCAGCAGCTATTAATGCAGAGCAGCCTGTGGTGAAGAAGTTGGAGTTGATACTGGACAACTTTCTGAAAATGAGTAAGTGATTCCGAACATACATTAAAGAGAATTTAAAAGCAGATGGGGAACAAGCTAGAAGAGACGGGGAAATTCTGTGGACAGATGTTAGCAACGACATCGAAGTTAGGAAGTTATGCTATTATTTATTTTTCTAAATAAAAAAACAGTTCCAATATTATTCCTTTTGAACACTGATGCCACCAGACATAGATACATAGAATTAGCCATTCATCTCAGCGTCCTGGCATAAGAGTGATAAACATATGGAAGTGGTCAATATTTTTGTAGTGTGTCACTGTGATTGTAGCCTAGAAATGAAATTTGGTTTGGTTTTGCATGAACTTTAAATCTTTGTGTTATGAACAGGATGCTCGGCTTTGAAAACCTTTCAGAGTATTTGTACTTAAACATAGCAGGTATCCTTGAAAACTCTTAAAGGTTATTGTTCAATTGTCCAATATCATTAGCTGGCCAATACCAAATATTAGTGTTATGACAAAAACTGAAAGGCAGCACAATCACTTGGATTACCACATCGACCTTTGATATGATGTTATCTTGCATGTTCTATGTCTAGCTACATGATGTACACATTTTAAACTTCTGACTTGGTCCAAAATAGATTTAATGAGGGCATGAGAAGAGTGCAGCTTTACAGCGTCAGATGTCTTGCCAGATGCAATGAACCATCCAACAAAACATTTCCACACTCCTTTGATTTTTCTATGCCCCATCATCATTTGTATCATGAGTGACTGTTAGGAGTTGCAATTGGATATTTGTGTTACTATTCGTCAGTGGTCCAATTTTATCACATAAAATGCTTCCCGAAATACTAGTTTCTTTAGGGGTTAGCTTCCATGTAGCGTTTCCATCTGCATTTTGGATGTAAATTTAGGTAAATTATACATTTCAAGAGGATATTTTGACAAAATCAGAATTCAAGGCCTGCTAAGAATGTCTTGAAACCTTATTTGTCTAAAAGCATCTAGTTTGGACAAATGCACAACGCGTGACACTGTATAATAGAAGTCCACAGCTTGCCTTTGGTTATTTGAGCATTTTTTAAATGAACTAGTTAGAACTGAATTCTACATAAGTAGACTAGAAACGTTTTATAAATGACTATGAGAGACCACCACTTGGTCACTTTTAAAAAATGATTTCATCTCGAGGAGGTAGGAGTTTTACCCTGATAAGCTGCTACAAAAGTGCCTTTTAAGCTGTTAGTTCTGTTCAATTAGTCAATTCAAGGAGGGCATTCATTGGTTTTGCCAGATAATCCTTGGGGATTTTAACTGCTAACCTCAGCATTGTCAGTGGTGCACTACTAGGTTGAGCTGCCTGGTGCGAGTGGAGGGCCTTATAAATTATTCCATCCGGTACTTCATCTATCTCCGCGCATCAAGCTCAAACTCTCACATGTCCCCATTCTGCAATATTTCAATTTTCTGAGGAGATTCATCAGCAAGAGTTCAATACTAATACAATAACGCACATGGCGTCCATGGATCTTGCTGCAGTACTGGCATCGTCACGGGGCATGAGATGAATGAATAAATAACTTAAAAACAAACAGATAAATAATGGAAAGAGAGGGAGAGGTGCCAGCATGCAGTAGTTGAAATATGTTACATATTGCTTCTTATGCTAGAAAAATCCTTGATTATTCTGCTTCAGGTCATTTCATACATAACGTCTCTCTCCAGCCAATGTCGGTTGAAATGATGGCAGAAAGCTGAACATGATAGAGAAAAGTGGATTGTGTATTTGTACATAATTTTTTTCTTTTTCTACAACAGAGCAGAGTCCATACTACATGTAAAAGGGACGCCATTTTGTAAGGGTTTTGTAGGATAATTAAGAGTGTAGATGAGTTGATTTTATTTCTAAAGATGAAGAAAAGGTTACCTTTAGCTCCTGTAGAGAAGCTCTAAGTTAAGACTTTGGTTTAAATAGGTAGAATTTATATAGAATAGAGCCAGAGCCAAAGACTCAGCTTGTCAGATTGAACAAAATCTTGTACTGAAGTATGTGAAACTTACCACTTGTTATCTGCAAAAATCTAAAAACTGAAACATCACAGTACGTAACGAAAGACATGAGCAGAGAGGAAGAAGAGAAGATGAGATTGGATTTTAAATAGGTGACAGATAAGCTGGTGTAGCCTGTGAGTTTGACAAACTGCTGAAAAGGGTTATTATAAGAGTGTTCAGAACCACCGGGGCTAACATGTCAGACAAGATAATCTGCAAAAAGAGAGGGATTCTAGGCAAGATAAAAGGAAGTGTGTGAGTGCATGTGAAAGAGTCTGTCAAGAACAGGTCAGTTGCATATTGTGCAATGTATGATATGCACTTATTTTCAAGTCACATAGGCTGTGTTTTGATTTAAGAACCTAGGAAAGAAACAAGATACCCTCATGTTTGATGTTTTTTTTTTTTAAAACAATTTTGAAATCCATAACTTTCTTAAAGTGCTGAATTTAATTTCAAATCAATTAATTTTAAATCGGTTAATTGGTGCGTGAGGAGCCATATCAATGTCAATTATCTGAGCTGACAGGAATTCTGATGCAGATGTTCAACTGACCTATATTCAGCAAACAGTTCAAATCCTTGAGCAGATGTTGAGGTTAGGATGTTGAGAATAAATAATTAATTTTCCTTATCCAGAATTGATGATCTGGAGAATATATTAACATTTTCCCCTTTGTATCTTTACCTCAGACTCATGTGAATACAGGAACTTTATAATGTAATTTCACGACTGAGATTTAGCGCACTGCCCAAATACTATATCGATCACATTTTGAGGCTGTCAGATTTACTGTAAGGGATACTGAGAAGCAACAGTAAAGATGGTGAGGATTGTTGACATGAATAAAGGATGGGAATGTTAAAGAAGGTAGGGAGGAAAGGCTCATAGATAAATGCATCAGAGTTGGATGGATGGTCTTGGAAAACATCCACCTCTTACTGTGTCCTCCCGTCAGGGCGTGCATCAAAGACTGCATGCATTTTGCTTTTCCACCAGACTCTCAATGAAGGAATTAGCAAGTACTCAGCTCCAGCTATTTATAGCGCATAAGCCAGAGAGATGGCAAGAATGAAGGAGAAATTGAGGGGGAATATATATGTGGCTGCATGAGTGGGTGGATTTTAGTATGCTTTGATGATGGCATGTGCATACACATCTGTGTGTTTTCATTCATCTTGCTTCATTCGTGTCTGTCATCAGTATCTGTATCTCTCATCTTGAACCTCTTGACTTTCTCATTCTCTTTCTCCCCCTCCTACCATTCTTCATGTCCTCTCTTCCTTTATGTATCTCTCCTTTATCTTATGTATGTTGCCCATGCATGATTCTCTGTCATCATCATATGCCTTGGATGAGCAGTGGAGTCAGAAATAGGATTTAGCGTTGGGCAGTCCATTTAAATGATCTTTTTAGCCTCCAGAGATTGAACTGACTTTAAAACAGTACTTGGATAATAAGCTCCCAGGCATGCTCTTCTGGCTTGACTTCTTCAGCAGTTTCTCAGCACAATCTTTGGTATCGTCTTAGTAAACTCTAGGATTGATGAAGTACATCTAATAGAATTTGATGAAGTCTGATATGCCCTGTCCTATCAATTAAAAACCTCTTTAATAACCAGCTATCACCAATACATCGCGCAGTGGTTGGGAGTCATGCTGAGTAACGTGGCTGAGATTTCTGATTCAAAATAGGAAATTAAGTACAGTATCTATCCCAAAGACTCTTTAATGTGGAAATGTGTTCAGACCTTTTGAAAGGACATGTGAAATCCACGCTGACATCTGTGATATTTTGTTTTTAATGTGCTCTTCAGAAAAGTTTCACACCGATGAGTCAGCATGTGTAACCTCATACAGGTCTCCCTGAATTGCTAAACCGTGTTTTGCCCTTCCCTCTTAGTTCTCTATGGAGCTCTTCAGTATTTTTGAGCCCCCAGTCTTAGACGAGTATTGGATTGGGTGAAAGTCAACACTCTTCTCATGCCTCACTCTGTTGCGGGGTCCAGCACAATTTTTCAGAGAATGACTTTTATTCCTTTTATATGATTGCAGTGTCAAAACTTTGTTTTTCTTTTAGCATTTTTAGGTGATTACTGGTGGTCTTCCTTTAGCTTTCTTTCAGCTCCAGAGCAGTTTTTACACTATAGGATGAGTTCTCTTTACATTGCTTGAGGGTGGAAATGTTCTGACCTTGAATATAAACTTTGCTGCAAGATCTACTATTGATTTATTCATTTAATTTTTTTCTTTTTTTTGTGTTTTTCCCCCTACCTATCCCATTTTATCAGAGTTGCTGTCTCATCACTACTCAAGTTTTAAACATTGCATAATATTAAAGCCTTATGCAAACAATTTAACAATTCAGTTTTGT
The DNA here is from genome assembly GCA_907169785.1 of Menidia menidia. NCBI lineage: Eukaryota > Metazoa > Chordata > Actinopteri > Atheriniformes > Atherinopsidae > Menidia > Menidia menidia. Next base: position 6,195,412 of record CAJRST010014446.1, on the reverse strand, counting down.
GACCTTGCTTTAGATTGGCAACTTGTCCAGTATGCACTTCCACTTCTACAATAAGTCTACACCATGCTGAATTCAAATTCCAGAAAGCATTTCAAAGCATGCTCAAAACTCCTAACAGGTTGTTCAGATCTAGGGTTTGCACTTGTCCAAATAAACTACACTGATGAGGCTGTTACACTGAACCGGAGATTGAAGTCAGCCCTTGCAAATATTTGATGTTTTAAGTGGCAACAATTTGCTATCTTTTTTGTGTTAACCATCTTAGGTGCGAGTCATTTGTTTTTAGTTTGACTCCTTCATCCACCCCCAAAAGTTGGAACAAAATCATTTTAAACAGCAGATAAAAAGTGTCCATAAATGTGTGGATTCTAAAAAAGGTCAAAGGAACAAGCAATTAATTTGCTGTACCTAATACACGGGAAATTAGATGTTCCATAAGATTTGACACATTGAAAACGCTGAAGATAACTGACAATAGTTATAAATTGTAAAAGATATTCTTAATAATGTGTCAAGCCTGATAGAAGCTTGTTTCATCAGTTTGTTTTGGTGGTGTTCACTGGTAAGATTGCTCCAATTTACTGTAATACTTTTGGGCACGGCTTTAGCTACAATATATAATGCTGGAACGGACAGTCATAGATTGCCTTCGTTCCTTGTGTGTTTTCTTTTTATAATTAATCCTCCAGATTATTGATACTGTTCACATTTTGAAATGCTGATTCAGCTAGTTCATTGCCGCCCGGTCAGCTATCCTGTTACCATGTTGTTTTTGAAACCAACATAATTGGCAAAGTACTTAGAAATGCTGTGAAGTAGACATAAGCTTGTTTAAAGAGAGCGGGTAGTGCATCATGAAAGATTTTTCTGAGCTATAGTACTAGAGCAAAGTGATTTCAAACATTTTCATTTGAAGTTGAATAGGTATCATTTTTGCCTTTTTTTGTCATTTATATAAGCTGAACAATTTATCATAATTTATTCTATGTTAAGTTTTTTAACACTGTCCTCATTATGAAAGCGTGACAGTGCAGACTGAGCCTTCAAACAGATTAGAATCTGACTGTTATTCAGTCTGTTAATAGATACTACAAGCCTATCATCTTCTCAGGCTTATTTTTTAAATAACTTTTCACAAAAAACGATACTGGAGGATAAACTGCCCAGCAACCTCTGAGATGGGTGACAAAATATTCATTCAGCTGGCGGGGGGATTAAAGTGTCCTCGATATGCTGTGATTCAAATTTCTAAAGATTCCTTATAAAGTGAACACATGGCGGAAAACCTACTGTACATATTTTTAGGCTTACAATACTTGTCATGAGCCATGACGCAAGTGTCTTTTGTCATGTTTTACCTACCTCTCATCCCCCGCGCTCTCTTTTGCTGCCGCACGCATTCACACACAACACACACAACACACACCCCATCTCATTCAATGCAGCTCAAAGGGCCATCTCTTTAGGGCTTTTGAGCCTGAGGTTGTCAGTGGCAGGGAATGCAAATTACTCTTCCTATACACACACACACACACACACACACACACACACACACACACACACACAGCCACTGCCAGGTCCTGGTGCCTAGTGTGCCTCCTGCATTACTGAATGGACCTTAGAGAATAGGAGACAAAAAGAAGGATTAAAATAAGGAAGTGTGCTGGTATAGATGGAGCAGGAGGTTATCCAGAGGTAAGGACTCTCCTCTGTTGGAGAAACATTGGTGATAGTTCCCATGCAGGAAATGTCTGTGCATCTCTGTAACTCTATTCATCACTATTAAGCCAGAGATTGCTGGGTCGAGGATGACGCCGTACAGCTGTCGCCCCAACACAGACCCTTGAGCATTCACACATGTATAAGTGCGCTCACCCATGTTCAAACAATTTACATATGACGTGAAGTGGTGTGACAAAATGAAAGATGATTCGCATGTCTACAAAAAGCAGCATGCAACGTTTTAAAAATTTAAAAATAAAGAAATTCTTAGCAGCCATGCAAAATTGAAGACAGACAAATCCCCTGTTTAGGCCAACTGCATGAATAATAAAATGGATGTAAGCCAACAGGGAAAAATTAGAGAACCTAAAGGTATGCATTCTATTAGTCAACAGCGAAAGACATATGTTAAGATATGATTTTGAGTGGAATCTTTGTACTTCATCCTCAAAAATTGCCATGCACAAATAGAATAATTTGTCTTGGCCTCTATACACACTGACCAATAAAAGACATCTGGGCATTACCTAGCAGCATGTGCTGCACACTTCAATTTCAGCACCATGGACAGTGTCACATAAAAACCAGCACGATGCAGTCAAACAAGCTCCTGGTCATTTGATGTGGTTTGGCTGTGCATTTTTGCATAATTCAAGTGTAATCTCCCATGAGTTTTCTATTTTTCAATTTTTATTTAATTAATCAGAGTTTAGATGAGACGATTAATATAAACTTAAAGAACAAAAAGGTTCAAATAAATACATGCACTATGAGCAAAACTCATGGACAAAATCTCACCGTAAAATGTGGTGAGTTAACGTTTTTCTGAAAAAAAAGTCTTAGCTTTTAAACCCCTTTCAATTTGTTTTCCATTTTGTGCCAATTTATTGAAACTTTCTATTTAAAAAAGTTTTTTTTACTTGTAATATTTTCTTCCCAGAGACCATTTAATGAATTGTCCAAGAATGGTCTGCTATCGGAGATGACTTAATTTTCAGTAAATTAAATGGCTCTAGTTTACTCTACACAAGAGACTTCACTGATAGTGTTTACGTTTAATATTGCTTTGAGAGATAAGGTCACTTGAAAGTGATATAGCATTTGAGCTGTCCAAATACATTAGAACAGCATATATTCCATTTCCCTGATGTCTTGTTTTATTTTTACCCTCGACTCTATCAGGATATCCCTCTCATTTTTGAAGAACTGATTGAGACAAAATGATATTACTGAAAAATCTGCGCTGTGCTATTCCTTTAAGGGAATAGAAAGCATTGACATGCATGGAAAAATAGGCCAGTAATTACATTAGGGGAATAAGATATGTTTATATGTGCATCCATAATTGCGTTTCCATATATGTATGTGTATGTACACTATGCCTGTGTGCACATCTTACTTTGCCGTATGTTTTTTTTTTAACCCAAATTACTCCCTGTGCTCTATCTTGGCACTTCCTTACTGTTTGTCTCTGTCAGCATTAGCTGCTCTGCGTTGTCCACTCACTGGTTAGTAACGTCCCAGTGCTGCAGCCTGCGGTGGAATAAGCTCTTACAAGGAAGACCTGAGAGGGAGGGATGCATATCAGTGGATGCAGGGAGGAGAGGTAGCTAAGGGTCAGCCTCAAACAAACTTCTCTTTTTGGTGTCCATGCTCCATGACCAGTCCTCAAGACAGCCGGGTTCTTTTCTAAAAAAAAAATACTTTTGAAATATTAATTTTGTCATCACTTATGTGTCTGGTCTTAAAAATAGTGATTTGCTCATTTCACAAACTAAGATTCCTGTGATCTATTTTGCAAGAGGTGACAGTGAGTCCTTTTTTTCCCTTCTCCACACACAGTTCCTGCCACACCAGACTAATCTGTATCAAGCAGTGTCCATGCAGACAAGTCCCCCCTTCATCATTAATATCACATCATGATACAAGTAGTCTGTTTAACTCGGCTGCTTGTTGGGGGAAACTGGCACCCGCTCTCCTTCCCTTCTTTTTCAGCCCTGTGGTGATGCAACACAATTTGACACATCAGAAAGAGTTTGGTTTTTCCCACAATATTTCAGAGGATTTTGTCCAGCTTCCTGAGCAGATCATAGTTTAATCACTATATTCTCTGCCATGTTTGTTCTTTTTTTGTTTATTTACTGTTTCTGAGTTTCCTGTTGTGCCCTCGAGATGAAAAAAAAAAGGGAGACTTGCTCTGTCATTGGCTGGATGCCTTAAGTTCTCAAGTCCCTCCTGCCAACTGTCTATGAATATCAAGCAAATTAGAAATGCAGTCAAACACCCACAGGTCCTCACAAATCACGTTTGAAACATTTGCACATACACTATGCTTTCATTCATTTCTCACTTTTTATATCCAGTACAGAAATATAGGCCCTACAGCCATTCAAGCACATCTCCGCATTTATCGCTTTTACTACTCAACATCAAGACACTCAAAAACAAATTCTGAATGAAAATTTTTTTTTTTAAAAACCTTTAGTGTGTAGCTTCCTTTATGTGATGATGTTAACACACCCATGACGGAATTTTTGCCAGCAGAGAATTTGTGAAAAAAAGGAAACAAAACATTAGCAGCAAACTGCCAATCACCTAAAAGGAATTTAAAAAGCAGACCGGCAGCTTTGTGACATCAGGCGTGGGCGTACGACAGCTGATTAAATCATACTTGACAGTGCGTGACACAGGTCCAGATAGATTGGTAAACACATAACTGTCTATTCCGAGGCCAAAACAAAGTTTAACGTGCATTACGAATGTGTTTCTGTGACTTTCTGCCGTGCAAAGTCATGTATTTCATCCATCAACCTTAACTAGATGGCCCAATTCCTTTTTTTTTTTTTTTTTTTTTTTTTTTTCACTTATGGGTTCTCCTTCTGAAGCCATTTTTGTGTTTGTTTTGGTATGTTTTGTCTGTATCTGTCCTGCAGCCTGGGAGCATTTCTGGATAATTCCACATGTTAGTATCCACACACTTGAGTCTCCAAATAGATTGGATCTGTGGCTTGTGCACACACCCACATATTTCCACTTGGTTACTCTGACAAGAACGTCATTGATTGCTATGAAAGAGAGCTAAACTCATGCAGTGTTTCTTAGCTAAAGGGAGCCATGCTCAGTTTATCCTCTCACTGAAAATATGAATGATGCACATGAACGCTCATTTTAAAGCATTCATGAGAAACACTCTTAGGAATTGACAATTTGCCAATCCAACAGCTATTTTTTATGCCACCTCCGTTTCTTATCTGAGATTGGGAAAATTAGCTTTAGTGTTGGGATTGTCGGCTGGTCTCCCTTTCGAGCTACAGCTGCCCCTTAACTTATTGTCGGTAAAACTTATTTGATAGCAGAAGTACTGACAAAGTTTGTAGATTTGAAAACTCCAGTGTGGAGGTATAGCTTGCCCCTGGTGTTTGCTGTGTCTGTGCCTGTGGGTTAGTGGCTACAGAAAAAGTGACATTGTCTTTGAGTAATAGACAGTAGGCTATATGGGCTGTTGAGCAGTAAATAGTTTCTCTAAAAATCTTTTGTAATGAATTAAATTATTAGAGTAATTTAGTCAATAAATTATTAGACAATTGCAGAAACGCCTTTCACAACTTTCCAGAGTCCCACCAGGCCTCAAAGATTTCCAATTTGTATTCATATCAAAGAAAGAAATGCTCTGAATTAGCAATTAGCCTTATTAGAATGAGCAGAATCTGCCGGTACTGGTATCCAACCCCCCCAAATCCCTTAAATCATCTATTACGCCTTTTAGTTGATGATCACTTGAATAGTCAATAGGCTTTATAGAACACTCAAATGCCTTTTAGAAGTGAAGAGTAGCAAGTGCTGGAAACTGCTTTGGCATCACGGCAGCAAAGGGAGTTCAAAGCACGCTCTGATGGATACACAGCCCCAGTGATCTCTGACCACATTCACAGATTATTGCGCCGATCAACAGCAAGCCTTTATTTACACCTGATGTAGTGGAGAGTTGAATGGCACGGATTGATCCCCTCCTGAATTTCATGGACACGGGCAAGGAGAGACGGGATAGAACAGATATGACCTCGGAGATGAAATGCCGCGTAAAACGGCAGCTGAGCCCGCCAGCATTTTGATGGCTAAACACAGCAACCTCCCAGCAAAGTTCTCTTGTTTCCGTCCACACCTCAACCTTCCTCATATGTCAGACAACATTAAGACCCGATGCTCTTCAAAGGTTAGCCTAATAAAGAGCACACTTGGCTCTGCTGACGCAACTGCAAATGCCAGTGTGTAAAAAGTGGACATCTGTGGACACACTTATCTGCCGCATGATGAGGCAAACAGAGGGTGCTGTCTGACAGCTGGGGTGTTATGAAAGACGGGGTGACGGTCTTTATCCCTCTTTGTAGCAGAGGAACTCACCGGCTTAGTGCTGACACACACTCACAAAACCAAGAATTCACAATTTGAGTGAGAAATTTCATTGAGATTTGCGGAGACGGATTCACCTCTTTATGTATCTTATGAGCTTCTGCCGCCCAAAATCTGGACTATTAATTCTAAATTTTTACTATGCAACAGATAGTTCTGATACAACTCCAGTGAACTACTAAATTAAAACGGTTGAGAGTTCAATGGATGTCATCGATCATCTTGTCACCATGCTGTAGTTTGCAAAAAAAAGGAAAATAATAATAATATGGAGATCTGGGTATGCAGTTTGAAATTACTTTCATTTAGAAGAAAAGAAAGGGTTAGGGTTAAAACCTTATTCTGAAAATCAACAATCCTACAACTGGTCTATGGTTAAGAAGAAAAAAAAAGTCAACTTTTTATCTGAGCTCTAAAGCACACATTTGTCCATGTAGCATTTGCATGAATGCATGGACAGATAAGGCTACAAGTGTGTATTTGTGTGTCTGGCTACAAGGGGAGAAAATGGCTTTAACCTTCATGCTTATTCAATCATCACCACTCTGTAAATGTCACTCCATCTGCCTCCCTGCTGCTCTCTACATCTCTGTTTACCTTTCTCTGATTCACACAGCCCCTCTGTTTCCCTCTGTCATCTTCTTATCTGAAGGTTTCATCTCAGATTACCCATCACTTTGTACATTTTCTCCTCTTCCATCTGGTTTCCCCTCATGTCGTTTCTATTTTTTTCCACAAGTTCTATCCCTTCCTGATTTTCTCTTCCTATATAAAAGCACTCTGCTTATATTTTACATCTCCGATCAATCATACCTTTCTCCTAACACACTGGCGTTTTGTTCCCTGTCTTTAAACTCTTAAACTCCACACCTGTAATAAAGCCAGTCTATTATATTTAATTTTCTGCTTCATCTTATCGCCCCTGTCTTTTTCTTTTTTGTACAGAGATTGTTTTGAAATCCATGTGTCAGCATCCTTTTCTCCCCTCTCCATCTATCTTTTCTTTTTTACCCTTTTCTTCTTTTCTCTCCCTTCAGCCAGAGTTGATCGATATTTTTCAGGCGCTCAGTTTGAGACTTGAGAATGAGGCACCCAGAGACTGAAAGGGGAGTGAAAGTTGACAGAAAGAGAAAAATGGTCTACAGAGCGAAGGAGAGGGGGAAACAGTACTGACAAGCAGAAGAAGGGAAAAAAAAGTCAAAGATGGATTACAGAAAAAGAAAGGCGAATGGAGGCATAGAAAGAAGGGATTTATATACATATGTATACATAGATAAAAACAATCAGACCTAGATCCTGTTGCTCTGTACACGCCTTATTTTATGACTTCATTATAGTCTGGCTGCTGCTCTCTTAAAGGTAAGAAACTGTTGTTACTAAGTGATCCTTTAAAGATGGAGTTTAATGATCAACGCTTTTTTTTCTTGTCATCTTTTTTATACAGGAGAAGTAATGGGCTGTTAAATATGTTTCTCCCTGGAAAGAGTTAGTATACCCAGGGTGTTCTGTCCATTAACCTCAGTTTACAGCCTGCATCTGTTACTGTAGAGGCCTGTTGTATAAATTATTTTTATTATTGAGCTTTCTTGGATTTTAAGGCAGGACACTACCAGTGAATGGAGTTAAAAACGTATAGGCATCAACGCAAAATTATTTGTAACATTTCCCAAATCTTTGATTTTAAAATGCAAATCTGCTATTGCTTAGCCAAAAAAGAGCAAACATTTTTACATTTCTGTTGAAAATCAGAATGCAAGATAAAACCTTGATCAAAGTTCTTATATTTTCTTTCTATATATGTCAATGGATGTGTGATGAATAAAGACATGTTTTGTGACATATTTGGATTATGAAAAAGTTACTATGAAGAAACAAAACCTCAAGATCTTCAAAAGATAATGAAAAAAGAATTATTGCCATCTCTCTTTTTCCTCATAACAAATAATGTTCATATCCCATAGCTTAGGTGCCTGAATAACAAAGGTAAATACGAACCAGAAGAATCTGAATGTTGTTGCACTGATTAATTAGCCAGGTATTTTGGCATTGTTCAGAATTGATTTTCTAAATATTCTTAATCTTTACATACATACATTCATCGGCAACAATGTCCACTAATTGGTGGTATGTTAACAAATATCTTCTTTTAAAGCATGCCACCTTAGATTTAGTTAGTATGCTTCTTTTTCTTAATTGTAGTTCCCCTCTTCCTTGATATACGGTACTTTGAAAGTGAAATGGCATTCTAAAATATTGAAAATGTCATTGCCTAAGGTAATTTCTATGCAATTATATAAACTGACAAGTGATTTGAAATGACAAGAGAGGCAAACTGCTTTAAATGTATGAACAGAGCAGAGCAAAGGAAGCAGTCAGAGTGAAGGTTGGTAAATAGATTAAAAGGTTGTGGATCTACTCCAGCCATGCAGCTGACCTGGGGCACAATGTGCTCGTGCCAGGGGCGCCTCAGAGGTCAGTAATATTGACCTTTAGAGGACCAAAAGATGAATAATTCAAAAGCAGATGCAGTTGTTAAATGCCTCGTGGAAAATTATATGTTTTGATTGGTGGAAATGCTTTATAGTATTAGGTATTTTTGTTACGATTGTATTAGTTTATGTTGAAGACAGCTACAGGCAGCTACATTTTAAATGCATGCTTTGATCAATTTAAAAATATATATATTTTACTTCCAAACTTTTTTTTTTTCCACGGCACTTCTTAACATATATAACTCCCACTTCAACCATCTCTTTCAAGGGCTACAACAAGGCTACAGTGCACAGAAAATAATAATTCACAATGTGTGGGCTCATAACCTTTCATACCTCTGTAGTCCCGGTAGACCCACCATGCAGCTGAGTTTTAGTGTGCTGCGGTTTTCCCTCTGGTGGCTTCAGAAAGTCTAGGACAGCATCCTGACAGTCTCATCTGTCTTTCTCTTGTACTTTGTACCCTGCTACAAGCAAGGTTACTCTTTAATAAGTATGATGGGCAACAGAGAAGGGGAAAAGTCCATACAAACACATTTTAGGCCAAGACTTTGCAGAATATGAAAAGACTTCATATATAAACCATAGTTAGGACTTTTGATAGGACATATGCCCTTTTTATGTAAGCTGACAGGACTACTTGAGGTTATGATTTACGGCCGGGTACGTGCTTTTGTCAAAACAGCTGTGAGAGGCTATACAACAGCTCATTTTTAATAGATATTATAGATCTATTAAGTTTTAGTGAATGAGAGGACCCTCTAAACCTTTTAAATTCCTCTCCTCTGAAGAGTCCCTCTGGTTTGATATCTGTTGTTCTGAAACACTTCAGGCTTATTATGAAAATGTAGGAGATTGTATTATGAGTAGCCTGTATGCAGGTGTTGAACAGGCCCGAGCGGTTAGGACTGAACAACACGGTCACAAATGCTCAAGCAGCACATCAGCCAGATGGCCAACGATGATTCACCTAACATCTATCGTCTCATAAACCATGGGCCTCATTGTTGCCCCCCTCCTCCGTGGTGTGTTTACATTTTTAAGGTTATTGTTAAGAGCTGTTGCTTATTTGGGCGAAGATAGCAGATACGTGTTTCTGTAATGGCTGAAAGCTGTCGCATTAGGGATGGTGAATTAAAAAACAAATTGGAAATCAGAATCTGAAGTCGGGTGGAGATATGGATAAATATCTGAACCCCTCACTGAGTCAGATATTTTTGGACCCAGCTGCCCCAAAAACTAAGAGTCAGGATTGTAGTTTTGTTTCTATTAAAATTTTGATTTACATTCACAGTTTCTCAGAGAAAAATTATCAGTGCAACTTAATGGTGTTGTTTGTTTGCTGAGTATACAAGCTTAAATTCTGTTTTTTGTCTTAGTGTTTGTCTGATAAACATTCACCCATGTAAATTGTTAATAGAAAGAGAACTCAACTCAAAATCACGAAAGCAGGAGAAAACTAGCTGAATATGACAAATGACCTCCCTAAAAAATCATTCGGAATACTACTGATAGTTCTAAGTGACAGATCCCCCCCCCCCCCTCATTTTTATGGTTCCTATTATGGTTCCTACTTTGGCTGTCATTCACCTCAAAATGGACTTCATCAGACTCTTCCCATACATGTGCACATTCATGCAGAGCTTTGTGGCTAAGGGAGCTGCAGTGTGTTATAATGAAGCAGAAGATTGGCAGTGGTATGTCTCCTCCTCTTCCTGCTTGAATGTCTGTACATCTCCTGGATGATTACACACACAAATACAAAGCCGACCTTGCATTAAACACTGTGTGAAATAAGCAAAGTGGGTGGGTGAACAACTCTCAAAGGGGCAGAAACGACTCACTTTTCCTAGTTACTCATCTACAATCTGCTCCCACACGTGTGCACACCCATACACCCGATGCACAGTGAGCCATTCGTTTCATTCCAGCTTTAATATTTTAGCTGTAGGATCTCTGCTTTCTGCTCTAAATCTCCCTCTCTCTGTCAGGCTCGCACCACGCGCAGCCCTTGGTACAGCTCTGAATAAGCGTCCTTCTTTCATGCTCTGCACTCAGTCACAAGCTGTCAGACTCAGTCCCATGTCCTCGTAGATCATCCCAGACTGGCACACATTGCCCAAATGAGCTGCTCAGCACCTACTTACTCTTATGCAAGCACATAAACATTTTGACCCACATTCAATCAAGTCCTAAAGACAATGATGTGTCCTTTTTATGTATGAGCTAAACAACACCATCTATTTGAATTATGTTTTAATTAGCAATTCAGCCACCTGCTTTTATCAAAACATTGACTTCAGATATATGTTACATTTGCTCAGCAACTCCATCTGATGACAGGGGCCTCACTCTGTCACAGGAAACTTAAAAAGTCTTCAGAATTAAAAGCCATGCCAGGTTTCCATGCCTGTGGATTGGCCGGGCCATGTCACTTACAATTTGTCACCCCTACACTCTACACAGGGGGCAAAATGTCCCTCTGTGTCTCACTGGTGGCGTAAAGACAACTACTAACTTAAAGAAAATTAAAGGAACACTTTGAAAATACGCCAGATTTCCATGGGGGAAAAAAAAACATGCAAGCTATCTGCACTTTTGATAGGCAAAGTGTATAAAAAAACTGTGTGGTGGACAAAATGTCATCGAAACAATTCAGAAAGTAACTCAGCAGTTTGCAGGGCCCCGACGTGCTTCTACGCATGTTTGACAAAGTCAGGTCATGCTCCTAATGAGACGATGCATGGTCCCTGGGGGGGTCCCCTCCCAAATCTGGCCTCATGCTTCCAGTAGTGACAGTGACCCCATCCAAAGGCAGAACTAGTGGAAAAACGGCAAGTGCAGAGAAGGACGAAAAAATGTTAATGGCCTCTACTTGTAAAACCACCCCTGTTCCGGGGGTTATCTCATCGTTGGCCTCTTGTGCACCTAGCACACTAGCACGCTCTTTGCTATTTAACTGACCAAATCACCCAGATTAAAAGGTGTTCCTTTAAATGTTTAGCAGTGCACTAACTCAAAATACCAACTACACCTCCACCTGGATCAAAATCCATTCAGATAAATAATCCACCATGATTAAAAACAGACTATTTTTTTTCTATATCCTGACAAAATAGTAACATACATTACACTGCAAGATTTACATTCTAAGATGTACAAAATATCCACTCAGGACCTTAAGAACACTTGACTTTTCAATCACTTTTACCCTGAATTATTACCATGGAAAAATTATTAGAATAAAATAGTTTTAATGCTGAATTTAAAGACTTATCCTAGTATTTCTTGTTTTGCCTGCAGGTAATTCCATCATACCGTTCCAGTTTAACAGGTGCTTTCACAAAAAGAGCACACCATTTAACACAGACATAACACTTCAGTCTTTTCTTTAACTGCAGTGGCTGCATACAAATAGTGCAAAAAACAAGTGCTCATTTGCATACTCATCCCATGCCAGTCTGTGTCATGTGTCCGTTCTGCATGCATGTTTCCTTTCCAGAGCTGAGTAAGTGTGGCGTTTGTATGTGTGAGCATTTGGCCGTCGGGAGAAGTGAAGTTACAGTGAAGCCTTATGTAAGCAGCCTCAAAGTGAGCTGCAGTGTAAATGCAGAGTAACAAAGAAAAGTGAGAGAAGAAAACTTTTATTCAGAGCGTAAACAGCTGGAGGTCTGAAATGTTATTTAGTTGATACTTTATGCGTGGCAAATGTATGCTGGGAGTTGGGGGGGGTTATAGATGGTAATGCCGAAAAAAGAAAGAAAAAGTACAGGTCATGGAGCTTTCAGCCATAAAAGGAAACCATTTTGCTTTTTAAAGCAAGCGCAGGCTCATTTTATCTTAATTTAATCTTTAATGTTGTTTTTTCAGTGTATTAAACGACTCTGAGCACTGGTATTTTTAGCTTTTACAGACATAGCCAGCGTTTGCAGAGACTGAAGGGGTTCTAGAGATTTGGGGCTTCTTTATATTTGTTCATCACTGCAGCAAGTTTGAATGGCTGAAAGAGGTTTCAAATGTCAAGAAAGACCTGGCAGACTAAATTAAAGTTCTTGGTTCTTCTCTCGCACTCCTACTTAAAGATGTCAGTCAAGCTTTGCTTTGAAACTTTTTCTTAGCTTGTTGCTAAGCCAGTATGAGTCGCGTGTTACATGATCTCCTCTGTTTGTCAGCGACATTGACAAAAAAATACGCCTGAATTAAATTATTATTCAAATACGTTAGTGATTTCCTAATTTAATGATTTGTTTTATACATGGTTTATTGGCATCAGTGTGTCAGTTGTGCGTAGTAGGTGTACATTCAAAAAGATTTATTAATTTTATACAATAGACTTTCACTTTCCTTAATTTGATAATGTTATTCCTTTTTCTTTAAACAAAGCAAAATTGCCCCACCATCACTCCCCAAAAAGCTTTTTACCTGCTACCATCTCCTTTTGAAAGATAGTTTCTTTGAGGAGGATAAATCTTTTAGACAAAAGGTAGCGTGTGGATCTTGAGCCAAGTTATTTTTCTGTTACCTGATTTTCTGAAAATTGCATCCTGCTTTCAGGTCGTCAAAAAGCTCCCAGGCTTTTCAGCCTTTCAGAAGACCTTAAAACATCTGCCCTGAGGTCAAAACAGCCAGTACATAACGTAAAGCACCGCTTCTGGGTTGTGAATCTTGGTTCTGAAAGGGCCATATCACTTTAATCACCCATTTTAACTTGTTTCCTAATTAAGACCCAGTTGGCAAATCATATCAAATTATTAGCGCAGGGCCTGAAAGCAGCCCATATTTCTACAGTGCAGAACTCAAACAGCCACGATGCTGTTTGGGAGATTTAATCTTGTGTTTATGTTCTCAAACGTTGTCAGCTTAACAAAAGAAAATCCCTCCCCTCACTTCAGCAGGCAGCAACGTGCTCAAATAAAAGCATTTTTCACACAGCTCATCAGCTCAACTCTGGCTGTCTGATTTGAGCACACGATTAAAATGTTACCAGGTTAACCGTAGGCTTTGCACACATGTATGTGTAAGTCAGTCTGACTGAGCCTGAAATAACTCGTTGTGACGACGTTCCACAATTCCCTTCTGGGGCTACGATAGGCAAAGAAATACTTCAATGGAAATTCCAACCACTGAAATACCAAAGAATTCCTGCAATGATTAGTTGTGATGGTAGACACTGATGTTTAAAACAAATTGTGAGAGGGATTAAGAAACACTAAAACGTCAGATATGATGAAGAGATGGGAGTTTGTAAAAGGATCACCGTATAGACATTGTATTCCGTTCTTCTGAACCAGTCAGTTCATTTGTGTAAAAACCTTATTTATTCATCAGAATTTCTTAATTTTGACTGTGGTTTTGCATCCAAATCTTCGTGGGTCATACTTTAAACTGCCTGCTTTCTGTACGTTTCTGGCTCCTCATATTTTCAACAATCGTCCATTATGAGCAGGTAAAATGTTTTCTTTAATAAAGGGCTAATGTTTCCACTGAATCAAAACTAGACTAGGTTTATTCTTTTTAACAAGGTGAAAGCAAAAGCGGGTGAAAGGTGAAGTATTTTTGTGTCCGTACTTATTCTCTGAATACTCCGAAAAACATTTGCAAAACGAGATGACGACAAGAAAGCCTTTTGGTTACAGTCACGTTCTTTTTGGAGAAAGAAAGCAAAGCTGATGAAAGGAGAGATTAAGGAATGGTATTTTTCTCCATCCCTTTCTCTCCGCCACTCTTTAATTTACCAAAAGCAGCCAGTGGGCAGATGGGGATCAAATTATACTCACCTTTTACTTGCACTCCTCTGTGCAATTAGCGTCACGCTTACTTGTCATTTCAAATTGACGTGCCGCTGTTTTGCTATGTAATTATTTACCCGCCTGGGGAATAGCGCTCTCGTTAAACACTAAATAATGACAATGCACATGCACACATTCTGAAGCAGCGAAGCACCTGTTCCATGTTTGATCTGCAACATGTTTAACATGCTTTTTACCATTCCAGGGTCAGTGTTTCTGTGCAGTCGCTGTCCAATTAAAGTTGTCTTTGTGTCCAGTGTGTCTTTCTAAAAAGGTTTTATTGACTAATGCTGTGCTCCAATCTTTCAAAAAAATCTGTGTGCTTTTACCACATTAGAATCTTTGTGTTTGAGCATCAGGACCCTAACCTGCCTTTCTTTCTCTAGGTGTCCTCTTTTTTATATTTGTTCTTCTTAGCATCTCCTTTTTTCCCTAAGATTGGAAGTAAGGGCTGGGTCCTGTTCTTCAAACCACTGAGGCCATTATTTTTCGTTTCCCTTTTGCCCTCCAACCAACCAGTCAGCTTACAGAAAGATAGACTGAGACAAAAAAAAATAGGATTTAAACAAAAGAGAGAGAGAAACAAAGAGACCATAAACAATTGCAGCGATTTTCTTCTGCAGGGGAAGAGAAAGAAACCACATCCAAAACAATTTCTTTGATCTTGTGTCTTTTCTTGTTATAAATCTGTGTCTGTGATGCTTTTTTGTTTTTGTACTCTTTTTAAAGGGAAAAACACAATAAGCAAACATAAACTCTTGCTGATTTGTCCTTTTTGCTCTTGCTTCTTTTCTTTTTTTGATATTCCTTTTTTTTTCACGGTTTTTGCCAGTAATCTTTTTTGAATTTTCTCTTTTCTCTTTTTCCCCCCTTTTTTTCTTAACCCTAGGTCCGCTCACAAAAAAAACTGATGAATCTTCAATGAACAAGCCTCGAGACGAAGGTATTTTTGTTGCATGTTTTTCCTTTTTTCTTGTTTTGAAGTCTTTTTGGGGGATGTGTACACATACAGTGGAGGAAAATATATACGCACACACACGCACGCACGCACACACACATGCACGCAGGTCAAACATCTTTGATACGATTTGGAAATGAGATGCTTACCAATGTGTTGCTTAAAGCATATGTTTCCATCACTGCAATTAAAAGTTGTCTTTTGAATGTAAAGCATAAGCCTTGCGTGGCCTTGGATGAGCAGACCTGGCTAATGGAACCCGGACAGCCATTCTAAAGCCATCCACAGTGTTTTCCACAAGTGCCAATCTTGCTTTTGAACGGCAATGGGAGCTTGGACACCACCTTCACCGCTATGCCCTCGAAAAACATATTGGCCAACTATCAGCATTGTCCAGAAACCAAATTTTTGGTCAGGATTTGCAGTAACAAAACACCTATTGAAACCAGCTCACACAATGGAACATTATTATTGTGCCTCGGCTTCTCGCTCCAAGACGAAATTGCTATTGAATAAGAAACTACAGACTTTATTCTTTGTCAGTGAATATGACATCAAATCAAGCGCAGAAAAAAAGGGGACATTCAAGGACACTTGTGCAACACTTTGTAGGATATAGGTCTAATTGGCTGCTAGTATAAGGGCACAAAACTCCCAGCTTTCCTTTTAACTTGAATCCCACCTGCAGCAGTCACACTGTGGAGGCGATTTAGGCTGTGCTTTCATCTACACCCCCCTCTCACCTCTTCTTTTGGACTTGTTTCTTGAAGGAAAAAGATGACTGATAATAGTTCCAAACTTATTTCTCTCTGTGCTATTTTTGAGGGTTGTGCTGCTGAATCCTTTTCTTGCTCCATGATGCTGTTTGATTTGATGTCTTTTTTTATGTTGCGAGTCGGAGGAAGTTTGACACGAGAGGATTTTCTTGATGATCAAAGATGCTGGCACAGACGCAACTTTTTGAGCTGCCAAAGACAGCAAAGAGCTTGAAACGGTTAATCCCAAGCAAGATACCCCCTCCCGCCTTTTTATATACAGTATGTCTCATCCCCCACTCCAGTTAACCTCAATTGACAGGTGACTTTTAATCCCATTTGATGAATTTAGCATCTTTATCCCACACTAGAACACATCGTATGTACAGGTGAAAAACTGGGGACTTTGTGTCAACACCTTTTGGATCAATATTTAAAGTGGAAAAGAGGATTGATTTTTCAGAAAGCCCAGATGGGGCAAATCTTTCTGCAGATGGCCTCTGGCATACATAGCAGTGAAGAACACAGGTCAGTCTCTTCCCGGCAGAAATGATGCCTGAACGATCCAGATTAGGTAAACTGGTTGCAGGTTTAGGATTGTTTAAGTGATGTTACCATATGGCCTACACCCCTGGCTAAAAATCTGTTTTCCCAAAGAGTAACTTATGTTAAAATTGTATTTAGTCCCTTAGTTTGACACCTTATTTCAGAATTGTCCCTTGTGGTTATATAACTGCTGCCTCTAAATTTTCCACGGTCTCTTGGTACATATTTCTGGTCATATGCTGCAGATTTTACAGTCACAACAAAAATAAAAACTTTGTTTGTCTTCTTTTGGTGTTTGACCTTCAGTGCAGATTAGTGTTTATGCAGTATTGGACATTAGTAGATAGTTTTTGCATTCTTTTGCAAAAAGGAAACAATAGTAAAAAAAAAAAGAAAAGATAAATGTAAATGTAAAATAAGAACGATTTTTTAAATTCACTTGCAGCGGACAATCTGAGAACGGATTCTCCGGCGTGGTCCAGTTGTCAGTCGATTAGCCTAGGCTGTGCTTGCTTTCTGCCTTTCGTAATGTCAAAAGATGCAGTTAATGAGCTGTGTTTTCTGTAAGGTTAGAGCATATGGGTATTGTAAGGAGTGGCCTATGTGTTTATTTATCTTAACAGAAGATTAAAAAATGAAAGAAATGAATAGTCATCTGCTTTTTCGAGAGTAGGCAGACCTGATTTCCTTATTTAGCGGCCTATACACTTCTGGTCATCGCTGGAGAAGTGTGCCAAAGAGTCTGTAAGAGTATGTATGTAAGAAATGCAACATTAGTGTTTTTCAGAAAAGAAAGCTTGCTTTTTTTCCAGCTAGCAACTGTTTATTAGCATGCAGAGAAGGTGGATTAATAGCCTGGGAAAATGCATTGTGAAAGGGAATGTTACACGGTGAGCAGTTGTCTTAGTAATTCCCTGGTGGGGTTGACTCATAGACTCACAGCAATGATCTGTACTCTCTGCTTCCTCGCTGCTCCACTGGCACAAATAAAGATTTACTTCTAGAAACCAGATTCATGGAGAACTTATTTGATTTTTTTTTTTTTCGTTTAACTCCAGCTTTCCCAGTTAGAACCATAGACAAAATGTCAGTAACTACTTACATCTTTCTTGGATGATTAAGCACTAAAATGTTTGTGCATTGATCTTTCATTGAGAGTGAAAAAACAACCTTCTTAGAAAAATGGAATATTTATAATTCAAAAACAAGATTGATCTAATATAGTGTTTTTTTTGTGGAGAAAAGAAGAAAGAAAAAGCTTCAGCTCAGCTTGTCAGCTCACTCATTGTGTCCACCATTTTGTCCTCATTCTTTCAGCAGAGTATCGACAGCCTTTTCTCACTTACAGCCTTTGCAGTCATGTTTAGGTCATGCAAAAAAAAACAGTTTGAAAAGGATTTCTACTCAGGCTTTCAAAAATGTACACGTTGTAGCATCAAGAAGCTTATTTATCCTACCTTGATGACTTTATTTGGCTGCGGTTTCGGCTTCAGGTGTGAGAAAGCAAAAGGCCAATGAACCACGCAGCTCCCCAACGATCAATGTTCAGAAAGATTGATAAGAGCTACAGCACAGCTCACTGCGCAAGTCTGCCCGTGTATGTGTCACTGGAGACAGATGAGGGGATTGGAAACGAGTGAGATTGAGCTAAATCAAGACAGAGATACAGACAGTTTGTTACTCTGCCGTGTAGTTTCAGTGGTGATCAGATCCACCTGAGCCCCAAACCAGAAACACAGCACACGTGTACATGCGCATACACACATGTAGAGGTAAACCAAGGAGGCAAAAAGACAAAGGAAATGTTCTTTCTAAACAAACTGGTGGCATTAAAAAATCAAAGCCAATGTTCTTACACGAATCTCTAACTGTTCTTCTGATTGCACTGATGGTAATTTTCCCCTGGTTGTATGCGGTCCCACCTTGCCACGATTACAAATATGATCTGCTGTAAACTGGTAAGCTTTCTCCCTTTTGGTAGGCTGGTGGGCAAAATCTGGATATATGTACTTAACCAGTTACTTCAATGAACAACTTACAAATTCAAATGCGTTATTGCTTTTTTAACTTTTAAAGATCCTATAGGCAACTGTAAATGTCCCCTTCTCCTTTTTCCCCAAGTCTGCTTGCCTACATGATGCCAAGCTCCCCCTCTTCTGCTTCAAATCTGACAGTAACCATGTCAGATGTCACTCATGTTACTTTTCTTTGCCCCCTTGCATCTGTTGAGTGAACTTTATGTATTGTTTTTATTGCCAACATTAACACAGAGGTTTTGGTGTAATTTGCGAAACACTCATATTCAACAATGCTCTAAAATCACAGTTTTCTTGAAGAACTAGCTACCTTTGGGCAGGAAAATAATTTCTCCCCATCAGTGTACACCATAGTAATTAAAATATATTAAAGAGTCTGTCAGTTTTTTTCTCCTTTGAACTGTTTAAGACAGAGGGACATTCTGCGCTTGATACTCCTACTTGTTTTAAGTCAAATTCATCAGACAGTTTGGAAATGTAAATGGTGTGACCCCCACATGTATAGAGTTGATTAGGTGTCAAGGTGGGAACAATTCTCTTTTACCTTCAGATATTAGCTCTGGGAAATGTAATTGGGGTACAAATAACGCACTTTTAAAGCTGAAAAAATCGGTTTTCCTAGAGATCATCTAAGAAGACAAATTTCCTTTTCTCCTTTTCATTGACTCCAAAGAGAGAACAATCAATCATTTTTTGAGCAGGATTTGTCTTTTAGTTGTATTGTCAGTGATTCCTAAAAGATATTGTATACAGGACATAGTATTCAACATGAACAATGTCAGAATACCAAGAAATGTTTATTGTTCCCCCTGATGCTGAAAGCTGAAAAAAGCTTTCAGATTGTAACAGTGTCTTTGACATCGTGACTGTACATTTTACCAAGTCAGCTCAAAATAAGTATAGTTAATTGAATATATATCATGCTGTAATGGCTTAAAGTTCTAAGTAAGATCTATGATATTGGTTGTCATTTGACATTTGATGTCTGTTTTAATGGAGGATGGTGTGAGGAAAGATGTGCTTACACCAGATAATTAAAGTTGTTGCTGTGTTTTCTGTGTTTGTATCGACATCCATCTGCTTTTCCCTAATTTCCTCAGTTTTTGCGTCTCATTGTGTGTCATATGTGGTGTTTCTTCTTCAGTTGAAGTTGCACTAAGTCGCCGGCCTCAGGGCAGCGCAGCATCTGTCTGTTCTCTCTGAAACACTATCTGCTTGTTACTCAGTCAAAGTTCATTATTTTGGAAAACAACAACATAGAATGAATAAGGTTTGGATCCTTCAATCTTTTTTTCATGTTTTGAGGAACACATGGTGAAATCCTCTCCTATTAAACCTGTACATCTGGTGGATTTTCACCACGGACACTGTGTGATATCCAACATACCACACAAATCGCATCCCACAGCTAAAATTTTCCAATAGTATAAAACAGAAAGATATGTGAGACATGAGAAATCTGAAACGAAAATGCCTGTCAAAATGAATGAAATACTAAATTACATTTTTTAATGTTCTTGTGTGCCAAGTGCGAATAATTTGATTCAAGGATTTTGGGTGAAGTGAGGTGGCACAGAGACGAGACTGAGCAGTCCAGTGTATTTTAGGATGATGAAGGAAGAGGGGAAATTGAAACAAAAAGGGACAAGGAGATGATGAGCCGAGCAGAACACGGCAGCCAAGCACAGAAAGCTCCACCATGTCAGAGGATAAGATAACACAGTGAACCCCACGAACAGAAAAAATAGAATAGCAGGAAAAGATCAACAGCGCTGTCAAAGCAACTTTATTTTAACATTATAGAGACTCCATTTCTTGTCTCTCTCTATCACTGTCTCTCGGTGGGCCTGCCGTTCATTTGTTGCTCGAGCTCCCTGCACCCTCTGTGTCTCAGTGTTCTGCCCACTTCTTGTCAAGGTTGTGTCAATATTGTGTTGAATACACCCACATGCTGACAGTTAATATTGTATTGAGTTCGAAACACTTTGACAAGATAAAGACAGTAAATAGGAGGGAAATAATAGAGGCAGGAGAAGAATTGGAGGCAAAAAATAAAGGTAGAAAAGATTAGGAGGTACCATTAGGTAGGGTTGGAAATCAGTAAAGAAACTGGAACCCACCTTTTTTTTGGGGGGGTGCATTAAGACCAGATAACACAACAGTGAAGGCCAACCCATCTATTTGTCCTCAGTGAACACCCCAATGCAGACTTTGCACCAGCCAAGTATTTTGGTTTGGTTTAATCTAAATTGATAAACTTGAAAATGCTCACAGAATTTAGTCAAATATATCTCTAGGATAAACATGAAGCTGTGCTGAGTCATACATATACACAGATTAGCGGCATCGTTGTATTTAGAAAGAGAGAATCATTTCTCATCTTGATCTGATGCAAGGTTAAATGAACACTTTTCCAGACTTACCCACCCCAAAATATGGCAACCCCACTGCCCTGATAAGCAGTTTTGAGCAGAGGTACAGCACTGAGCCTTGCAGAAACAGCTCGGGAAGAGCTAAGAGCACATCAAACAGCCCAAGGTTTCCCCTGACCTCTAAACTGTCCAGATACCCATCTGATGGGCTCTGATAGCATCCATGCGAGGCGAGCCCTACACATGAAGAGCTTCCCCTCAACCCCCAAGGCCGAATGGATCCTTTGTGCTGGTATTGTACAAGACACCCCACTGTAACCTTCAAATGTTTTTCGACCATACGTTGACTGGTCGAAGCGCCTTTGGCACCAAAAAGAGAGCACGCTTTATATTAGCAAGTAGCCATAGTGTCATGGATGCATACTGTAGGTTCACGGTTGGTTGAACAACAGTTTAGCACTATCTGAGGACGGCTGACCTAAATGCAACCGTTTCTCTGCCGTCCATATAACCATAATGCCGCATAAGAAATATGGATTTATGCGTTGTGGTTTCAAGCCCTCACTGTGACGATTTAAGGGATAAAGAAGGATGATTGAAGAGTTGTAGAAGTGTTGCACATCTGTGTGTACATGCCACACTTCATTAGTCACAAAGAGATTTGATGGTAACAATCAGGGCTGTTCTTTTCTGTGATCATTACTTTTGCAATTATTGTGATCAAGAGTATTCAAGAAGAAAACTCAATCACTCTCAAACCTTTAAGTATTTGTTAATTATGATATTTCAGATTTACTTGTAGAATAGCTAAAGAATTCCTCTGTGTAGATGCTGGAGGCACGTTGCCCTGCAGAGGTTTGAATGCACTGGTTGGCTTTTGCTTGGCACATGAAAATGCTTTCATATGTGAATGTTTCCAACTGGTCCACACAACCTTTGCTAAATGCTTCCAAAGCACATCCACAGAAGATGACTGACAATTTATTTAATCTTGGGGACAATCACATTTTTTTGAAGAGTAAAAGAGATAATCAAACTAAGAATGGTGTGGAGGTTAGGAGGGCTCCACTTGTATCGACAGAAGCCCCAGCAGCAAACGTATGTGGAGAGAAACCTGCAGTTTCAACCCCGCTGGCCGAAAATATAAACTCAGCATGTGATGGATTGCCGTCAATTTTTGAAAAATCAGCCAAAGTTCAGCACTTCAGGCTAAACCTCAGTCCATCACACACACTTAAAAACTAGTTACACTGATCTGCTGAACTGACAAAAGAAAGTTTCTGAAACAATATTTGACAGCTGTGAAAATTGGTTAAAAAAGTGGTGAACCCATCGTCAGAAATTATCTTTAGGGACAATCTGCATTCTTTGCAGTTGTATTTGCATTGATGAAAGGGACATGTGAGTGCCATACATGTAAATGAGAAAATTATCGAGGCAATAAGGCCTGACAGTCGTGGAGAAGAAGGATCAGCATCTCCATCATCAGATTAACTGTTGGGACAGGAAAAGATATGTGGCTGCCGATAGTCCAGCTCCCACCGGAGCGTAAACAGGAAAGTCTCCACGCCTGTGAAACCAATTACAGATTAACAACTGCACAACATCAGCCCTCACACATGTGACCTGTGGAGAGACGCGGTCGTCATCTTGGCTGATCTGCGAGATCACAGCTCGCACCACGGGAAACACACACACGCACACACACACACACACACACACACACACACACAGAGCACTGACACAAGCAGCAGGAACGATAAATCTTGTCTCACCGTGCACACACATGCAGTCCTGCTTTTTCCAGCTCAGCCAAGTCGCCCTCCAAAGTTCTGAAAGTTTCACGGTTTTACCAGATGACACTTTTACACTGACTTTAGTCTCTTAGACTTTGTTCGTGTTTGTATATTCACCTGGATTGTGTCGTAACCGTTGGTGGAGCATTGCAATTAAGGGGGTATTGTTATGTATAAGATGGAGAGTGGTGGGCAATGACAGAGCTGACAGCGTTGCTTAATAGGAATGCTGGTGTCTGAGCAAAAGAGACAGCCAAGACTGTCTACACCCAATTTATTGTTCTTCCTCTGCTACTGGTACTCACCCACAGAACATAAATATAAGACACCCACAAGGTGATGTGCTCATCTGCTCTATGTAGAACAAAATGTGCTAGAACTGCCTTGACTTTTGTCATTTCCAATAATTTCATCAAAGCTGAAAACAGTAGCTTATCATGAACAGTGAATCAATGCAAAATAGGTCACATGAAGTAGAATTTCCCCCAAAATACAGCAATGCACGTGATATTCACTCTAAATTTTAATGGAAATTATTCCTCAACTTTTTGAAGAGTCAAACATATTTGCAATTATAAAATAACTGAGATATTTTATTGGTAGAGCAAGAGACAGATAGAAAAACCTCATTAAGTCACGATCATAATACATACATTTTCTGATCTGCAGAGCAATTTGTATAAATATTTATGTTTACATGGAATCTGTTTTCACTTTTGAAAATATGAAAAAAATCAATTTTACCGTTTGCATTATATGCCACAGGCCAGAAATAAGCTTACCCTTTCAACTGGAGAAAGAGCTTATAACCCAATGGAAGAGAAAAAGGACATTTCTAGTAGTCTGATATTCACTTACACAGCTTGACTAAAAATGGCAGAACATGTTCTTTTTTAATGCTCTCCTAGATCACTTCTGTAGCCTCAGGGAGGTCAAGTATTTTCTTTTCAGAATACATAACATGTAATTGTTAATACTGTAAATGAAATCTGTAAGACAATAAACGGTAACAATATTGATTTACAGTAGACAAACCTTTCCTCTTCCATTTGCACATGCAATGTAAGTGTTGAGATGTAGGACTTGTGTCTTTGTTTTTAGTGTTTTTATGTCAAGATTTAATCAGTGTAGTTTCCTGTAGGGGGGATGACCAAGCCAGTCCCTGGGTCCTACTCAATAAGACTTGACAGCAAAACACACTTGTACTTATTCAGTCCCAATTAGACTCCAGACACCCCATGAAACCTGGGCTGGAACCGAAGTCCTAGTAATGGTCAGATCGTTAAGAAGGGAGGGAAGTAGTGACAGCAGAGAGACTAGGGGAAAGAGGGGAAAAGGGGACCTGGGATAATGAGGACATAACTGCTTGGAGAAGAGGAGAAGTGCAGTGCCAGCCTTGATTACTTTTTGGGTCCAGACCACAAAAAAAATGTGCATATGGAAGAGTACAACATGCATTTGTACATTCAAGCTAGCTTGAGTGCCATTCTTTGTCGTTCAATCTCATCACGCATTGTTATCGGAAACATTTTGTTGGCATGTCGATGGACAAAGGTCTCATCAGTTGCTCTGCTCAAGGGACTGTATTCCATTCGTATAAACTGTCACTTTACATCAATCTAAAGTAGGTTAAAGGTATCCCGTGATTGTTAGTGTTGGTCAGAAAGATTATCTTTTTTAGTTTATTACTCCATGTCAAAATTGTCACTTATATTCAGGTTCATTAAAGGCATATTCACCTAAACTACAAGTATAACTGAATCCCGCTCCAGTGCCAGAAGCAGCATGAATTACTATGAATCTACTGGTACCTACACACCACTTATTTCTCCCAGAGAATACCCCACAGACCACTGTAATAGGAAGGTATGGCATTCAACTATGTAACAGCCTGTCGTGTATTATTTAGAGTGAACTGTGTAAGCTGGTCCTACAGAATGGGACTGAGAGCAAGCTGCCGCAGTGCAGACTGCTAAATGTTTTTCTCCTCTGCTTGGTGTCTCAGTTTTATGTAAGAGTGAAATGTTTCAGTTATCGATTGCGTTGTTTAAAAATCTGTCATGATTAAAGTCAGTACAAAGCATTGCCTTGTACTGGATGTCAGCTATCTATAAGCGGCACTATGATTAACTCTGGCTACCTGTGCTGTGAAAAGGTGCTTTTTTCTAATCCCTCCAAAATAGTTACTCAATGCTGCCTCCATTTACTGTGATCGCCAAGCATCTACTAGTTTTGAGTAGAATGAATGTCCATTTCAGAGCAATGAAAGGAAAAATGAATTTGATAAGAAAAAAAGTGTGAAAATTGGACTATT